>JAUTXW010001893.1:0-317500 GCA_030620095.1 Kuschelorhynchus macadamiae
ATGTTTTCACGATTACAATACTTCCCTATTATGAGGAAAGTAAAAATATAAAGAATGAGTCAAAAAAAGGACAAGGCAACTAAAACGCTTTCAAGAACTATACTAAAAATGTGTACTGGGTGGCTCTATTAATTTAAAGCCCGAGTGCTGCATTTATTCAGTATACTTTTGAAGAAGCACATTTTTGAGAGAGAAATTCCAGTACTTGCCTCGACCTCGTGCTTTCACCGGCATCTGAAATAAAGATAAGAATACGTTTAGACGTGGAACACAAGTTTTGTCGAACAGAAAATACAATATATGCAATTAATTAACCGTTTTTCTAATTCATTTGCCGCCCTTTATTTTTCCCATACACAATAATCATAATTCGATAATTTCAACCATACAATTCAAGGCACCCTAAAAACCATATACGTCAATGAAACAATCTTAATGCTGCAAATAGGCAATTTTCATTGAGAACCCAAGCGGACATTGACATATCTTTGATTAAAGCGTTCGCACTCTCATGGGCATGATCAGCCTAACCATAACAAGAATAACGGATTAGCAACAAGTTAATAAACTGTGACGTATGAAAAGTCCCAACGCAAAATATATTAATAAATACTAAGAAATCACAAGTAGAACATTTTTCAGTTTCAGTCTTGGCTTGATATCTATGCGTATCATATGCCCAAAAAGGGATCAAAATCGGTAAAGGACACATTCGGTTAAAAGACACAATCACTCAGTTTCTTCCAACAGAGACAACAGATAAAAAAAGGTTATTGCTACACTATAAATATCTATTCTAAATTACATTCGTAACCGCATTATGCAAATTTATGCCCGTAACATGTTAGATACTTTTTTGAAATATATATTACAAACCGTTATATTTAGTTCCAACGTTAAAATGTCCACTTTCTTTTAAATTTCTTTTTTTACGTAAAACGAATACGGGATCTCCATTATGTTCCACGTTCTCAAATTTTAGCTAAAATTTCGGGGTTTTATTTCACGCCCTGTATGTACTAGGGTACATGCCCAACATATCGACCAAAACCGCATATCGCGTTACGCAATTGAAATATCCATTATTAAACTTAGATAAAAAAAATTCTTTATGCACTATTTATGGCCAGCAGTATAGTTTCCTAGTTGTGCGAGCGTTAAATGTAATTTAATGCGTTCTAAAATTTTAATAAGTCAGTATTACACTAGATATAAAATAAACTATTTTTACCAATAACCTAACCGTTAATATTATTCCACTATTTTACATTATTACTTAAAGCTTAAAAAGGTGATTAAAAATATTGAAAATTGAAAAAACAAACACATTTTCTCATAAAATGTGTTTTCTGTGTCTAAATTGGATCTCCCCAAGGAGTTATAAAACTTACTTATTGAAAACTAATATAGAAATTGATGCGATAAATAAAGTTACCCGACGGAAACTAAAATTCCCGATATTTTTACGAATGAAAAAGGGAAAAGCCGGTGGAAATCGCAGGAAAGCTGAGGGAATAGATAGCAATATTGACTCACGTAGCAATTATTCGATTAAATGAGTGTGATTCGTTTAAGTGTCAAAAAGGGTTTCTTTACGTTTGTTTTTGCCTCTTTCGCTCAAGTTGATTTCGGATTCGGTTCGTTCGAAAGGTATAATTTCAATCAGGAAAATGTGTGGATGACAAACTGTGATTTTATCAATTTATTTCCGTTGGTTATACTCGTATATCCCTTGTGGATCAAATGTATATAATGATACTACTCTGATAGACTATTTTTTATATCATGGGACTCTTGGGTAACTCATGTTTCTTCACCACGAGGCTTAGAAGAGCAAGTCCAGCCGAATTTTGAATAATCTTTTGCCTCCCCAAAATTCCTAGTTATTTTGAGGTAATTCCAACTTCTTTATTGGAATAAGATAGAGTTACGTAACATTTTTAGATATTTGAAGGAATGACGAATTGCAGTGTTTGGCATTAACATATATAACGCCTTGATGTGTTCAAAAAAAATATTCCACTCGTAGAAATAATGATCAGGAGAGTTTTCATAGTTTCCATCGTCCATAGCCCCTTACATACCCTATAGATTACAACTTTTTCATTAGACTTTTGATGCAAGTTTATATTATTTGATACAGTGACGTCGATTTGCGTTGTTTTTTCTTAACATGTATTGATAGTTTACCAGCTATATTATAAGCCGCTCATTGGTTAGTCAGCACAGATCGATTGCCCTAGATGTGCATTATTTTCGAGAACTGGCTATTTATAGTAGTATTTATGTGACTATACTAGGTCAACTAAAATGCTAACCTGATTGTGTATGGGTCAAACCTCCAATTCTGGGGTTGCTCCAGTAATTTGACGCTGTCTTTGTCGATATGTTCTTATATGAGTTTGTTGGAATAGTGTTCATGGAGAAGTTTCTGAATCCCGGATAGCAGCTTTTCCTGGTCGGTTTTATATTGGCTCCGCTGATTTTTCTCTCTCAGCAGCAGTGGTGCTTACACGCCGACGCTTGCTCCACAAATTGTTACATGTAGTGTTGGTGACTCTGGTATTGTTTGTGAATTCATTTTGGCGCTAGTTGTACTCATCTTTCAAGTAGTTGACTATACTGATGAAGACCTTAAGTCAGAAACACGTGTAGAACACACACACACATATATATATATATATATATATATATATATATATATACATACATATATATTTTGTTAAATATTTTCTTGGGCATAGGTTAACTCATTGAGAAGTAAAACTATAATTTAATCGACGTTTCGCTCATTATATTGAGCTTTCTCAAGATATTTATTTTCTATAATAAAAACATGTATAGTTATTATTTAAATTGGTTAAAACATGTAATGTTGTTTTAAATATATTTTTGAGTTCATGATCATAGTTTGTTTTAAATGTAATGTTTTTTTGAGTGATATTTTTTTCAATAATGTTTTAACCAATTTAAATACTAACTATACATGTTTTTATTGTACGCCACATTTAAAATAAAATTTATACATATGCTTTTCAATTTCAAGAATATTATTATAAAATGGTCCCTAATTGATTCTTTATTAGGTGTATAACATAGATAGTTGTATTTAGTTTTAGATTGATCAAATATTAACTATTAATTGGGTTTTTCATTATTAAAAATCTTAACTGCCAAAAATAGATTCTGAATTGGCGCCATGTTTTGGTGAGACATACGGATGTATTGTTTTTATGTAGTCCGATTCCATAAAACCGAGTGGGTCAGTCGTTTCGAGCCTCTTTTGCAAAATTTCTGTTGTTGAAAGCAAACATGAGATAAGTTAGTTGGAATTTAGTTAATATTTTAACTTAGTCAGCCTAGATGCTGGATTAAATCCAATAAAATCTCAATTCAGTAATAGATTACTGCTTTCTTAAGCCATAACATCTGGTAAGTTAATTTTGACTGTTTTCTGGCAAGAAAAATTACATTTTTGTGCATTGTGAACATGTTGACTCATTTCGCCATTTTGTTTCAGGTTTTTTTTTTCTTTTAACATTTTTCCTCTTCTCTACAATTTTTTCCCTACCACTTTCAATTGTTTTAATTATTAATTGAAAAATGGGTATTAAAAGTAAATAATCAATAAAATGAAGAATTTATTGCATAATTCAAATTAAAAGTGATTCCTGGGCGAGGAAAATTTAATGGTAACTGTTTTGTGATAAATCTTCTCAATTCCTGGAGGAAGAAGTCCTTTTTTAGTACCGTGTGGTCATTTTTCGGTACAAGTGCTGTGTGGCCAGTTCCAGGGTGTCATTGTTCCTGTTTTGGACTTGGGTAGTCTACAAGGAATGACGCCATAGCAAGGATATACTCCCGGACATATGTTGAAAAGATAAGTGATTTACAATTTTCTTATTTTCGCTTCTTTGCATTGATGTAGTGGCCATGCATTAATTCATTAGGAATTACTTAACGCTTATTTGAAAACTACATACCGAAACCTCTCTTCAGTCTTCAATTCCTTCTTTTTATTATATAAATGGTATAAATTATAAATTATTGTATAAAAAAATATATATATATAAAAATTTTCGTCTCGATTTACGTAAAATTTAAACATATCTTCTTGATTTAAATATATCAAATTTAATGTACGTATAAATTAATACTTACACTGTGTATAAATATTGTCTATGTGGCATTGGTATATTTACTTGTAAAAATTATTATCTGTACTAAAATATTAATTTCTTAAAGATTTTTGGACATTTACATTTATCCTAATTAGGTAGAAAATTTTTCTTTCTTATAAATTATGTGAGTGTATATTAAATCAAGGTATCATACCAGTGAGTAATACCATTGATATTTCACTAATTTAAATTTAAGATTGTGGCATTTTATTTCATGGTAAATTTATTGGGATTATGGAACTGAAATTTTGATTTTCTTTTCTATTGTAATTTTCCTCTAATATCAAATTGGACTTTTTGAATTAAAATTTCTCTTGTTCTATCTTAATTTGAATTTATAATAACTTGACTATTTAAGACTAAATTTTTTCTACTTAAGAAATTTGCTTAAAAGTGTCTAGAATTATCTAGAGTCATGTTGTCATTTTAGAAATTTTGCATAAGGTCAAATATCAGCCGATCATAAAATTGAGTTTCATTGTTTGTTTGTTCAAAAAGAACTTCATAATATCAACTAATTAAATTAAATCAAACTGATTTAAGATCAGCTGCTTTACTAATTAATATTCAACAACCGAACACATAATTGAGTTTCATTGTTTGTTTGTTCGAAAAGAACTTCATATTATCTACTAATTAAATTAAATCAAACTGAAAAAAGATCAGCTGCTTAACTAATTGATAATCAACAACCGAACACATAATTGAGTTTCATTGTTTGTTCACAAAGAACTTCACATAAATAAAATTCAATCATACTGATAAACGATCAGCTGCTTAAAAAATGTTAAAAAAATCTAATTACCAACTAAATTTATTTAACCCATTTAATTTCTTTAGATCTATATGATTTTCTTATCCTTGCTGACTTAAATCGTAATTTATTATCTTTGTTAAATTGAATCGTTTGAATATTTTAACTTAATTTTATGAGAAAATGTACTTTCTAACCTTAATTTAATAATTAATTGATTTTTATGCATATATTGAGAAAAAATAAATAACCAAATCTTTTCCAAAATATAAAATATAATCATTTCAATTGTAAGAGAAATCTAATTTCACTTCCACTTCTAAATTGTTATTAATCTATATATGTGGAAATTTATAAACTGACGTATTTCAGGTACTTATATTGTAAAAATTGAAAACAATATTCAAAAAAAAACACAGTCCAAGGAAAAATAAATTGGTAGTTACGTGATTTTGTTTTTCATTTATTTAATTTAGGTCACATTAGCATATATTTTATCTTTATTTTTATTGAATATCAAAATCTCATTATTTTAAGTTGTTCTCATCCTTTATTTTATATCTGTATATCTTTCTTCTTCGAGCTCCTATAGCTCTGGCGCCCATAGCCAAATTATAAAAAAACTTTTCCAACGTTTGTTAAGTTCAATTAGCCGGAGTATTTTACATTAAAATTATATTCTTATTAAGTTGCTCTAAAACATCGGCTAGCCGAGTCGAACTTACGATTTTATAATAGTTTTTCTTAGTGATCTTAAGAATCCTTTAACAAACATAAAAATATAAAAAAAGCACTAAAGAAAACTTTATATATATATATATATATATATATATATATATATATATATATATATATATAGTAGAGCATATATAACGCGGTAAGAGCTAGTATATAGTAGAAAATTGATTCTTTGGAATGAACGCTAAAGCAATGGAATTTGGCTAACCATAGACACGTGTTTCTGACTTAAGGTCTTCATCAGTATAGTCAACTAATTGAAAGATGAGTACAACTAGCGCCAAAATGAATTCAGAAACAATACCAGAGTCACCAACAGGTTCAAAACCGACATTTGTGATTACCAAGAGAACATCCGAAATTTTCGCCGGAATTGATAATCTATTTACCACGGAGGAGCATATAGCCACCTGTGGCGGAACTCATAACCCAAGAGTAGTAAATCAAAAGTAGAAAATATATAACGCGGTAAGAACTAGTATATAGTAGAAAATGGATTCCTTGGGATGGCCGCTAAAGCAATGGAATTTGGCTAACCATATACTTCAACTAGTTGATTGTACTGATAAAGAACTTAAATCAGAAACACGTGTCTATGGTTAGCCAAAAGAGTTTCGCCACAGGTGGCTTTATGCTGCTCCGTGGTAAATAGAGTATTAAGTCTGGCGAAGATTTCGGATGTGCTCTTGGTAATCACAAATGTCGGTTTGGCTCCTGTTGGTGACTCTGGTATTGTTTTGTGTATTCATTTTGGCGCTAGTGGTACTCGTCTTTCAACTAGTTGAGTGTACTGATGAAGACCTTAAGTCAGAAACAAGTGTATATGGTTAACCAAATTCTATTGCTTTAGCAGTCATCCCAAAGAATCCATTTTCTACTATATATATATATATATATATATATATATATATATATATATATATATATATATATATATATAGTAGAAAGGGATAGTGTTTTACTATTTTTATCATTTCACTGGTAAGTTCAGCCTTCATAATATAAAGATTTTTTCTCCTCAGGTCTGATGGCATCGAGTTTCTAGTTATTTGGCAGCTTGTAGGATACGTTTATTATTATTGTCAACAAAAAAATATAAATATTTTGTTCTCAATATGCCAATATAAAAATAAAAAATAGTTTTATTAAATTCATCAATTTAATATAATTGATTTGTGGTGAACTGAGGTTTTTATATTGTAGATGAGTATCAGCCAGAGCATGAAAAGTAATTTTTCTTTAGCCTGTATAGTTCCCAATACTTGAACTATTCGTGATTTCGTGTGGTCCATTTTTTTTAAATTAACGTTGTTGCTTAATTTGACAAAGAGAAAATTTGTTGATGCGCCATTTAAAGATCTGCAAATTAGAAGAGCAAGAGAGGACCTTCCCTGGTATAAGATTCCATAAACAAAACCCTACAGGAATAAAGAATTGAACAAAATGACAGATCTTTTGATATCTACGGATATGTAATTAAATGATGCATGAGGGTGGGGGCACTTGCTTAACTTAGATCCATGGTAATAATATTTAATATTTGTAATAAAAAAATTGAGGTGTTAGAAATATGCAATTACCACTGTTAGAAATATGCAATTACCACTTATTTATTATTTGGCACCAGATCTTATACTTTAGCGACTGGAGTTTGAAAAAACATTGATCAAAAATTCCATTATGGTCATATGCCATCCAAATTATTGTTCTGTTTATTTGAGGGTTTCCCTAGTAATATTTGTCTTTTTCAGTATTTTATCTTAACTGATTAAAAACGGCCACTGAACACATAATTTACTCAATAGTTCAAACAAAGTTTTGAATATATGTGGGTGCCAGAAATGTATTTAAATTATTTTTTCCTTTCTTAAATTGCCACAAAGGAGCACAATGGAAAACGAAATTTGTATAATCGATTTCACGCCAAATATTTTAGTTACATAAGAAAACGGTTGAATAATTAAAATGAGAAGAGGATCCTCTAAAACTTTGTTGAGCGGCATTCTTTCATGTCTAGACTAATAAAAGCGAGCAGGGAGTTTTTAGTCAACTTAAAATAGCGGTCACATTTAGGAATTCTACTGCTTTTTCTATATATAAGCTTAAATTGAATATTTAAAAGTAAAAAATAGGATAGGATTTATTAATGAAATCATGAGTTGCCATTAAATTTAACCCTAAATCGTTTTTTTAACTTTTATGTAAACTAATATAATTTTCATTATGTCTCTTTTATTAAAGTTTAACAATAAATCTCTTAATGGAAATCGCATATCAGTATCTTCAACCTTCTAGAATGTACTTCAATTTATATAAAAAATAATTTAATATTAATTTACTCTTTACTATAATACAAAAGAACTTGTTAGGTAACAAATAGTAAGTATAACATATTCAAACCAAATTAATTGTTATTCGCTGTTTCTTATACAATTGATGAATTTATTCGTATTATTTAAATTTTCGGCACTTATATGATTAATATTTTACAGCAGCCTTATCCATGCTTAGACTTAGATCCATTATTAAAATACATTTGTATTGTAGCATTGTATTTAAAGGTCAACTGATCAAATGAACAAGAAGAATAATGAATCCAAATAAAACATAAAATCGATAAGGTAACACTAATAATAATTTTTAAAAATCCAACAAGTTGATTATGTTTTGTTGAACTGTTTTTCAGCATTAAAATGAACATTTACACTCCAGTGATTCCGACAGCCAACTTCTCACGCCCAATTTTCTATCTTGTTTTTTTATGGTATTTCTTATAGTGTCGCTTTCCAAACCAAGATGATATTAGGCTTTCCTATTAGAAAAGAAAAAGACTTGTACTTAAACCAACAATTGATGATAGTTGCACCCTTTCACGATCCGGAATTGTCAATTTTAAAACGTCGTATCTCAAAAACAATTGAACTTGTATGTGAATGAATGAAAATGGATATTTAATATTAGCGTCAAAAAGCAGCAGTTTAATAAATCACTATACTAAATTTTTTTCTGTCAACTAATTACTTGAATTGCTTATTGGGTGCCTAAACCCTAAAAAAGAGATCTATTTTATAAAAGCTCCTTGATTTCCTTGCCCATAAAACTGGAGGATGTATAAATATGAAAATATGTATCAATAATAAATGCAGGTCCCTGTTCAAAAAAATCGGTATATTTCCTTTACCTTTCCTTTACCCGGAACTTCCCTCGTTATGACTAGGAATATTAAAATGTAAATTAAAGCGGTTTAGTTTCGCACATAGTCATTTAGTAATCTGTCTTTTGAAATATTTTTATTGTGAGTCATTTTCTTTCACCATATTGGATTAGTACCAATATTTTAACGGTGATTTCAATAAATTCAATAAGTAGTTCTTACACTGATTTTTTAAGGCGGCCATTTTGTACAGTCATGTTCAATTCGTACCAATTAATCCCTACATCACATTCAGTTTTACGGCAAGATTTGAAACTGAATAAGATTTTTTTATGTTGATTTTCTAGACATTTTATTTCGCCTCCATTTTGTACCGCCGTCTTAAATTCATACCACAATTTTAACAGTTTACCACTTAATGCGCAAAATTTGAAACTAATCTAAATAGCTTTTCAGGCTGATTTTTTGAATAATTTATTTGGCCACCGTTTTGTTTTGCTCTCTTGAATTCCTATCAAAATATTACAGGTTGATTCGTATCCTAACACTTTATTTTGAAGGTAAATTGGATATTTTGTTTTTTAGTAATAATTTTTTAAGATTTCACTAGACCTCGATTTTGTTTCGCCATATTGGATTTTTACCAATGTTACCAAGTCATCTCCACACAGCTCTTAATTTTTGACCAAAATTTGAAGTCAATCAGATAAATAGTTTTTAGCTACGCACTTACGTCTTATGTAACCATCCGGCCATAACTGTTGAGCATTTGTATAATTAGATTTTTCTCTATTTTTTTCAGTTTTTAGAATATAGATTAATGTAACACCATCGTCGTACCATCGTAGAATGTTCCTTTATTCAAATCTTTTGATATGCAGGGTAAAAAATTAGTATTTTGACTTAATGGTGTTTCATTAAGAAAATGTCTGACAGCGAAAAATGTAACTCCCACTTTTTAGGTCAAATATCGATGTTTTAGATCAAGAAGTTCTTAATAAATAAAAAAAACCCTGTTTGTCCATCTGCGAATGTGGGTGTGGGTATGTGCATGTATATGTGTAAACTTGTTTTATGAACGTAATACCTTGAAAACTCTTAATCTGATTATGATGACATTTGTCGGAAAGATTACCTGTGTTGAGAGAAGAAACCGATTAGTCTTCTAGAAAAATAAAAAATAGCAAAACAAAATGGCGGCTATACATATAGAACATAACATAGTCCCAAAATTTTAGAGGCACTACCCAACACAAAGTGTAATTTTAGTAACAAAAAAGATCCAATTTGGCGGCTGTTTATATTTAAACATTGTGAACGAACATACTTTTGTAAAATTATCACTTCAGGAGAAATATTAGTTGTCCATATTTTGAAAAACACTAATTTCTAAAATTCCGTATAGTGAAAATAGTAATTAAGTTGATTTCCTTATTATTAGATAATATACTAAAAATCAGAATCTAAGAAGGATTCCCTCGAGTACTATTAATATGGGTAACAGATTGTTACAGATGCGATTATTATAAAATAAAATGTTAGTTAATAAACCGCAAATCATTTCATTCAGGGAAAAGCTAAAATAAAAAGTCTACTCTCATTGACGTTAAAAGAGGTGAAAAACAATTTTATTGATTAAGCAGAATTTCATCACGACTTTTTTTCCATTCTGACCTTAGCTATCGAACCAAAAGGCCTTGTAACTCTGAGAGTGTCATATCACATATTTTTCCAATTTAGATAACTTCCTTCTTGTACTTCTTTCCGAACTTCCTTCAAGATCTTTTATAAGTCTTCCGTCAGTAGGGTGTGGTACTTTTAAGACATTCCCAATTTCTTTAAATATCATCTCGCCTGTCAACTAATTTTCAAATTTATTATAAAAAACTCTTTTAGCTAAATTGACACAAAAATATTTTCTGTGTGGTATGCTTCACAATTGTCAAGTCCGTCGGAGATAACTCAAAGTCCTCTTTTGAACAAAATAAAACTCATGCTTAATACAACTAGTAATAAAACTATCAAAAAGATACTTATGACTTATCGAAAATATATTTTTAACACGAAATCATGCACAATAGTACCACTTTGACAATAATCACATCAATATAGCCCGCGATTTTTTTTTAACTTCAGGCAGAGCCTACCTAAAAAATTGCTATTGCGGGTAAACGGGCAACTTTGCGCAGCCAGATTTGTTTTTCGAATAAGCATAACATAGTCTTACCTTCTGGCCTTAGAGCAAAACTTCGTCTCGCTTCGCTAGTGATTTTTTTCCTTAGTACTGAAGATTAGTGTAGAAAGAAACACTTTAATAATTATCAGTGTTTTAAATGAAAATGGAAATGTTATTACTTTATATTATCTCTAAAGAAGTGCAATGATTAATTTTACAAAAAATTTAAAAAAAAAGTTATTATCTGAAACCTACTTTCATGAAATTTACAAAGATGCAATTATTTTGATTTCAGAGTTGATTCCGGATTCCATTTTTCTTGAATTAGCCTTTTATGAATAAGCAACCTAATTAGACATATGTTCGGGTGAGAGCGTTTTTTTAACAGTAGATATTACAACTTTGATTAAAAATTATCTGCAAAAAGTTTTACTTAAACAATATTTTGGAGGTTTTGGCCACTAAATAGCATTATGGGTTGCCATTGTGCTACGCCACAAACTGACTGACAGACAGACAGTCCGAAAGATAGACCAATGGAATTAAGAAAACATGTTTTTGCATTGCAAAAACGTAAGATATGTAAACCCTGGAATTTTTTACACAGTAACATTTTATTTGGTCGCCATTTTGTTCCATGAATTCGTACCACAGTTTTACCAGTTTACCTCTATACCAAAATTAATTCTTACACAAACTTTAAAGTAAGTAGTTTTTCAGGCTGAATTTTAAAATATTTTATTAAGCCGCCATTTTGTTTCACTATCTTGGATTCGTTACAAAATTTTACCAGTTCATTATTACGTAATACTAATATTTGTATGGGCAATCTGAGGTAAATCCAACTAGTTTTTTAGTAATAATTTTTTTAACATTTGACTAGGCCCCCATTTTGTTTCGCCATAATGTATTTTTACCAAAATGTTACCAAATCATCCCCATATGACTTTGTTTTTTTACGATTACTATACTTTCCTTCGTAAGTAAAAAATGAATTGATATTAGTTCCAAAAAAAAAACAAAAAGCGGATAAAGATCTTAAAAGATCATCTAAAGTTGCCTTAAAAACTGCCTTTGTTTTTTAGCTAACTGCAAAAATACCGTTATGAAATGGAAAAATATATTTGGCTAATATTCGATTTTTCTAGAATATCTTCGTAACTATTGAAATTCTCCCTGCTCGGCAATAATAAAATGATAACTTCTTATTAAAGACGACTCGTATTTAAATATACATTAGCTGCTTTTAAAAATCCGACATGAATACATAAAAGTTTCCTAACTATTCATAACCAGGAATATTTATACAGTACTGTACATATTAAATTTTCCTGGTCACAGTTAGTTGCTCTTAGCTTAATTAACTTTTTGTATTTTATTAAAAGTAATTCTAAACTGTTCTTGCTTCCGGAGACATGAAAGAAGGAAAAATATTGTCAATTAAGCGAAACACTTTGGAAATGTCGTTAGCTGAATACTGGAGAATATAGTACGGGTGGTTTAGGTATTTGAAATAATAGAAAATACGAAATTGAAATTTTAATATTCATTAATTTTCTCAAAATGTGTTTGTTTATTTTGAAACTCACTGACACTGAGCATAATTTTTGCCCGGCTATTAAATAAATATAAATATAAATATAAATTATAAATAATAAATCTATAAATCCTTCTTTTATGTGCATATTTTATGATAGAAAATTTTATTATCACGGCTGGGCGCCCCATTCATAGAAGCAAATTAAATGGAAAGGGAGGTCGAGTAGCACATTTCTTGAAAAGTTCTTTGAATTTTAATTAATCATCAAAATATGACATTATGAGGCAAATCGTCAGTAGAGAAGAATAAAAAAATGAGGAGTAAATATTTTTTAAAACTTCTTTTTAAAAGTTTCAAAAAGTTGATGCAGTTACCCCGGTTTGAGGGTAATTTTGCCCTGCTATATAATTAACATATAGAGGCAAAGTTGGGCTTGGTTTAGACTCTTCACGTAGAACTGGAAGTTGACAACATTTTATAAAAAAAAAATAAATGTATCTTCATAATTTATAAAGTTACAGAGATGTGAAAAGAAACCTTTATTTTACATGTTCAAAAGATATCTAAACACACACATTAATGCTAAATAATAATAATAAGGTTTTAACAGAGGAAATAAACTGGGTACCTGAACCTACATAATTTTAAACTTAGTCAAATCATCTTGAAAGTAAAAAATTCTCTTGAGGAAGAAGGACACTCTGGCTGTTGCAACATTTTTACGATCTCATTTCTTTGTACATGAAAAATATCATTTTCATGAGGAAAAATAAAGTTATATTTTTCCTACGTGAAAAAGTTTTACTTCATAAAACCCTTCTTCATCAAAGTTTATAATTTTTCTTTTAAAATGTTTCACACTTTTTTAGTCGTAAAAGTCACAATGACAAAATCCCCTCCATTAGCTTCTTTGTCGTCAAAATCTTCAGGTTGTCTCAAGTTTTCTTCAATCTCACTATTTAATTCTCCAAGCTCCCTTTAGCGGTCTAAAATAATTCACATCTAGGGGTTGAGTGAGATGGGTGGAGTTTGCAAGAAGAAACACGAAGCGGATTTGGCTTTTTGGCATTCTCTTAACACCTCCATGTTCACATGGGAAGATATATTATTTTCAATGAGTACTTTGGGACCTTCAAAATTCTTTTCCCCCGTAAAACTATATTTAAAAACCAACTGACACTGTCTTTGAGTAAGATAATTCCGATGTCTTTTTAGGAAACTATAACACCATTCTATATCCGGTAAATTATTTTTAAATTTCCTTCTTTATCCAAATGACTTTTAACAATTATTCTAAGATCCAACAAAGGTAAGAGACTTCCACAAAGCTTCTCTCAATAGCCTTGGAAAGTATTGTAGGAGATCCCACTTTTCCCTCATGTCGATTTTTAATTTTGTTGAGTAAGGTTCTTCGAGAAATATTGTAAATGTCTACTGCTTCTTTTATCTTCAGTATATGTCTTTTTACTTTGGAAATTGCTTCCTTAAGACCATCCTCCGTATAGTTCTTATACGGCGAGAGCCAATTCGCCTTTTCTAGTTTCTTGGCATTTAGGATCTGAAAGAAAAATATCAGAAAATTTTATTGCAGCATGGGGTACCCTCGCCATCAACAATTTAACAAACTTCCAATAGCATTGGCAATCCTGCATTATGTACAACATAACTTTAAACTACCACAGTTACTATATCTACAAATAAAGTTTCTGTTCAAAGTATTATTAATGATACATAACTTAGTATAGCAAGAAGTCGCCGAGCCAATGATTTAGGCAAAACAATTAGTTCGTTGCAAAGCTTTATTTACTGGTCCTGCAGGGTTGCCAGTTTCCCATAAAATATTTTTATTTGAACCAAAGCATTTGACAAAGTCACCCCAGTTTATGGTATTTTATTTCTCATATGACCCTTATTGAAATGTTTTTATGAGCATGGGGGAAGGTAAACCTGATTTTAAGAAGGCATACAAGGAATTTTGTTACTATGCAATAATAAATTTACATAACTAAAACCAAGTTAAAATTTTTTAGACATTGAAGTATATACTTATTATGGAATAAAAACACTCTTTTTCCATTCAGTCTGAAACAAAATATCAGCTAATGACAAATTTCAGCAGGGAGCATATTGTAAAGTTTAGAAGTGTGTTAATCTATATATATATATATATATATATATATATATATATATATATTATATCATATATATATATATATATATATATATATATATATATATATATATATATATATATATATATATATATATATATATATATATATATATATATATATATATATATATATATATATATATATATATATATATATATATATATATATATATATATATATATATATATATATATATATATATATATATATATATATATATATATATATATATATATATATATATATATATATATATATATATGTATGTAATATAACATTATCATTTAGAAATACTCCAAGAACTCAGACCATTCTATGACAAAAAAAAAAAAATACCACGAGACGCACAGGCGTTTTTGCAAAAAAAAAGAGATTAAAATTTGCAAAAACTTCTTTAAAAAAATCTTGATCATTTTCGCCATGTAGTAGTATTTCTGATGCTCAAATATATGAAGTATGTAAAACGGGACATCGTTGGTTTACAAGCTTATATTTTTGTTTGCTTTTTCCGTTACCTGGTGAAGGAATGCCTTATGGTCTTTGTTACATATTGTTACCGACTTACATTAGAACTAAAATATATCGTTGTAGGTGAGTTTCCAGATATTTGTTATATTTTCGTCCAAACTATAATTGAAATATAAACTTCCAAATAATAGCGTAAAACTGGGACCTAAAAAATGTTTAAAAAGTTAATATCAACCTTTGTCTATATATATATATATATCCGGGGTGAAAAAAATTTAAAAATAATTTACCGGGTATAGAATGGGGTTATAGTTTCCTAAAAAGACATCGGAGTTATCTTACTCAAAGACAGTGTCAGTTGGTTTTTAAATATAGTTTTACGGGAGCAAAGAATTTTGAAGGTCCCAAAGTACTCATTGAAAATAATGTATCTTCCCATGTGAACATGGAGGTGTTAAGAGAATGCCAAAAAGCCAAATCCGCTTCGTGTTTCTTCTTGCAAACTCCACCCATCTCACTCAACCCCTAGATGTGAATTATTTTAGACCGCTAAAGGGAGCTTGGAGAATTAAATAGTGAGATTGAAGAAAACATGAGACATCCTGAAGATTTTGACGACAAAGAACCTAATGGAGGGGATTTTGTCATTGTGACTTTTACGACTAAAAAAGTGTAAAACATTTTAAAAGAAAAATTATAAAATTTGATGAAGAAGGGTTTTATGAAGTAAAAAATTTTTGACGAAGGAAAAATATAACTTTATTTTTCCTCATGAAAATGATATTTCTCATGTACAAAGAAATGAGATCGTAAAAATGTTGCAACAGCCAATGTGCCCTTCTTCCTCAAGAGAATTTTTTACTTTCAAGATGATTTATATGTATATATATATATATATATATATATATATATATATATATATATATATATATATATATATATATATATATATATATTTATATATATTTATATATATGTATATCGGTACATAGAAATATACATACTGATACCAGTTATAGTGTAAACATTATAACAATAATCTATTTAAGTTTGTAAATCGATTATCCAGTCCAAACGTAACATGTAGATTACAAAGTAGATTAGTGACGCTCAAGTTGCTTTATCAAGTTCCAGTGAACCTTGTATTTTTATAATAAAATAAAACTGGCTTTGTTCACTAATTTTCCTGGATTATCAAACGAGTCGATGGCTGTTGCCTCGCTAAAAATAGTTTCGGAAACTTCCATAAAGGAATAAGGTTTGTGCCGTGGCCTGTGAAGAATTTAGAGTTGCACTGAGTCGTGAAACAAGATGACCGACTACGACTACGAACTATTTTAACTTTTTAGTTGCTTTTAGGGCTATTACTAAAGACATTATTTAGGTGGCAATTGTGTTATAATATTCGTATTATTAGTACAGAAAATAAATAGTTATTATCGGTTCTAGCATCGTGTTTATCGACAAATTCTAGATTTAAAATATTAAACAGTTTATTTAGACATTGTTTCCTAAACGCTATTTAAATAAACAAATTACTAAAATGATAGGCATTTCTTATACAATCACCATTTGAAGTTTAAAACAAGATCTGAACGACTAACAGATTTCTCGATATGACAAACCAAAAACGAAACGTCGATCAGACTGGAACAGTACTACATGCTAGGTATAACACCTAGCGCTACCTATTGGGGCTTCGTGAGTTTCTGGCTGCAGACCCATAGGTATTTCGGCAAAGTATCTATGGACACCGTCATGGGAGAAAATACCAAAATCGACAAAAATATGGTTTCACTCATCTTTATCAAAAGTTCTTGGCCGGAAAAGATATATGTAGAATAGGAAAAGTATAGAATTTCTGCATGGTGCAAAAACGGCCTACAAGAAGAATGGCTTTCGATTTTGTCACAGGGTAACCTCCTGCGTAGGGTCATATTGAAGAATTTGTTAATCTTCAGATCTCTCTGGGTACAACTCTGCCTGATGAAGGTAAATGCCCAGAGGTAGGTTCATCTAAAAAAAAATAGTCCTTTTCCCAATTTAATTGCAAGAATATATTTTTATGTCACTGGTAAAAAGCATTATATGAAAATGCAATACTTAATAAAAAAAAATATATATATATATATATATATATATATATATATATATATATATAATATACAATAAATAAAAGCATAGTTTCATAAGACATGATTTATTACAATTTGTTTTTCTACAAAAGTAGGTATTTTTAAGGGTAAATCTCATAAAACGAGTATTTATATACTATTCTTTCGATTTGGTACTTTATACTTTAAAAAAGCATTATCTTTAAATAATTGTTTACTGTTTAATATCCTCAAGTTGGTGATAATGCATGCCAAAAGTGACAATTACATAAGCGCCATTATATAACTGCCAACTTTGTCGAGAAAAAAAGTAGTCTTGAAAAGAGGGCTAGTGCGACACTACATTGCAAATCGAAAAAGCGTCTTTATGATTACAAAATAGAAAAATGATGTTTACCTCGCCTCGAAAAAACTGAGGTCTTTATTTTGAAATGTAGTTTTATGTCCCTTTTTGGGTACTTCTTATTCGACTTCATGGACTCATCATAATTTTTGTTTCAGATAGGGGCTGTCATAGGTATACCCCCTTTTTTAGGAATAATTAAATAACTTTTTTTTTACCATCCGCCTTTTACTTGTCACCTGCATAATATGCATTAAATTGAGCTTATTCACTGCTTTGCACTACCAGTAGTCTCGCAGTGCATGCTTTCTATGTCCATGGACATTTCTTGGTATATTATAGAGATATTCCTTATCGATATCGAGGTGTCTTACCACTCTTCGTATCTTTTATATATATATATATATATATATATATATATATATATATTTATATATACATATGTATATATATATATATATATATATATATATATATATATATTTATATGTATATATATATAATATATATATATATATATATATATATATATATATATATATCATTAATCAAATCAGCCTTAAACTAAAAACAGAATTTCTCTGTTTATAAAATAGGAATTCTGTTATCAGAGACCTTGTTAAGTTCGAAAATCCCCAATAATTATTGACTACTTTCTTCATAAAAGTGAAAGAACCTCTTAAAATTCACTATAACAACAATGAAAATTTTCCTTCAGTCATAAAATAATTCTTAGAAGAAAATAACATAAATATCTGGTCTCGCAAAGAAGAAACAGTGCTATACATTTATTCCATATGAAGCTCCAGTCAGATTTCATATTATCTTTAATATTATCATTATACTAGACATGCAAGAACTTCAAAGAGCAATTGTAGCAAAAACAGAAATACCTACTGCAATAAATTGGCTTTAACTAAAGTAACTAAAAACACCGACCATCAATTTCAGATACCTTCATACTTAAACCACACCCAAACTCAAAGACCAAAGACCAACCGTAAACTACCAATTAGGACGTAGCGTCTCAGCGAATAAGACCAAATTATTAGTGATTTATATATTGTCAACCTTTACCAGTTAAGAAAAATACCATCGGTATTCACCAAGTCTTATCGGTACTTGAAAGAAGCCGTCCATATTTCTCAAAGAGGCATGTTTATGGATTTATTTAATAAAACAGTCTTGATCTCAGTCAAATCTTGAAAAGGATTGAATGTGACAGGTGCATCGCTTTTGCGGACTTACAATAATTAGAAAAGGTGGCCAAATAAGCGTGGAAGGTACTCTATCTCGAAAACTACTCATTGTAGAGATTTTCTGTAAAAAATCTATAAATAAAGTAGCCTAAAAAAAATTCCCGGAAATTAACTTCAGGTTTCTAGGATGGCTCCTTTTGAGCTTAATCGCCATCTTGAATGTAAAGAAGTGGTGCTTGTCGCAATTCCGCTCTATTAAGATAGGGAAAAAAATATGATTCTTAAAGCTGAAATAAATTCTAGTCATTTTTGTTAAACACGTTTTGCCCTATCTCTAAAAATAAAGCTGTGTTCAAATATTTTTGTAAAAGACGGCTGAACGATTTTCAAGTAATTTGTTGTCGTTGAATTTTCTTATTAAATGTCCTTTCACCGATATTTTAGGTAAGGTTAAGAAGAAGATATCAAGGTGCAGTTCTCTTCGTGTTTTCTGTCGCAATATCGAAAAATGTATTCTAGTGATGGTATACCAAATTACGATCACCACAAATAAGGGAGATTTTGTTGCCCAGTTTGTTGAAATCCGTTCAGCCGTTTTGAAGTTACAGGTGTTTATTTACAAAATTACCATCAATTTACATCACCCCCAGCACTTTGTTTTCAGAGATAGGTCAAAAAGTGTTAAACAAACAAGTCGAATTTTTAAAAAGCATATAATTGTTGTTATCTTTATAAAGCGGAATTCAGAGAGACACCACTTGTTTAAATTTAAGATAGCGGTTACGCCCCTAGCTTATCTTACAATCCTGAAAATAATTTCCAGGATTTTCTTTTGACCACTTTAGTTATAATTTTTTTTACCGCAAATCTCTACAATAAGTAGTTTCCGAGATACAGTCCTCTTGCACGCTTATTTGGACACCCCCTAAGTAAATGTCCCTATAGTTCCATCAACACAAATAAAAACAAAAACAAAACTCATTATAAAATTAAAATGCAAAACACTAGTTACATGTTACGTAACTAACAAAAATGATAAGAAGTGGCGAAGTCCTTGAGCAGCGTTAGTTGCTAGATATCATCAATTCAATCAAGGATATATTAGATCTACTTAATCATCAGGTGGGCCCAAAAAAATCTTCTGAAAAAATTAACTAGAACATTGTCGACTATAAAAAGATTAATAAAGGGACTATAGTAAAAAGATATTCACCATATCTAAGGCCAGCTAAATCTTAGATCAGATTCGTCACAGTCGTCCTGGCTAGTAGACTTTACGAAGTGAAAATGGCAGCAAACTAACATCCAAAAAAAATGGCTTATAGAAGTATTTTAGCAAAATGCACTAATTACATTTTGAAGAGTGATGGATAATATCTTAAAAGGTGGATGATCATCTTAAGTATATCACTACATGAACGTTTTGTAACCCTTGGAGAGTTATTTTACGGCCTTGGAAAAACAGACTTTAAAGTTTAAGTCGACGAATTTCTAAAAAGGCAAGTCAGGTTTTTAGCAGACCTTGGTATACTAGATGACATAAACCTCAACGCAAATATAACAAAGCTATTGTAGCATACGCCATTTTGTTGAGTTCCTTGGATATTTTGGAAAACTCATTAACAACTTTTTCGTACAGAAGTCTGAAGAAGGGTGTTAAGATAGAACACATTCCAGAGTTCCTCAATTATCTGGAAATCTGTAAGGACCTCCTTATCTCTAAACCTCTTTTCCAAAAAGGCATTTTTACGATACCCGCCATCAATATTCGATTAGGATGAATTCATTACTAGCAATCCTGTAGATACAGCAACAGCAAAAAATATCGAAATAATAAATCATTAGAAAAAGGTAACCAAAAAAAATTAATATGCAACTATCTTAATCAGCTTCGAGTAAATATCAAAGAAATCAATAGGGACCTGAATAAGAAATGGAATATGTTAGAAAAGAATATGTGGAAGTCACCTAATTAGCAAAAGACTATCAAACAAAGCAAGCTTTTCCCAAAATTCTTCTTTCTTCGAAAATACTAAAAACCGACAAAATCGTCACTGTCGACACACATGCCCGATCTACATTACATAAAAAAAATTATTTGGAGATGTTTCTTGATCGAAGACCAGAATATCGAAAATCTTAGGGAAAGAGATATTATCCCATAAGTTAAAAGCAAGAACTTAAACCCACGACTTCCTTTACAACATCAACCTCCAACTTATAGCCAAAGACATCCTCCACAAATCCAATACAAATCGTTACCATTTGTGATGAAACAAAACTTTAACCAAAGCTTTCAAGCTTGTGTAATATCTACGAGGAAAGTTGTGATAAAAGGCGAATTTACATATTATGTTTATTTGTTTTTAACTTAATTGTATATCATTATTATTTATTTTTCATAACTTCATTTATATAGTCCATAGAAAATAAATTGTCATTTAATATTTTTTTCTCTATAAAAAATATTTTATTCCAAAGTAGAATTTTACGGAATATTAAAACATTTTGTAACGCCGTTATTTTTTTAGCAAAATAGGGTTTAGACTTAAATTTTATATGTTTCACATTTGTTTTCTATGCAAAATTTCACTACATGCTGAGTTTTGTGCAAAATTTGAGATCCATTCTACAAGGATTTCTTTAAAACATTTTTTGAGGCAGCCAGTTTGTTTCGCCATAATGAATTTTTAGCAAAATTTTTATCATTCCATCCCCATGTGACCCTTGATTTTTAACTAAAGTTTAAAATTAATTGGCACAGTTTTTGAGCTATTTCGCGCAAATCAGAGAGACATGTATTTTTACGTTACGAAAAAGTGAAAAGATTCCTTTTAAATAATTTCATATGCTGCAAATAACTGCAAATAAAAGAATTTATATTCTCTTATTTACAGTCACACTGATTCAAGCAGTACAATGCTCTCTTTTAAAATTGATACAGTCACATCACACGGCATACCTACAATGGAAACTCCTTCGTATGTTTTTATTCTTATTATTATATTTTTTTATTTACGCTTATCATCCATACAACTATTTTAAATACCTTTTCAACAAGACATATACTTACAGCTCTAGGACACAGCGGTATAGAGGGGAATGAGCGGGCCAACAATTTGGCAAGACAACCCTAACTCGGATTAAATGAGAGACAAACTTCCCACATCCTAAACAAGTGGGTCTGGGATTGAACAAAGGCCAACTAGAGAAATACAGAAAGGTGCAGGCAGTCGAAGAATATGCTTGCAGAACCGTCACAGACCCTGGTTGCTGTTAAGGAGCCGTCAAACCATCGTGGATATGGTCGAAATACTGACCGATCACTGCAGACTAAATAGGCACATACATTCATTAGGAATAAAGGATAGCCCGCTTTGTCCTACTTGTAGAACAGGGGAGGAAACCACTTGATAGGGTCTGTGTATGTGGGGCAGATTCAGAAGGAAGGCCTTCGGATCAACCGCCCTACCTAGGGAGGAGTTATCGACCCTTGATTTGAATAAGCTGCAAGCGACATATTCCTAATTTCCACATACTGCATGCGTTCTTTAAAAAAAAAAATAAACCAATTTAATATTAGGCCTCTAATGCCATACATCTCCATCCAGCGGAGAAGAGCATCATACTCAACGCAGTCGAACGCCCTGCTGAGATCACAATAAGCAGGGCGCTCGTCCGCCTCCAGACACTCTACAACCTCCTCAGGAAAAGACAATATGGCCGAAAAAGTTGACCTTTTAGAGATAAATCCGTGCTGCTTAGGTAAAAATATATAATTTTTGTGTAAGTATGATAGAAGTCTGTCTAGCATCGCGTACTCAAAGACTTTTGAGAAACATTTTTTTTTTAAAACAGGGATTATTTTACACAATTTTAGATCACTTGGAAAAATTGCAGTTTCTATGGATAGCTTCATAAGATATGTTAAAAGGCAAGACACCCATGCTGCAAGAGAACATACGCTTCTTATTATTAAAATTACAATTATTATCAATATTTTTATCAATATTTCTTAGAATATTTTTTGGAATATCTACAAAATATTTGTTAAAATAATTTGCAATAGCCTTGGGCTGATCAAGCAACTCACCATTGACCATAATTTGCAGTTTTTTTAGAGGGCTCGACTCCGCCACTGTTATTGTTTAGTTCCGATACAACGCACCACATAGACCTAGAAGGGTTATCAGAGCATATCATTTTTCGGTAATAATTTCTTACATTGGTTTATTAAACTTTTATGCTTAGATTTTTCTACCTTATGTATACAGCACCCCGTTCTGGATTATCGCGATGTAGTTTTCTTAAATTCATGCTGGACAACTTAACTTCATCTGTCACCCATGACTTTCTATTCAAGGGTTTACAACACATATTCAAAGGAAAACATGAATTAAAATGCCTCAAGTAAATAGTACAAAATAAATTAGTTAAAAAAGTTAATAAGACGTCATTGAACTTTATAAACTGCCAAATAAATAATAGTTGGTTACTGTTTTTTATTTCTGTAATCTTAAGATTTAGTTATGATGGCTATTAATATACAAAAGTACTTGTGTACCTCAGAGGCAAAGTACGTTAATTCCAAAGCAAAATTTCGGATAAGAGCTATTTGAAAGTGACTGAACTAAATAATCTTGAACCGTTAAGTCTTATATTCTTTAAGAATGGAGTCCCATCAATTTTTCAGTTTCAAACCTGTCGGTAATTCTTGGATGAGCTTGATCACCCGTGATAGTTGCTATGTAACGGTTGATTAAAATTATCAATTTAAGACAATGTCCACATATTGTTCTTTATTTTTAGACGGTCGAAGATGCTTGTAAAAAATCTATCTGGGTGACTGCAGCCTATGGTAAACCACAATTTATCTATTTTCTTATATAAAATAATCTTGTTAAAACAATCCTAGGTATTTTAGTATATACGTTGCGATGCACAACTTAATAAACTATTTTTCACTTTTACTTATTTTTTACATTCCGAGAAAGCCAAAACTTTCTTAAAAACAATAAAATACATTGCTAAAAAAGAAGAAATATAAAGCTTCTTATTTGATAAAAAAAAGTTGTGGGTATTTTCGGCTAAACTGGAGGTCCATGCAATATAGCCTATTTTATGTTTCGAGTTTTTAATTAGACCGAGATATTTTACTAGAACAGTGTCAAATCGTAAATATGTTTCGAAGAAAAAGTTAGATAGTGTTGCAATATACAATGTGGGTATTTATATTACAAAATTACAGATACTCATTATATCAATGCGAAAACTGACAATTTGCGTGCCCAAAAAGTAATTAAGGATTGGTCAACGTATATTTTTTCGAAATCAATAATCCCCATCTACAGTCCGATCGTGTTTACATTCCTGAATAAACTAATTTTTGTGGCACAAAGGATTGAATCAGCATTTGATATTTTATCCCCCTTTGTCTCAAATAAATCCAAAATTAATTTAACCCCAAAAATGTCATTAATTATACCAGCTCACGTTAAGCCTGCACACTAGAGTATTGACAATAGGCTAATTTAGTTTTTTTTTTCGTTTATACTGTGAGCAAAATAGTTAGGTTTTATGAGAGTTACGTTCCCCATATTGCTGAATGTGACAAATTCAATTACAGATAAGGAAATCTTATAAATATAAGCAAAGGACGGTGATTGAATCACTTGTTAGTCTGCTCTTGATCTTGAATCTTGTATTTTACCTTTTAATAAAAATTTGACGTTTTTTAAAAAGGGTGTTTTCTTCGACCACAACGTAACTGGCGCAGTCGGTAGGATAGTGAAACGTGCAAAAAACACGGTTTTTTCAAAAAATTTATTTACTAGAAAATCTACGTATTTCGACGGTTCGAGTCCTAAAAAGTAAATAGTACCGATCTAAGGTGACTTCGAGGGAGTGCTCGAATCAAAGAAGCCCTGAGAAAAATTGGAGCTCATAAGAAGTAGACAGTGCCGATCTAAGGCGACTTCACGGGACCAACTTTGGGGAACCGGCGAGGAATAAGAACAGGACAGCTAGCAAGTCACACAAGGCATTACTGGGGAGGACAAACATCGCCAAACCAGCAGCCTAACCACCACTGGGGAGGACAAAAATCGCCGATCCAGAGGCAAACCACACTGGGGAGGACAAAAATCGCCAAACCAGCCTAGCAGTAAGGACCTAAGCTAAGAAAAAAAAGAAAAAAGAAGCCCATAAAGCTAATTTTTCTTCTAGTATTGTAAGTCATTGCAAACATTTTAATATTAGCATTTTTTTTCTCTATTTGCAAAAATAAGTAATAATTTTTGATATAAATAATTCAAAACGTAAATTTGAAACTTATTTTTGGAAATATAGTTTGCTTTAACCATTTTATATTTTTAAAAAGTATACCTATATATATTTTATCAAAATTGAGCTCTTTAAGGAAGTAAACCTAGACGATCTAATTAATTCTCTAAACGATTTATCAATTCAATCTGGTTCAACTGACAATAAAAATAAAATAATGACAACTAATTATATTCTTTTACGTTACCAAGCTGATAACATTACAAATTTTGACGGGAATCCAAAACTTTTACAGAGATTTGTAACAGCCTCCGAAAACCTTTTAAAAGCTTTTCAAAACACTGCTAATTTAAATGACCCAATAAATATTTGCTTATTTGACACCATATTAAGTAAACTTACACATAGGGCCGCCGAACTTATTGTATCTCGAACAGAATTAAATACTTGGGCTCTAGTAAAACAAGCCCTTATAAGTACCTTCGCTGATCAAAGATCAATCGATTGTCTTATACAAGATTTAATTAATCTAAAACCTTTTAAAAACGAACACCCTATTAATTTCGGCATGAGAATCCAGAAGAATTCTAGAAGCCTATTATCTGCAAAATTAAATGGAACAAATGAAGATCCCGCAACCAAATTAATAAAAATTAACCATTACGATGAATTTGCTCTAAAAACATTTATACGTTACCTTATAATATGCAATTAGTTATTCGACTAAAAAATCCAACAGCTTTAGAAGAAGCTATGGCATTTGTACGAGAGGAAGAAAATTTTATTTACTTTAAAAATTCACAAATACCACAAAATAGACCTGTGCCAACGAGTACAACAAATTCGCAAAATAAAAACCAAAAATCGCCACCAATGTATAAACCACCTTATTTATATAATTTTAGTCCAAATTATACACCTAATTTTAACCCTTATTATTCACATAATTTTCCCAATGCAATAAATCCGAATTTTCCAAAATAACATAAACGGTAATGCTGTAAATAATACTCCAAATTATTTTGGAAGAAACGCGAATAACTTTAATTCAAATTCAAATATAAGACCTAATAATTTTCAACAAAATTTTCAAAGACCCAATTTTTACCAACAAAGACCCTTTATGAGACCTAACACCAATTTTGCACAAAATTCTATAAGAACAAGACAAATAGAACCTATGGACACAAGTTCTGGAAACACAATTTTAAATAATAATATACAAAATAAAAAAGTAATTACCGAACAACTTTACAATCAAGAAGTTTCGGCACAAAACCCACAAAATAATACTCAATATGATTATACTGTTAATCATGAAAATACAAATGTTAATTTCCCAATTTTTGAAAACTTTGATTATGCTGATAATCAAGAAACACCAAATTTCGAAAATCCATTTTATGAACAAAGTTATATGAATACATATGAACCAAGTTACACAAACATATACCAAGAACAAACTCACGAACCAGAATATTTCCCAGAAAATACTAATAATGTAAATTTTACGGGAACGAGCCCGAACAACAATACGAGGTAGTATTTTTGAATAACTACACAGCCGAATTACCATATATTCATATACCCGAATTAGACGCAAATTTTCTACTAGATACTGGAAGTACTCGAAGTTTTATAAAACCAGAAATTGCCTATAGATATTTTCCCGAAAATATAAAAAGAGAAATATTTCAAGTTCAAACAGCGCATGCTACATCTTTCCACAATGAAATAGCAATAATTCCATTATTTCAGACGTTTAAAACGCAAGGCAACCATACATTTTATTTATTTAATTTTTCAAACAAATTTGATGGATTAATAGGCCTAGATCTTATTATCCAACTTAACGCTAATTTAGATTTCAATACACGAACTTTACAATCGCCGCATACAGAAATACCAATACGCTATTTAGGAAAAAATGAAAAACAACTTTCGCCTGAAATTATTAAAAAAAAATTTACTTATATAATTTCATCAAGATGTATACAAAAAATAGAAATACCTGTGAATATCACAGAAGGAACAGGCATAATTTCTTACCAAAAATACGGAAATGTAGAAATTCCTGAATGTTTAGTAGAAATAAAAAATAACCTTACTTATACAACTATACTAAATCCAACAGAAAACCCAATTAAAATCCAATTTCTTGAACCTCTAGAAGTAGAAAAATTAAATGTGAATGAACTTAACTTCGTCGATTATAATTCAAATGAACAAAAATCTGATAGAGATCTAGATAACCAACTTAAAGCTAATTTAAAAAATTTAAGGTTAGACCATTGTAATTATGAAGAAAAAAAAAAAATACGTAAACTTTGTTTTGAATTTAGAGACGTTTTTTATTGTGAAGGGATACCTTTAACTTTTACAAACGCAATAAAACATCAAATAAAATTAACAACAGACACTCCTATCTATACTAAAAGTTATAGATACCCTGAAATTTATAAAAAAGAAGTAAAAGATCAAATTTCGAAGCTTCTAGACCAAAATATAATAAGAGAATCAAATTCTCCTTACTCATCACCAATATGGATAGTTCCAAAAAAGCTTGACGCTTCAGGAAAGCCGAAATATCGCATGGTTTGCGATCTACGTCGTATCAATGATGTAAGTGTTGCAGACAAATTTCCGTTGCCTAATATTACCGAAATATTAGATAAACTAGGGAAAGCACAATATTTTTCTACGTTAGACCTTGCTAACGGTTTTCATCAAATCGAAGTATGTAAAGAGGACATTCCCAAAACAGCATTTAGTACAGACTTTGGTCATTATGAATTTTTAAGAATGCCCTTCGGTTTAAAGAACGCCCCCGCAACATTTCAACGCGTTATGAACAACATATTAAGAGGTCTACAGGACGAAATATGCTTTGTATATCTAGACGACATAATTGTCTTCAGTACGAGTCTAGACGAACACATATTAAAGCTAAGAAAAATATTTATAAGACTACGCGAAGCAAACTTTAAAATACAACTAGACAAATCTGAATTTTTGAAAAAAGAAGTACAATATTTAGGACATATCGTAACACCAAACGGAATTAAACCAAATCCTGAAAAAATATCAGCTGTAAAAAATTTTCCTATACCTAAAACTCAAAAAGAAATAAAATCCTTCTTGGGCCTTATTGGGTACTACAGACGCTTTATAGAAGACTTTGCTAAAATAACAAAACCAATGACGAAATGTCTAAAAAAGAACTCTAAAGTAGAGCACACGCCTGAATTTATAAATGCGTTCGAACATTGTAAAAGCCTGCTAATAAATTCGCCAATATTGCAGTACCCTGACTTTACAAAACCATTTATATTAACTACAGACGCGAGTAACTATGCTTTAGGAGCAATCCTATCTCAAGGAACATTACCTAATGATAAACCGGTAGCTTACGCATCGCGTACATTAAATGAAACCGAGACTAGATACTCAACAACAGAAAAAGAACTTTTAGCCGTAGTCTGGGCCTGTAAATATTTTCGCCCTTATTTATTCGGACGACAATTTTATGTTTATGTTGACCATAGACCTTTAGTATGGTTATTTAATCAAAAAGATGTAAATTCGAAATTAACTAGATGGAGATTACGTCTAGATGAATATGACTTTAAGATTATCTATAAGAAAGGCATTTTGAATAGTAATTGTGACGCCTTATCGAGAATTCAGTTAAATCTATACGAAAATGATTCCGTATTAAATAATCCCGGAGACGCTGACAACGATATAGTTGAATACTTGCGTAATCTTTCGGAAAATATAACCGTGACACAAAACCTTGACTCTCAAGTTGCAAGCTCAAGTAGAGATAACCCTGACTCAGATCAAGTTCGAAACTTAGATAACGAATTACCCTCAATTTCCGTAGGTCAAGCGAACAATGAACAAAGAATAAACATTTTATCTGACATTCAAATTCAACCAGCTTTAATTACTTCTGACAATACTGTGCATAGTAATCAAAATGAGACAGAAAACCCCGGATTAAATATCTTAGACGAAATAATTAACAATAAGCCTTTGCAATATTTAATAAAGAAATCGCCTCATCATAAAATAAAAGTGGATTTCGAAACATTCGAAAGGAATTACATTAATAATGTAGAAATACCGGAAAACCCTGGTATCATTAAAGAATTTATTCGCGATTACATGAATAATAAAAAAACATGTTATATATATTTTTATAATAAAGAACTTATCCCAATTTTTACAAATATATATATACAAAATTTTAAGAAACCAAAAATAATACGATGCACAAAACTTGTCAATAATATTAAAGAACAGGATGAAAAAATTTTATTGATGACCCATCAACATCAAAGTAAAACTAATCACAGGGGAATTTCAGAAACCTATGATAGACTAAAACAAAACTACTATTGGGGTAAAATGAAACAAGAAATCACTCAATTTATAAATGACTGTGTTACATGTCAAACCCTAAAATATAGCAGACAAAAATCGTATGTGCCTTTAGTAAAAACCGAAACACCTTCTAAACCTTTTCAAATAATTCATTTAGACACATTTATTTTTGAAAAACATAATTGCCTTACAATATTTGACAGATTTTCAAAATACGGACAAGCCTATGTATACGATAAAAATGCTAAGTTAGTATGTGACAAACTTATAAATTATTTTTCATTCTTTGGATGCCCAGAAACAATTGTTAGTGATAATGGCTCTGAATTTAATAACGAACTAGTAAAGGAATTATTAAAAGCCCAAAAAATAAATATTCACTTTACAACCCCAGGACACCATGAGTCAAATGGCCCTATAGAAAGATATCACACTACATTAATCGAACATTTAAGAATCCTAAAAGATAAAGACAAAAATAAACCAATTCCCGAACTATTACCCTATGCAATTATAGCATATAATAGCTCGATACATAGTACAACCAAATATACACCCCATGAATTAATTTTAGGACACACAAACTCACGTGATCCTTTAGACTTAATATCAACAACATTCTACTCAGACTATGTACTATCCCATAAAGAAAAAGTAGACGCCATTTACAATACTGTCACAGAGAAAAGCGAAACACAGAAAGAAATACTGCTAGAAAAAACTAACCCTAAAGGTGACAAACCCTATGAATTTAAACTTAATCAAAAAGTGTATAAAAAACTGTCCCCTAGAAATAAAAATCAAGCCAAATTTAGTGGCCCCTTTATAATAAGAGAAATCCTTGAACATAATCGTGTAAAAATTGAAAATATCAAAAACCCAAAAAAGACAGAAATTATACACATAAAAGAACTAAAAAGACCTCTTGTTACAGATGGTCCTACACACGAGGAGACAGACCAAAATACCACGACTTAAATCTGAACCCTGGCATCTTACCCTACAAACTAGGACACGCCCAGAAGACAATTAATCACTGGACATTTGTTCAAGTGTTTAATATAAAAGGTATAATTGAGGAATATAAATCCTTGAGTTTAAAATATAATATGTTAAAATTACATTTGAAAAATAAAACTGACTATAATACGGAATACTATAATTCCTATATAATTATTGATAACCAAAAACAAAAAATATTACGCCAAATAAATGAAATACTACCCCCTAAACAAAGTAGGCAGAAACGTGGGCTAATTGACGGACTAGGAAGTATAATTAAAAGTATAACAGGCAATCTAGACGACAAAAATGTAATTTTAATAAATAATGAAATAAATATTCTAAAACAAAATCAAAATAACATCAAGTTGTCAATGGACAAACAAATGACCTTACTCAGTAATTCTATAAAAGGTTTTCAAGAAATATCACAAAATATATTCCATAACCAAAATATTCTAGAATTTCGAGTAAATCAGACTATACAAACACTAACCAAAATCGAACTACAAGAAATATCTGATTTCGACTATTACCGAACTCAAATGATCTTAACACAAATATATATGCTATATCAAAATATTTTTGACACATTAGCGAATATAGAAATCGCTATATCATTTGCAAAACTAAATAATTTTCATAATACTATAATTCAACCTAAAGAACTGCTATCAGAAATAAAAATGATTAAAAAATACTTAAATTCAGAAAAATTGCCATTTGAACCAAACTTAGAAAATATCCTAAAATATGAGACAATCCTAGATATAAAAGGTTACGTAATAAATAGCGAAGTTACTTTTATTATAGAAATTCCTTTAGTCGAAAAGAAAGAGTATACCTTATTCCATTTGTTTCCTATACCCACACCCAATGGCGAATATTACAAAATAATAATACCCAACTTTAATTATCTTATAATTAATGATAAGAATTTTGGATACTCGAATGATCCATGCAAAAAAGTCACAGAAAATGAATTTTTATGCAGTCATATACATTCTGAAAATATATTTCAAACATTACCCTGCGAAATGCAGCTATTAAAATATTATCATAATATCACGAATTGTAAGCAAATTCCTGTAAAAATAGACAGCCTAGAAATTCAAAATATAGACGAAGGAAAATGGGTTGTAATAACAAATAAAGATATTACAGCAATGGAAACTTGTAAAAACACCCAAAATACTATTTTACTAAACGGAACTTATTTAATTGAATTAAGTCCTATATGTAGTCTTAAGATAAATAATATAATACTTAAAAGTTATAAAAACTCAAAAAACGAATATTTAAATGTGCCATTGCCTAATATTAAACTCAATTTTACAAACCGTACTATTTATAATATAATAAGATTTTTGAAAACAAATTCTATAAACTTGGAAAAATTTGATGATCTACAAAACGAATTAAATAAACAAAAAATTGAAACCTCTAAACTTTTAACCGACACTGTATATTATCATAAGACAAGTTTATGGACAATTTTACTATATGTAATTTTAATAATTATAATATTGTATATTTTGTATATGTATTTATGGCCTAAGTTAAAACTTAATAAACTAAGAAATACTGACCAAAAAAATGATATAATAATTTAATTAATTATTTTAAAATAATTAGGTCATAAAAACTTCCAGTTTATATGCCCATTAAGGGATGGAGGAGTTACGTTCCCCATATTGCTGAATGTGACAAATTCAATTACAGATAAGGAAATCTTATAAATATAAGCAAAGGACGGTGATTGAATCACTTGTTAGTCTGCTCTTGATCTTGAATCTTGTATTTTACCTTTTAATAAAAATTTGACGTTTTTTAAAAAGGGTGTTTTCTTCGACCACAACGTAACTTGAGGGGTGTGCAATTTAGCTACAGTTGTATTAATGGAGCTTTAAAACTGAATTCGCAACCATCCAATATTTCTGCATTAATAAAACTAACCAACAATAAAACAACCAAAAACGTTTGCAACGCCGTATAGAAGGCATAATTCAAAGTTGAAATATCGTTACTTGAGCTAGTTGCAACTAAGGGCATACTTCAATTAAAACACATTATTAGTTTTTAAACTATTAACATTTAACCTTCAATATTAAGAAAAAAATACATTATTACAATATATCATTGTTGCTGAAAAAAAATCTTTAAATGTTTCTTTTTACGATTGGTCTATTTTAACATCCACTTGACAACGCCGTTTTCGTTTTTCGTTACTAGTAGTAAGTTATACCAGTTATATATCATTTTATAAAACTCTATCAGTTTTAACCTCAGAAGCATCGAAAATTAAGGCTACATAGGTAAATCAATGTAAATAGTTATGGGCCTCGCGGTCAATGACTCTTTAAGAAGAAGTACTTATTCAAATAAGTTTTTAGGGATCATTATTTATTGTAATACTAAACCTCCAATACTAAATATAGCAAAATATATTCAAATAAATGTTTCTAGATAGTGATTGGCTAGGGACAATTTTAAAGTTTTGATTTGAATTGCATCTGGTTTCAGATGCTTTACGAATAAACATCGTATTAGCGTTGTATTCATAAGGTTATAAAGAGGAAGGTTATAAGGAGGCAGCTAGTGCTATTCAACCTATATGAATCGTTTTCAACCAACATAGAAAGGATACGTGAAACGACGTAAATGAAAATTGAGGGGGATAGAAGAAAGTGAAAAAACAATGGTAATCGTTCCAATAGCGTGCATAAAAAAGGGCTAATTAAACAAAAATAATATCAAATCTAAGTCATTTGGATGGATATATTCGAAATTTTAATTCTATTAAATTATGAATAGGTAAGTGCGTTTTACTCACGCATATATTATGCAGGAACTGGTTTATATTACTTGCCAAATAAACTTAACTCATACACACACTAGTATCGTTGCTGGAAAAATAATACGAATTCTTAAAAATGTTTTCCTAAAAATCTAAGTTCTATCCGTTTTGGACTAGAGAAACCTAGAAACCTTCAATTTCTCATTAATTTGGTGAGCGTTGTAATGCGTTGCAATCGAGGGTGCAGTGTTTGCCAGCTCTAGCAAATGGCAAGCGATTTTCGCTAAATTTGGTCAAGATCTAGGAAATCAAACTTCTAAATCAGATAGTTTTATACGATCTAATAAATATCCAATATAGCCGTCCCATATATTCCAAAGTCATTCATTAAAAATCATTCTTTAATTTTTCTTTAAACAGAAACAATTATTTTAGAATGTGTCAATACTATAGATATTTTACTGCAGTGCCAATTTTCTCACACTAGACTTTATTTCGATAAATTTCCCCCTTTATGAATCAATGTATAAAAGAATTTTTTTTTGTTGGAGAATCACCCCTTAATACTTGTCGGGAGAGTTTCTGCACACCCGTATAATCTATCCAATATGACCACTAATTTTTTAAATAACATTTTTATTATAAAGAATTTTAGTTCAGTTAAAATGAGTACGAGTGGGTTTCAAAAAATAATTATGTCATATAGCTGTAAATATAATATTTTTGTCAATTTTATTCAAATTTTTAATAAAATTGTTTAAGGACAGTGAAGGTATGGCAGATTTAAATATGGTGCTAAAAACATTAAAGTTATCAAATAAACTTATAATTTCAATTATCAAAAATTAAATACGGTTAGCAACAAGAATATGTATAGTTTAAAAAATTATATTATTCTTTATATTTACGTGGAATTTTGCACCAATTAAAATGCTAAAAATGGCGCCACTATTCATTTATTAAGTAACAAAATTTACGATGAATTAGAAAAAAGTTAGTTTATAAGTTAAAACTAAAATTTGAAATAAATTATAATGTAATACATAAGGAGTGCCCCAAAAAACACTTTCAGAAAGTGATATTTGTCAAACGAATTTTGAGATATCCAGTTTAAGTGTAACAAACAAATAACGTGATATTTAGATTGGCTATCTGAAAAAAATCGAATTAAAAAATGTATAGTTTTACAAAGTAACATTTTGCAATTTTTTAGAAAACCTACGGTATGTATTATCTTAATTTGTATCATCCCAAAACTTACATTTAACTGAAACTAACTGTACCTCAATTTTAATAATTTTAGAAATATTCCCCCATACCTTACAAATTCTAACCACAAACGATAATAGAAGTTTCATAAAAATACATCAGCCCTTTATAATTATAATTAGAAAATAAAATAAGGAAATATTTGCAAAACATCTAAATTGGTAATTGTTGACAAACAAGTAAACAGTGAAAAAGAAAGGATCTTGGCCGGATTAGATGTTCAAAGTCAAAGGCAATTTTTTCTTTTTTTTTTGGTAACCATATATTGTTATAATTAATTATAATAATAAATTTAAATACTATAATTTTTAAGAACGCTATACACTAATAAACTATAAACTAAGTAATTCCTGAGTTTATATCTACTGGCTATGTAAATGATAGGTCCTAATTAAGAGATATTAAGAGTAGAATACTAAAATTTACTAGATCCTAATTCAATAATTGCACTAGCAAATTTACCCTGAAGCATTTCTACCGGTCTATTAAAAAAATTTTGAGTTAGTATCACAATTTTACTAGTTGATCTCTATACCAAACTTAGCTATGGCACACAATTTGAAATCACCCCATATTCGATTCGTACCAAAAGTCTACTAGATGACTTCAACATTATACTTGATTTTTCTGAAAAATTTGAAATAAATTGGGTAAGTAATTTTTTGATAATAATTTTTTTTAACATTCACTAGGCCGCCATTTTGTTTTGCCACATTGGATTTTTACCAAAATGTTACCACGTCATCCCTATATAACCTTTAATGTTTGATCAAAATTGGAAATCGATCAGGTAAGTAGTTTTGTAGCTATGCCGCAAACAACAGATAGACAGACGGAATTGAGAAAACATGTTTTTCGGCATCTAGGAACCCTGAAACGTGAAAATCTGAAAAAATCTTATTTTTTTCACGGTTACAATGTTTCTCTTTTACGAGGGAAGTAAAAATTATTTGGCCGCCATTTTGTTCCGACAGTTTGAATTCTTCTCACATCTTACTAGTTTATCTCTATATCACACTTAATTCTTGCACAAAAATTGAAATTAATCTAATAAATAGTATTTTTCAGGCCGATTTTTTAAATTTTTTATTAAGTCGCCATTTTGTTTTGCTATCTTATATTCATACCAAAATGTTTTCAGTTTATTCTTATGTAACACTTGATTTTGCAAATGTGAGGAAACTGGATAATTAGTTTTTTTAATGATAATTCTTTTAACGTTTCAGTAGGCAGCCATCTTGTTCAGATATATCGGTACAATAACCTTGAAATACGGTATTTAAAAACCTATGAAATTAAGTTTTTACTGCAAGCATAAAATTATGCTCTTTAATATTGTAAAAGGATATTTGTAACTGTCAAGTAGTTTTGCGTGAATACACAAACAGACTTAAAACAAATTAAACAGTAGACAGATTTTTAAAAGAAAATATCGTTTTCTTAAATTTAAGTATTTATTAATTTTCTTTGTGTAAATTTTCCATAATTGAGGAACATCAAGATTTTTGAGCATGTAATTTTATTACTTTTACGATTTTCCAATATTACACTTTTTAGTACCTTTGCAATCATAAAACGAAAGAGTAATGTAAGGATATACCTTATACCAAACTGATACAGAAAAAAAAACAACTCTTTAATAACTTTTATTTTATTGATTATTATAGCAATTGCGGTCATAGTAAACAATAAAAATGTTCCCCCAATACTTCATTTTGGTCATTTTACTTATATCATTTTTTGCTCATAGAAGAATAACTTCTGAAACATGGCCGTCTGTTACTCTTAACTGAACAACCGGCAGTATGTTAATATAAAGGAAATAAATACCACTGTCATTTAAATATCAAGCTTAAGTTATTCTCAAGACTTCTAATGTGACCCTCAACAAAATTTGTTTACTATATAATTTATAATTTTTGCCAGGCAATTTGCCAAAAGCCTTTAAAACGGTAAAACCCTCATGATTCTCGCACAAAAAGAACACAATACGAGTAATAAGTCTCCCCTTTTTGACCCCACGTAAAATAAAGGAGAAGTGTAGGCAAACCAAACACGAAGAAATCCCTTCATTGTGTGTAAAATCAAAATCCATTACCAGTCGGCCTGAAAGACCGCTGTCTCTGAAATTTTCTTTAAGCTTTTCTTTAAATAATGCTGCCAATGGTGTAGCATGGAGAGTGTTGTGTATTTTATTTTGTTAATTTTTAATGTAGATAGCTCAAGCGACATAGCAAAAATTTTTAACATATGTACTGTTTAGAATGCTTGTTGCATCTTAGGTATCTTTGCTCCACGAGTTCAAATCAGTGAATGTATATTGATGGATTTTGTTTATTTACTCGGTTACCCACATAGATTTCTTTTTAACACATCAAGACGAGTTAATCTACTTTTTTCAGGATCCCTTTCAACGTTTCGCTTTCGAATGCATGTTGCATCTTTAGGTAACCCTGTTTTATTATATTTATAGAAAATCAAAACATACAATTACTGAAAGTAAGCCTGACGAGTAATGTACAAATGTAGATTTTGAAAATTTTGATTGTACCTATTCTTTTTTCCTTAAAAAATGTAAATTTAATTTTTCTTCATTTTCTAAAAAACTTACCTAACGCATATTTTGGAATTAAACTGGCGTTAGGTATAGTCCAGTAAAAAAATTATTATTTGTGACCGGTTAACCGGTTATTTAAAATTTAACCGATTAAAAAAAATGATTTTCGTGTAAATCTTTAACCGTTGTTATCTAAAAAAAGGTCCTAACTTTCATTCATGCAGGGTTTTCCTAAATATTATGTACAAACGGAAGGGTGTGGTTTTTTGGTTTATTTTATGATTGAAATTTCAATTAAACTTAGGTCCTCAAACACTTCGTTACCGATCTACAGGATGTCGTAATTTCAATATTTTTTTAGTGTTTTTCTTTATAGCCCCTGCAATTTTTGAGGTATTTAATTCAAATTTTGAAATAAGGTTACGCAATAGGACTTACATGATTGCACAAGTCAAGCGGTTGTCAGAATCTACAAAGTGATATTTTTCAGGGGTCATGCCATCTTTTCTCCCACTGACTTTTTTTGCGGTGCACTGCTGGTGGTAGAAGTCAGACATCTGTACATGGAGCGCTATCCAAACAGAATAATACCTCATCACCAAATATTTTCGAATATTCGTAGGCATCTTGTGGAAACTGGATCTTTTAAAAAGAACAGCGGTAAACCACGTTCTGTTCGAACACCTCAAATTAAAGAAGCTGTTCTAAATGAAATAGAAGAACATCCAAACATCAGCAGTAGAAAAACGTGTTAGTCCGTGTTATTAAATATTAGCCATCACGTTGTTTGGCGTATCTTACATGATTCTCTGCTATACCCTTACCACATTCAAAGAATGCAGGCGCTTCTTCCCGGATTTTTTTCAAGAATTAATTTCTGCAGGTGGTAATTTAATAGGCTAGCAGCAAACCCCAAGTTTGAGTGTATCATCCCTTTTACTGACGAAGCCAATTTTTTAAGGACTTCCATTATGAATTTCCATAAAAATCATTTATGGGCAGACGAGAATCCTCATGGAATTATCGAAATTCATTTTCAGGATCAGTTTTCAATAAATGTATGGGGTGGTATAATCGGGGATTATTTGATTGGTTCTTTCTTTTTACCTGGACGTCTTACTGGTGACTCATATAGGCACATTTTGCAACACGAATTGCCTTTATTACTTGAATACTTACCTCTTATGCTGAGAGATCAAATTTGGTACATGCATGATGGCGTCCCAGCACATTTTTCTATTTTGGCTGGGGAGTATTTACATGAAATATATCAAAATAAGTGGATAGGACGAGGTGGTCCTCAGCCGTGGCCCCCTAGGTCCCCTGACCTAAATAGCCTGGATTTTTTCCTATGAGGGCATCTCAAGTCACTAGTGTAATACAGTTGATGACCTACAACATCGAATATAGATGGATTTGAAACCTTAAGAAATACTCCCGGGGTGTTTGTAGGAGTTCGAGAATCAATGCGAAGAAGATCGGAGGCCTGTATAAGAGTTGAAAGAAGTCACTTCTAACAATTTTTATGAATTTTTTGTTTTGTGTTTTTGTTGTTAAATCCTAAATAAGTTTTTTATTAAATAAACCGTTATTGCTACAAAAACCTGATTACCCCAGCTTTAATTTTTAACTAGATAGTGAAGAATAAAATGCCAAAATCAATAAAACAAAAGATTATCCAAATAAAGCCTTAGCCTACTAGACAATTTCAAACAAATTAGTTTCATCTAGCTAATTACAGAAAATGGTGTTCTGTTTTTTCTCGATAAGGGAGGTAGATACGAAAAAACTATAAGAGGATAAAAAGTTTCGAAATAATCGGTAAACCTCCTTTCCGCGGAACTTCCCCATCACAATTTTTTTCCATTTGTAAGGAATAGTGAAGCGTGACCCAATTTAGTTCAGTACATAGTCACAGTATACATGTATTACGTATACTGCCTTTTCGAACATTTTTATTGGGCGTCATTTTGTTCCATCATATTGGATTGCCACCAATATTTTACCAGTTTCTTTATATCTATACCAATCACACTTAACTTTTGGGGATATTTTAAAACAAATTTAATAAGTAGTTTTTAAATTGACAAATACCGCTATTTTGTTACATCATGCGTCATTGTTGAATTCATACCAGCTTATCCCATTTTCACATTTAATTTTTTCTGCAAAATTTAAAGTCAATTAAACAAAATTTTTTTACGTTGATTTAAAAAAAAATTATTTGGCCGTCATTTTAAATTCTTACCCCAATTTTACCAGTTTATCTCTGTATGACAATTCTTGCACAAACATTGAAATTAATTTAATAAGTCTTATTGTCTTATTGCTGATTTTTTAAATATTTTATTAGGCCGCTGTTTTCTTTTGCTGGTTTGATATGAGTCCTAGATTCATATCAAACCGATGGAATTAATAAGACATATTTTCAGGTAAAACCCGGGAGAGATATTTTTTTCACGCTTACTAATATTTTATTTGGCTGCCATTTTGTTCGACCATCTTCATTTAGTACCATAACTTTACTAGTTGATCCCTATACTACAATTAGTTATGGCACACAATTTGAAATCAATCCATTAAGCAGTGATTTTAGGCCGAATTTTATAATTTATTATATTTTATTAAGTCGCCATTTTGCTCCGCCATCTTAGATTCATACCAAAACGTTACCACTAGATTCCAACATAATATTTGATGTTTGTGCAACATTTGAGATAAATTGGATAAGCAGTGTTTTGATATTGATTTCTTATAACTTTTCACTAGCCCGCCATTTTGTTTCACCATACTGGATTTTTGCCAAAATATTATCAGGTCATCCCTATATGACCTTTAATTTTTTATCAAACTTTGAAGTTAATGGATAAGTAGTCTCTAAGCTTTGCCACGAATTGACAGACAGACCGACAGAAGGAACGATGGAATTGATAAAATATGTCTTTTGGCATCTAGGGACTCTAAAACGTGAAGATATCTAAAACCCGAAAGAATGATTCTTTTACAGTTACAAACATTTTATTTAACTGCCATTTTGTTGGGCCATATTGAATTAGTACCACATTTTTACTAAATAGTTATGGCACACAATTTGAAATCAATCCATTTAGCAGTTTTTTCAGGCTGAATTTCAAATATTTTATTAAATTGTCATTTTGTTCTGCCATCTTGGATTCACACCAAAATGTTAATTGGATAAGTAGTTTTTTAATAATAATTTTTCTTAACATTTCACCAGGCCACAACTTTGTTTAGCCATACTGGATTTTTACCAGGTCCTAATGTGACCAAAACTTGAAGTCAATCGGGTGAACAGTATTTTATCTATGCCGCGAACAGGCAGCCAAACTGACAGACAGACCGACGGAATTCAGTAAACATATTTTTCGGCATCTAGGGATCCTAAATTGTGAAGATCTGAAAAAATCTCGGAGGGTAATTTTTTCACTGTTACAATACTTCCCTTTTACGACGAAAGTAAAAATTATTTTGATGTTTATAAGCTACCAGCGGCGCTTCGCAAAAAAATTCAGGGGGGGGAAAGGGGGCATGAACCGTTTAACATAAGCAATCATGTAACTCCTATTGTGTAACCTAATTCCAAAATTTGAGGCAACTACTTCAAAACTTGCAAGAAGCTATGATGAAAAAACATTGAAATTACAAGACCCTGTAGATCGGTAACGAAGCGGTAAGTTTATTTGAAATTGAATATTATATAAAATAAATATTGAAAAATTTCAGTCATAAAATACACCTAAGAAATACTCTTTCCCATTTGTAGATGATGTTTAGGAACATCCTGTGTATATTATGACTTGTATCTTACAAGGCTTTTCCTGTTCCGTCGGGCTCGCAGATCGGTTAATCGAACTTTTTTCTTAACCGGTCGGGCTGGTTAACCGCGACACATTTTAACCGGTTAAACGTAACCTTTGACAGCACTAGTAGGTAATAAATAAATAATTGGTAGATGTTTGCGTTTTTTACTTCCCTAAAAGGGAAGTATTGTAATAAAATAAAAAATCACCCTCAGAAATTTTTTCAGAACTTTACTTTACGTCTAGATGCAGAGAAATAGGTTTTCTCAATTTCAATTAAGGGTCATATGTAGATGAACTGGTAACATTTTGGTAAAAATCCAATATGCCGGAACAAGATGGGGCCTAGTGAAACGTTAAAAAAATGTTTATTAAGTTTCCTCAGATTTTGTACAAAAATTAAGTATTACATGGGAATGAACTGGTAACATTTTGGTATGAATATAAGATATCAAAACAAAATGGCGGCCTAATAAAATTTTATTATTTTAAAAATTGGCTTAAAAAAATTACACTACTAAACAAAATGGCGGCTAAGTAATTTTTACTTTCCTCGAAAAGTGGCAGTATTGTAATCGTGAAAAAAATTACCCTCCGAAATTTTTTCAAATAGGTACGTTTCAGGGTCCTTAGATGCTGAAAAACATTCTCAATTCCATCGTGATGTTTCTGCTTACCCGATTGAAACCAAATCTCGGTCAAAAATTAAGGATCATGGCTATGAACTGGTAATATTTTGATAAAAAATCAGGTATGGCAAATCAAAATGGCGGCCTAGAGAAATATTAAAAAATGTATTACTGAAAAACTACTTATCCAATTTATCTCAAATTTTGCACAAAAATTAAGTATTAGATACAAATTAACTGGGGTAAAATTTAGGTACGAATCCAAGGTGGCGGAACACAATGGCGGCTTAATAAAATATTTAGAAATTCAGCATGAAAAAACTACTTTATAGACTGATTTCAAATTATGTGCCATATCTAATTGTGGTATAGAGCTCAGCTAGAAAAACTGTGGTAGTAATTAAAAATAGCAGAACTAATTGGCGCTCATATAAAATATTTTGTAATCGTGAAAAAAAACACCCTCTCAAGTTTTACCAAGGAATAAACCAGTAACATTTTGATATGAATATAAGATAGGCCTAATAAAACATATAAAAAATCGGCCTGGAAAAACTGCTCATTAGATTAATTTCAAATTTTGTGCAAGCATTAAGTGTTAAACAGAGATAAACTAGTTTGGTACGAATTCAAGATAGCGGAATAAAATGGCGGCCAAATAACTTTTTTTAAAAAATCAACGTAAAACAATTCAATTGATTTTAAATTTTGCAATCGAACCAGTTTATGCAAAATTTGCATAAACTGGTTCGATTTCATCATGAGGTAACAAAATGGCGGTGTGTGTCAATGTAAAAAGTACTTATTGAATTTATTTTAAATTATGCCTAAAGCTCAAGTGTCGCATAGGTAGAAATTGGCGTCCAATTAATATATTTGAAAAGATGGTATATATGTGTTACAAAATGACTATGTACTGAATTAAATTAGGTCACATTTCACTATTCCCAATAAAAGTAAAGATTCATAACGAGGGAAGTTTCGGATAAAGGAAATTAACCGATTTTTTAATTATGCAGATTGTCTGAACTGGTAAATGTAAATTATATAGTTACCTACAACCAAAATATTGTTTTCCATTTTTCCTGTTGTTTGACAGTGTTTTATTTTGTTATTCACCAGTATCTGTGACTTGAGTAAAAACCACAAATCTGTTCACCACTATCTCTAAACCTGCAAGCCTCATATTCTCTTCCAAATCGAAACCAAAATAAGCTCTAAAAATGCAACCAATCACCTTTGTTTTCCTGGCTATGACTTTCTTACATCATTCCGCCTGAACGTTGATGCGTCTCTGTTTTCCAGATTCTACCGCGGATCTGCTCTGATTAACTACCATCCATTAGGCCTTTCCTTAGTCATTCCTTCAAGGAAGACACGAGCTTCCACCCGCATGCATCTCATCACCGTCCAACTCCAAAAACCAAGGACCTATTCTTTTATGCTCCTTTATTTTTAGAGTGTCTCGCTGGCGATCCACTGCCGCCGCTAAAGGATATAAGACGAATCTATTGGAATTAAATTGAAAAACGGCGACAAATCTAGGAGAACCGTCGCGTCGTACCATTTCTCCGCAACATCTTTAATGAGATCCGAGGTACCGAGATTAGAGGCTTCATGTTTGTCCGAGTATGTTACAGATTTATCAATTACCGACTATTTGATCGAAAAAAATATATATATATATATATATATATATATATATATATATATATATATATATATATATATATATATATATATATATATATATATATATATATATATATATATATATATATATTTATATATATATATATATATATATATATATATATATATATATATATATATATATATATATATATATATATATATATATATATATATATATATATATATATATATATATATATATATATATATATATATAATATATATATATATATATATATATATATATATATATATATATATATATATATGTTTATATTATATATATATATATATATATATATATATGTTTATGATTTTTAGTTTGATACAAAAATGGTATTTTAATCTCAAATCCATGGCATCGAGAACTCATTTACTGGTATCTGCTTACGCTTATTACGGGTGGCCAGTTAGCTTTAAAAATTTTCAATTTAAATTATCTCATAACAATGATTTTTTGAAGTATTTTATTAGAACAGAGCTAGCCGCTACTTGATGGAAATCCGTTTTAACCAGGTAAACAGAAACGTTTGTTTGAAGTTCCCACTTAATTTATTTTATAAAAAATAAATGACAATTGTGTTGTAGAAACAAATGTCATGTCTTTTCTTGTAAAATAAATTAAATGGTAATCTTGAACAAGTTTGACATATTTGACATCCATTCCATTTAAGAAGTAACCTAAGATGCAGTTTTTGAAAACTTTTTGAAAAAAAAACTGTAATTAGATTAGATTAAATGTATAAGGACGTGGAACATCTACGTTGGACATCCTGTATAGGCAAAGCCTGTGGTTATGAAATAATCCAGAATCACACAAATTTACGCAAAAATATGCCTTAAAATTTCCAACGAATAAACTAGCTTGACGGTCACGCGACGACGATGTTTTAAACGAAATTCTTATCGATCTGAAGTGTCATCCTACAAAGCATACCGAGAAGGGAGAAACTTTCTACAAGAAAAAAAGTTTTTAATAAAAAACCGTAAACGCGGAAAGCCTTCCAGAGTGACAAGCGAACAATCCGAAAATGATTTAGGGCGAAAACTTGAAGGATATGCAGTAGTCCTGCCACCAGGAGTGCACGACTACTCCCCTGCGGGGTGAGGGATTATCCACTATTGGTATTCGCTAACATGTTCTTGCAACAAAGGATCAAATGCCAGAGGTGGAGGCGAATTATAGCGGCTTTTGCAAGAATTAATACAAATAACTAGGCAGTTTGCTGCTATATAAATTGTGTTACCTTGTTATTTTCAACATAGAGATGAAATCAATAATTAGTGTTATTGACGCGTTTCAAATGGAAACTAATTGTTATATACTTAGCTGTTCACATATTCCATAGTTTATCAGAGGTCAAAACTAATATATAGCAAATATGATTAAATTAAATGAAAACTAATTATTATATACTTAGCTGTTCGCATCCACAGTAACTGATTTTTTAATATCCTAAAATAAAATTATGACCTTTTCAAAGGGAAATAATTTTCGGGTGTAATATCCCCAGTGCATTCTAATGTTAAAATTCGGTAAATCGAGTTTCTAAGTAACGTGTTTAACAGATAGCATGAGCGTTACTGGTTTTCCACGTGAGCGAATGCTATTGTTAAACAAATTTCTTATCTCTTATATATATATATATATATATATATATATATATATATATATATATATATATATATATATATATATATATATATATATATATATATATATATATATATATATATATATATATATATTTAGATAAGATATCTACACTAAACAATTCAAATGGAAATCCTTAATTATTTTTATATAATATATATTATTATGTCATATTTGGACAAACATTAATATGTTTGGCGACAAAAACTTCTCCAGAATGTCGACCAGATAGCCTAAAAAGAGTTCAAGACATCCCAGAAAAAAATTATTTCGCAGTAAAACAAATTTTCAAACAACGAAACATAAATTCTATAATAGCCAGAAACAGAACAATGAACATAACATCACAAACAACACCAAATACATATCAATACCATACACAGAGGGCTTGTCAGAAATACTAAAACATATGTTATTCAAATATGTCATAAATCACATCATTTATTAACAACTTATACACCCACCTAAAAAATTAAATTCCATAAAAAGATCAAATGTAATTTATTCTGTGGCTTGCATAAATATACAAAGAACGTCTCTACGGCCTTACATAAAGACAAAAAAGCGAGAAACGTGAATTCAACTTTTCTGAAACAAAAATCTTATGTCAAGAGAGCAATTATCAAAAATTGGCAATTGAAGCATTTTGCTTGTATAATGATAACAAAATAGAATTTAAGGTCGCGTAATTTTAATTTCACGGCCTTCAAAATTATTCACCTGGCATATGTATTGTTTATTTCCTTATTATTAAGGTCAGCTAGATTCATTAATCGCTTTGCGGCAATGTTATGTCCCAACGAATGTTTTTTTTTCGTGATGGTTTTATGGCTATTATTACTTGGTATATTTACAATTAATGTATTTGCATAGACCTATCGAAAAATATAATGTTTTTTCGATTAATATTCCTTTTTTACATTGTTTTGTTTCTTTTTCTTTTAAGGTAAATTTCGCTTTGTCCGTAAAATTGTGAGAATTTTCCTGCGGCAATAAAACATACTTTTGTTTGTTTGATAGAAATGATTAATATAAGGAAAGATCATAACACGGTAAATGACAAAAAGAACATACAAAGTAAGCTATAATTGTTGGTAGTAGTCAAACTACCAAAATATTTTAATTCATTATTTGTACAATAGTTAGGTATTATGAATGTTTGTTTATTAGGTACATGATAAATAAAGTACATTTGGTTGAAAAGTGTGCATATGATTTTCTTTAAACATGGCAATAAAATGCTCTTAAAAAATCTTCAAATAAGAAGCGAAAAGCTAGTTGCGGAAAATAAGTTTAATTGAACAAACCGATGCCCAAGAAAAAAACCTTTAGTATAAAATATGGTTTGAGAATAGAACATTCATTTATTCTAATTTTAAATATTACTGAGAAGTTTAGAAAAGACAGTTTTAAAATAAAATAAAACATTACAAATAACAAAACAGGAATAAACAAAATATATAAAATAAAATGACTAGATCGGAATAGTTTTATATGTGTATAAAATAAATGGATTCTCGCAGATTAAAGCACCTTTTATTATTTTTATTTTAGCTGTTTTTAAAAAATGTTCTAAAATAAGGTGTTCTGAAATTTGAGTAAATCTGAAATATATATATATATATATATATATATATATATATATATATATATATATATATATATATATATGTAAAAAGAAAATATTTATATATAACTGAGAAACATAAATTATTAATAATAATAAAATTGCAAAAAGCTTATCTTAATTCCATAAAAAAAATCCAAAACAATTTATTTTCCACAACAGAAAAAACGATTTTAAAAAGTAAGCCGTTTATTTCACGATAATATCAAGCTACCATTAAAATCGAAAACCAATATTAGCAAAAACTAACAAATTTTTAGTTCTTGACATAGTACACCCGCAGATTACTTCCAAATGCTTCTGAAAAAAAAAAGCATTTGATAGTGGAATCACTTTCAACTTTATTTCTTTAATTTTTAGTGTATTTTTGAAAATAATAGAACCTAATATACAACAAAAGTCAAAATTCTCCACTTATTCTTTCATTAGGAAAATATGTTTATAAGTCGTTTTTGAAAATTAACAAACTTGGTAAAACGCAAACAAATTAGACCCCTTAAGCATTTACTTTTGAAAAAAATAGTTCAAAATCTATATTGGTTTAATTTAACCTATCAATGTTACTTAAATATTTTTTGGTCAGCACGTTACTTGTGTAATTGTGTAGTGCCTATCTGATGTCAACATATTTAACCTGTTATAAATCAGTATTGAACAAAACCGAATTTAGATTAGTACTTCTTCCAAAAGCTCCACAAATTCAATTTGCAAACAAATATAAATACCAGGGATGCCCAAATGTTCACTGACAAGAATTCGTACGTGATATGTCATGCAGTTTTTCACTTAAAAATTAAATAACTGTCCGCAGTTTTTCCGAAAAAAAAATAGAAAGATAGTTAGAAAAGTTAACTAAAAATTTGTATGAAGTAATTATATTATGTTTTTTGGTTTAATAGTTATTTTTTTTACTGTTGTTTTAAATAAAAATATCGTTTTATTAATTAGTAGTTATCGAAAGCAGGAAATAATCTTGATAAATATCCCTCGTGCATCTAATTTTAGAAAATAAGAATACTCGTTATTAAGAAATTTGTTTAACAATAGCATTCGCTCACGTGGAAAACCAGTAACGCTCATGCTATCTGTTAAACACGTTACTTAGAAACTCGATTTACCGAATTTTAACATTAGAATGCACTGGGGATATTACACCCGAAAATTATTTCCCTTTGAAAAGGTCATAATTTTATTTTAGGATATTAAAAAATCAGTTACTGTGGATACGAACAGCTAAGTATATAACAATTAGTTTTCATTTAATTTAATCATATTTGCTATATATTAGTTTTGACCTCTGATAAACTATGGAATATGTGAACAGCTAAGTATATAACAATTAGTTTCCATTTGAAATGCGTCAATAACACTACTTATTGATTTCATGTCTATGTTGAAAATAACAAGGTAACACAATTTATATAGCAGCAAACTGCCTAGTTATTTGTATTAATTCTTGCAAAAGCCGCTATAATTCGCCTCCACCCCTGGCATTTGATCCTTTGTTGCAAGAACATGTTAGCGAATACCAATAGTGGATAATCCCTCACCCCGCAGGGGAGTAGTCGTGCACTCCTGGTGGCAGGACTACTGCATATCCTTCAAGTTTTCGCCCTAAATCATTTTCGGATTGTTCGCTTGTCACTCTGGAAGGCTTTCCGCGTTTACGGTTTTTTATTAAAAACTTTTTTTCTTGTAGAAAGTTTCTCCCTTCTCGGTATGCTTTGTAGGATGACACTTCAGATCGATAAGAATTTCGTTTAAAACATCGTCGTCGCGTGACCGTCAAGCTCGTTTATTCGTTGGAAATTTTAAGGCATATTTTTGCGTATAACTGGAATGAACCTTATACAAAAATTTGTGTGATTCTGGATTATTTCATAACCACAGGCTTTGCCTATACAGGATGTCCAACGTAGATGTTCCACGTCCTTATACATTTAATCTAACCTAATTACAAAGTTTTTTTTTCAAAAAGTATTCAAAAACTGCATCTTAGGTTACTTCTTAAATGGAATGGATGTCAAATATGTCAAACTTGTTCAAGATTACCACTTAATTTATATATAATTATATATAAACACATGACATTTGTTTCTACAACACAATTGTCATGTATTTTTTTTAAAATAAATTAAGTGGGAACTTCAAACAAACGTTTCTGTTTACCTGGTTAAAACGGATTTCCATCAAGTAGCGGCTAGCTCTGTTCTAATAAAATACTTCAAAAAATCATTGTTATGAGATGATTTAAATTGAAAATTTTTAAAGCTAACTGGCCACCCGTAATAAGCGTAAGCAGATACCAGTAAATGAGTTCTCGATGCCATGGACTTGAGATTAAAATACCATTTTTGTATCAAACTAAAAATCGTGTCAAGATAGTAAAATTTAATCACTGAAATTTTGTTCACATTTTAATAATTTATGGAGAATGGCAATAACATTTCAAGAACATGCATTGGCTTGGGTTTCTTTCATAATGATCTAGGGAATCCTACAAGATTAGCAGCCGACGCCAGTGCAATATTAAAATATTCAATTAGTAGAATCCTAAACACTTTTGGAATGAAACCATTTAGGTACCACTTGTCATCGTTTGTATAATGGAGATGCGGAAAAACATGTTAATTTTTGTAGATTAATTTTAAATAAGTTGCAGGAGAACAACAAGTTTTTAAATACTGCTATTTGGAGCGATGAATCCGGGTTCTCTTTCGATGGTGTGTTTAACCGGCATGGCATAGCGAGCATTATTACGAACAACAAACATAAATACAGATTATTTATCAGAGGAGGTCAAAGGAAGTGGAACGTTAAAGTTTGGTGTGGAATTTTAATTTCAACGATTCCTTTAGCTGCCCTAAATGAAAGATTTCAGAGGAATTGGGCACCAGCTCATCACTACGCTAGGTTACATAAGGAATATATTTGAGACTCATTGGATCGGAACAAATGGGACCTTTTCTGGCCAGCACGGTGCCCGGATGTCTCGTCAGCCGATTTCTTTCTTTGTGCATATTTTAAAAACCAGGTTTACCGTACGGAAGCCACGACTAAAGAAGAGCGTATCAAAAGAGCGCGAAATGTTTGTTCTGGAAAGTGTTAGGAAATTTTACTCATCCGGAATCCTTGAAATAGATCTATTTGTGTCTAAAAAGAAGAGAAGTAATTTCTGAACAATTTTTGATTTAATTGTTCCCATATTGTTTATGCGTACTTAATTTTTTAGTTTAACTTTTACATGTGTAAAAAAAAGTAAAGCAAAAGTAAAAAATAGACCATTAAAAGTACTAACTAGGCAGAGAAACTTTTTTTTTTAATATTATTTTGTTGATTAAACGCAAAAACGCATGCGTTGCGTTTTACATTACGGGTTTGTTGATATATGAACTATTTTCTGGGTTATAAAAATGGTTTGTTTAAAAACCTTTTCCACATTCTGATCCCAGTATTACAGACGTCAAATAAAACAAGTACGTCTAAGAAGTAAACTAAATGCAGATTGTTTTCTGAAAAGAAAATATTTTGTAATCAGATTAAAGTAAATGTGGCAACACCTCTAGAAAATATTTAAGCGAAGTTTTCAAATGAAAAAATATGTATCGAGGTATTTTAAAAATAACGGAGATAAGGGGGTGGACCACCCTGTATACAGAGACCTCGAACTTTTCATTTCCTTGTAGCTTCTAAGATATATCGAGTTGAACAGATAGTGGTGACTTCTTTAGTTTAGCGATATGTTGAGGTTGTCACATCTTCTTTAAATTCATATATTTTACACGGTCCTTATTACCAAGAAAAATCAGTGCTTTTTTGCCATCAAATTTTTGTTATTGTAGAATTTTTTCAAAGTCGTATTATAAAAAGAAGGTACTGTATACTTCATCGTGAAATTTTAGAAGTAGTGGATTACAATAACATTTTATGGAAAGGTGCAAAAACATTTTGGTAAAATGTAATGTCTTAAATAAAACTTAGCATTTTTAAAATTATTTAAGATTTTAAAAGTAAACTAAAAACTAAAATGTAGATAGAGACTACTTATCTGTGTGGAAGATTGTGGTTTTGACATTACCCAAGAATCATTAAAATATATCAATGAGTGTAGAAGATATACTTTTCCATATATGAGCGAGTTAAATTTTGTTTGATTCCTTTCACGTGGGCGTCAGTGAAAATTAATAATATTTTTTGGAAAATATCAGTTTATAAAAACTTTATATGTAATCATATATAATGCAGGACAGTGATGAGTTATGACATTGAACATCTCTTACTCCCTCTCTAGCATTCGCACTGCATGTTGAGAATTTAAAAGGAAAGTATACCTAGACAATACTTTTATTTGTAAAATATTCAAACTTCAGATACAAGTATTTAGTATAAAGCATTTTAACACTTTTTGTAACTTCGCTTCGATTAGTAGTTTTTATATATCCATATATAATACAATTAGTTTTTATTTAAAATAAAATAGTTTCATCATCCTCTGTTTTACCCGTCATCGTCAGAAAACCATATGCGCCATTTTTTTTTAACAAGTTAGGTCTGGCAGTCCTTTTTTGATGCAAAATATTTTAAAAGACTAGTCATCTAATAAGATAGGAATGGCTCTAAAAATAAACGATTAGCTAACAAAGGAGTTTTAATATATATAAAATAATAAAACCTGGAGAGATAATGGCTTTATATTTTTTATACTGTTATACTTATTTTCACGTTACAGTACGATTCCAGGGGCACAAGATGCAATTGCAGAGTGGATAAGATACTGGCAAATCAAGACTATCCCGTTGAAGATATATAACACCATGCACACAAACGCACCTTACGCTACAACCAAACTACACCATGGAAAACTGGTTCACGGATATACACCTTTACTACTGAAAAGTACTTAAATAGATTCGTTTATTCGATTCGTCTATTCATATGAATGAACCAAAGAACAAATTAACGAATCGACAAATATTTCATCCACACTATTCATCAATTTTTATTTATTACTTTTGCATGGATTTCATGCTTTTCAATGTTTGGAAATACATTAAAAATCAAAAGGTCAAAGCCTATTTGATTATCCGTATTGAACGGATGAACCGGAGCGTCAACACTATGGGGTCGAATGAACGAATCGAATGGACGGGTCAACGAATAGTGAGTAGCGTGGTGGAATAGGTGGATGAACGCATCATCACAACGTCGTCTTCTCTAATATATGCTTTAAAGACAAAATACTCCTATATTTGACGTATGGTCAAATGCAGCAAAAACTTACATACCAACCTGTATTTTACCTACACTTCTTCGAATCGGGTAGGATTACTGAATACTTCCGGCTGGAAAATGCCAAACCAGTTATCATTTGGAGGTTCGGACCATTTTCTCAGGACCCCCTCCCCCCAACACATCCAGCGCCGTCGACAGGAAGGAGACATCATTTATGTTAGATGTCTTAAAATAACTCCTGGTTTGGTGCGTTTTTAGGGCAGCTTAAGTTACTTTTAAGCCCCATTTCTCTACTATTAAATAGACTCAGACTTAGGTGAAATTTAGTGAAAGTATATGTAAGGCGAACCTAAAATGTAACGAAAAAGTCTCCAGGATTTATGTAACTTAATAAGGCGCCTATCGTTTGCTGCGTATTAAATACATTTTTACTAAGAAATACAAAGCTTATATTTAAGGTTTGAATTTTCAAAGAAATGTCACCGAATCCACTTATTAGGACCCCTCACACATCTTTTCACCGAAATAATAACACACTTCGCTTTATTTAATCTTTTCTCGCTGAGCAAACAACTTTTCATCATCTTTTTGTCTGGATTTCGGAGTCAGATTACGTAGCAGATAACTTTCGTACGAAATAAATATTACACGGTTCCTGCGTAAACAAAAATAAAAGAGAGAACAAAAAGCCACCGAGTGTCATAAAGGCGTTAGAGCTATTTATAAAGCATTAATTTTTTCAGCGAGGGCAGCAACAGCTTGTTATTTTTAGAGTAGTGTCATTTTTGTGGTATTCATTTGTTAAATCCGGAGGAAGCAACGTAATGCAAACAAGCAATTTATTAAAGGACATTGGTCAATTCTACATAGAAACAGATATGACGGATGTGTAATGGAGAAACTGAAACATATTCCACATATTACTTTAGGCCACACAATTATTATACACCAAGCAAAACTATACGATAGAGCAGACAAAACGTTGCAAAAATAATCAACATAATTCAAATACATCCAGTTAAACATTATCTCGACAACACCAAGGTTCGCTGGGGCTAGTGGTGCTATCTCTAAAGGCAGACTTAAAGACCAATCCTTTTTAAAATAAAAAATATCAAGTTCCACAAATTTGTCTCCATCGACAGACCAGTTGCTCGTCGCCCAACTTGCAGAATTTTTTTTAGATTGTCACCGATTCCAATCTGGTAGAGGGGATAAAAGGCAGTATCCAGTTAGGATAATGGTAATGGTATCCATAAGGTTACTGTGTTATTTCTTCGCAAAAATTAAAACAATACGTTGTTATTACACACGGTTTCCCAAATAAAATCATATAGGAACCAATAATATGAATAGTAACACACATATTATTACCTAATAAAAGTTTACCAACGAACCTATTCACCTAAATCATTCGATTGTTGTACTCATGAACAAAGATAATAAGTAACTTTCCTTATAAATTTTGGAGTTTCCAATGGGCACTATATTCAGGACATTCGGAATATAACAAAAAATATGGACAACTTGCTGAAGAAACACAGAATTTGTGGAGCTAAAAGTGCGAATCAGTTATGGGTAAAATTTATATATGGAAGGCATTTTTTTTTAAATATTCATAAAAAATTAAAATATGTTTTAATATTCACTATAAATATCGATAGGCAACTTGCACATTTTTTGAAATAGCACGAAAACATTCTATACATTAAAAAAAAGGATATATCTAAAGTTTGGAATGAAAATATTTATCCGTTGATTATTTATATTATTTATGGATAATTAAAGTTCGTGATTAATAAGGCGTGACGTCAGACCGTGCTTTTATATTGCTTATATCGTACTCGTGGTCAATCCTTTAAGTCGTAATATCTAAAAAACGGCTAGAAACAAATAATTGAAATTTGGCACGATCTAAATATGACGGTATGATGATTTCGTGTTTCGAACGCTAAAAAAGTATGCATGTGCTATTTTCGGTTTGTAAGATATGGAGATAGGATGGCCACGTTAGAAAAATTGCTATGATATACGGTATAACTGATAACTGTCGAAAAAACTGACCGATTCCAACTAAAGTGTCAGAAAACATTTATTGTTATATTACATTACTATTTTAAGTAAAAAAATAGGGTTATCGTGACGCGCTCTAGCAGTTGAATCGCTGCCCTCTTCGGCAAAAGCGAACATTATTCTGAACGGGCTTACCTAGGAATGAAAAGTACTAAATGCTCTAATGTTTAGAACGTTTAAAAAAGTATAATAATAAGAAATTTTTTTAAAAGATTAAACTTTGTATTTTTTCTTCGATTTTTTCGCTGATCTCCGACAAAAAATTGTTAAATACTTCGGATAGTGAACATTTTGGAACAGAATGGCCTCCTCACTTTAGAAACACCTGATTAGGACAATTGGCAGTCATATCCTATGTATGGTAAATGCCTATATTCCTTTCTACCCAGTGCCAGAGATTAGTTTTTTGGAGCCGTTGGAGTATCAATCCTTTGTGTGAGTGATTTACATTGAAGAGTCATGAAGTCATTTTTACTTCCCTCGTGAAAGGTAAGTATTGTGATCGTGAAAAAACAACCTCTCAGGTTTTTACAGATCTTGTGTAAACTATCTCTAAATATGAAATAGGTTTCTGCTTAAACTGACCTTCATTTCATAATGAAAAGAGTAAAACCACCTAATTGTTAGTGGTCACCGAACATTCGTAAGTGTTTACACAACTGAGGAAATTTCGTTTGCAAATTAGACCGTTTCTGAAAATAACAAGCAGTAAGTCCGAAACGGTGAACCAGAGACACATTATTATATATGGTTAAATTTTCCTTAAAGAACCCTATTTAAATCTGCAATTATATATAGGGTGTCCGATTTAAAATAAGAAAGTTGATGCTTGTCCACGAAAGTCCAAATAACCTCTATTTTTATAAAAATTTATTGTACTAAAAGTTTAAGTGAATCCATTTTATATTTAACATTCTTTACTATCTCTAACATATTCTGAAATAAAGTAACGTCCCATAATAACAGATTATGAATGTATAAAAATTCATGTGTATAAAATAGATATATTTACTCTGTTCGTGTCACTTAGCAGTTTTGGAGATTACAAAATTCACAATATATAAGTCTTAATTAAATTATCAAAATTACACATAATCTATTCTCTCTATTATATTCAATGTAATATTTATTTACCGCAGTTGGCTCTGGACTGGACGTAACAAATGTTCTAATATGCTTTTTACTTCCTATCACTCTGGAAAAAAATGTCATCTATCGAGTAATAAAAGCCCAGTGCTTTCTCTAAGAAGTTATATTACCAAATTCTCTCTAAGACACCATTCAAAAAAAAAAATTGAAAGAGTGTATCAGAGTTTTAGATGAAATTAAAGTTGCCATCTTACTGCATTTTGAAGAATCTCCTGAAACTTCCAACCGGCAACTCTGGACTTAGATCTTATAAGAACAACTATCCAAACTTGTGTAAAAAATAATGAATTGAAGCCTTATACAAATTTACGAGTGCAAAACTTAGAAGAAAGAGATCATAACAGAAGGATAGAGTTTTGCCAATATTTTAATGGATAGACATTTTTCGAAAACTATTTTTCATAATATTGTTTAGGCGGATGAATCTATATTCACCCCATCAACTGAGGTGGTTCATATAAATATTTTGCATTATTAGAGCAAGAGCGAGGTGAAAAGACAAGGTAAAAGCCTAGGTTTGGTGTGCAATTTGGCAATCAAGAATCCTAAAGCCATTATTTTATTTTCAACTACTAAACAATAATATCCAGCAGCTAGTGCCAATAATAGAATTGCGACATTTAATATGGCAAGAGAAAGGCGCCCCTTACCACAGGAGTCAAGACATAAGGAACTGTTTGTCCAATCGTTATCAATGTTGGATTGGGAAAAACGGTAATCTTGCGTGGATACCCAAGAGTCCAGACTTGACTACAATCGATTATATCTTATGGTGTGCCGTTCGGGAAATTGTATATAAGCAAAAGCACAAAAGTATAATGATTGTGACATAGATTCGAAAAAGGCGTGAATTTCCTTAATGAAGGTCAGTTTTAGCAAAAAGCTAGCATTCTTATATAATATAATGTATATATATATATATATATATATATATATATATATATATATTTATTATATTATTTATATTATATTTTATGTATAAAAACATTTTTACCAACTCCATCAGGTCATAACAAGTGTCAAATTAATGGGCTCGTTAAGTGGATTTCAAATATATATTATACAGGGAGTACGAAATACATAAGCAGTCGAATTTAGATTTATAGTCTCTTTGTCGATTTTAATCTTTATATGAAATTAAATTAACATGTAAATACATATTTACACTGTGCATTTAACATATTGCACCCATATTATTTGCTAAAAAGCAAAGCACGCTAAATTTTATAATGAAATCTAGACAAAGCAAAGAGCTTAACTTTTAACATTTCAAAACACAAATTTGCAGCCGTTCTGTTAGTGGTCAACCAGCATGAAATTGAGTTGAGAGGACATTTCTCAACTGTATTTTGCAAAGCAGGGCCCTCGGACATGCCAAGAAAAGTTTAAATTGTTTATACATTATTCAACGTCCCGAGCTAGTCTCGGTCATCCTAACTGTGCTCCCATACAGGTTTAGATTCTTTACAGGCCAAAGAGTAATAACTATACAATTTAATTTAACTAGACTACAGAACATCCAAGATATCAGTAAATTTTAAATAACTGCCTAACTATTTGTCAGGTTGAACATTGGGTGGCTTCTGACTGAACACTTAACAGCTCTAGAACTCAAACGTTAAACCCAATATTCTATGTCAACAAGTTGCTCTTAGTGGGTTAAAATAAATTTGAATATGATCCGTGATTGATGAATGATATCCTTTAAAAAAGTCAGCAAATTAACCTTCACCCAGAAATTCTCTCGTACAGAATTCCACTACATACAGATAACATAATTTATATAGTTTATAATTATTTGGTAACAATTTTACACAAATTCTATATATTGTGTAACTTATTTCACATTTCTTTTTAAGTTATTACCCAACAACTATATGGATTCATAAAATGTATTGTGTGTAGTGGAATTCAGTACAAGGGAAGTTGTGGATAAATGCAAAGGACCACGGACAGATTATCATAAATCAAAATTAGTGAAGTATTTTAAGATGGTATGTCTGTGACAAAAGCTATGAACATTATACCGGGAGATTCACAAAATGCGAAACTTTTGAATTTTACGTAAAATTTTTTTTATCCAAAGACGTGTTAAAAAAGTCTTGTTTAGGCACTAGAATATTAGGCATTTAATTTCTAAGGCGAAAAAGACAAATGTCACAAAATCCAAGATGGCGGATATTTATTCCCTTTGTAAAAACAAAAAACCGATTTTCAAAAAAAAAACGGTTGGTTACATTACAGGAGTTTGTCTCCAATACCAATTACCAGCAATTTGGCTCTCTTAATAGTCGTAAAAAAAACGAGTCTCAAAACCAAAGCAATATCAATTTACTCAACCTTTTATTTAACAGAAACCTCCATAAGGCGCTGTTACTTGACCAAGGTAGGTACATAGCACCGGCAGCCGTCTGAAGAAATTTTAATAAGGGTCTTAGTAGGTGGTACCTACCTAGTGTTCGTGAACGGAAACTGACATTCTTAGAAAAGCCTTTATTTTTTTCGATTTATTATATATACCATCCGTTACAGCAATGGCTTCTCGTACATGTTTACATTGTATCAGACAAAACGATATGCATCACTGTTTGCTAAAACAGTTAATTTGGTCGTAATCTGCTTTGTATGCTTGCATCTCTTGCAAGACGCAGCCGTCACAATTTATACACAGTTTTGAATTATTGTTAACTCTTTTATTTAGAAACTCATTTCACGACAGTATCACATTGCTATTTCTAGTTGGTTGTCTCTAAAAATACGTCTTAAATGAGATAATCGAAATTATCAAACAAAGCCCGCCAAAAATGCATAGTCAGGCTAAGTTAATCGAAGATAACAGATAGTTTTCCATTAATTTGGCTGTGATACAATTGAAGCTATTCATTCTGTTGACATGACAGACGTGACAAACTGAGTCTGGCAAGTGTTTTCTAAACTTATATTATTTTCTTTTTGTATTTTCATGTTTTTGAACTAAAACTTATAATTAAAATATGGCGTTTCGTTTGCACTGTTATATTTGCAATGATAATTTTCGATTACCTCAGTTAAAAACGCATTTTTGGAGATAACACAGTAGAAATTGCAACGCGATGCCAACGTGAACTTGAACTTACTAGTGCAGCTATTAACGACTCTAGACTGTGTATAAATTGTGATGGGTACGTCTGGCAAGAAATACTAGCATACGAAGGAGATGAAGACACATTTGTCTTAAAATTACTACAGAAAAATAGTGCTGTCATAATACAGAGAATATTGAAACAGTTACATTGGATTTAAGAACAAATATTTTTTATATGCAGTATTTTGTTTCAACCACTTCTTAATGGTTTACGTGGTATAAAAACTGAACTGAACTGACATATTTTTTGGTGATCTAATCTTGGTGACAACACGTAACTATTCCTTTGAGCATGAAAAAAACTTTTCTGACGATGAACTTTTATCTATGGCTTCATTAACGAAGGTTCTTATGTTTCCTTTGTAAAATGCGTTAAGGACTCTCCGACGATTTTTTAAATTAGCGCAAGTTAGTGAGCCTAACGATACTAAATGTATTATTACCATTAAAAAGATACATTGTGCCAATTAATTTGGGATATGGACATATTATAACAAGGGAAGAATACATCAATAATTATTAAGTGAATTTTTGAATATATTATACAATGAAACTCCGGAAGTAACAACAGCCATTGAGGTACATATATAAAAATCAAAAAAAGTAGAAACTTTGGGGTCCTACGAAGATCATTTTCCGTGCACAAACACTACCATCTTTTAAAACCTACAGTTCTTTGCGGGCCAAATGGGTGTATATTTTGTTTTATAGGATTTTTATTTTATATAGACATATGAATGAAGCACGGGAGCTTTTGGAGACAGTGGACCCATATGATATTTCTTCTTGTGTTTATAGTGAGACATTGGAGAATATCGAGGGAGATTTAAGAGCAACAGATGGCTTACAAATTTTCAGTATATTTTGTGTGAATATTAGAAGTCTACAAAAAAATTTTGATGACTTGTTAGTGCAGCTTGATAACTCACTTAGTAGGTATGATGTTATTGTTTTAACTGAAACGTGGCATTTAAATTCTCATAATTTTGAAATTCCAAATTTTAATTTTTACTATAACTCAGCAAATCTTAATCAGAATGATGGTGTTGTTTTTTATATTAAAAAGGACTTAACTTGCAAAGTTGAACATATATGCCTGAATGAAGTTACTTTTTCTAAAATTGGTTATTGCAAACACGGCAAGAGCTTTAATCTGATAGTGTGCTATAGACCTCTGTCAACTGATCCCATTTTATTTATGTCGGATTTAGAAACAATTGTTAAGAAAACAAATAATGACATTAATATATTTTTGGGTGATATTAATATAGATAACCTTGATAAAAAAAATCATGTTGTAAACGCCTACTTAAATTTGTTGTGTACACTTGGATATTTCCCAAATATTACTATACCTACTAGAGTAACAGAAACGTCTCAAACTTGTATTGACCACTATTTTACAAAAATAAACAATAATAATAACTTAAGCTCTAATGTAAAATCGTTTATTACTCTATAATCTTAAATATAACTTTCCAAAAACAAAATAAAGCAAATGTGATCCTAGAATGTAGAATTAAAAGTATCAACTACGACAGTTTATCACGCTCTATAAGCCGTGAACACTGGACGGAAGTTATACATACACCAGACGTCAATAAAGCTTTTAATCTATTTACTAATAAATTTAAATACCTAATAAATAAAAATTCAAAGACGCATGTTCTCAAGAAGAATCTTAAAGCAAAAAAACCATGGGTTAATGATGAGGTAATTACGGCAATACAGACAAGAGACAAATTAAAGAAACGTTTATTAAAAAATCCAGAGAACCCTATTCTAAAAAATTATTTTCAATCTGTTAGAAATAACACCACTAAATTAATAAAGAATACGAAAAATAATTATTATAAATAAAAAATAACAGATTCTAAGCATAATGCGAAAAAATTCTGGCAAATTATAAATGAATCTACCAATTCCAAAATACCGGAAAAAGACATAAATCAAATTAGAAATTCTAATGGATCTATTAGTACAAGTGTCCCAGAAATATGTAGACTATTTAATTCTTATTTTATTAATGTGGGGGCAAATATAGCAAAAACAATTAAAGTAACCAACAACAAAAATATTGCAGACAAAAATGTTTATTTAAACATAAGAGAATCTCTATTCTTTTCTCCAGCAACAGAAAATGAGATTAAGTTAAATATTGCTAGTTTAAAAAATAATTGTTCTGGTCCAGATAATATCAAAACTGAAGTGATAAAAATTACTCAATCATATATCTTGATGCCGTTAGTACATATTTTAAATCTAATACTTAAAACTGGTGTTTTTCCAAATCTATTAAAAAAATCTGCAGTAAAGCCTATATTTAAATCTGGAGACCCACTTGAAATGAAAAATTATAGACCCATTTCTCTAGTTAGTAATTTTTCAAAAATTTTCGAAAAATCTATAAAAAGTAGAATTTTGGGCCATTTGGATAGGTTTAAAATAATCTCTAAAAATCAATATGGGTTTAAAAAAGGAGTATCGACCACTGATGCTATTTATGCAGTAACTAGTGAGATTCATAGTATTTTAAATGAGGGGGGCAGACCCTTATTGGTTTTTTTAGACCTTGCAAAGGCCTTCGATACCGTTTCTCATGAAATTTTAATTTCAAAGCTAAGTCACTATGGCATCCGGGGTATTGGAGAGGCTCTCGTTAAGAACTATTTAAATGATCGCCTCCAAAAAACACTATTGAATAATTGTCAATGTGATTACGAAAACACTTTAAATTATGGAATACCTCAGGGAACAGTATTAGGACCTACATTATTCCAAATCTACGTTAACAGAATTTTTGATCTTATTATTCCAGGTAAAATAATAACTTTTGCAGACGATACTGTACTTTTATTTTCTGGCAATACCTGGAATGAGGTAAAACATAAAGCTGAAGCTGGACTAAATATTGTTTGTGATTGGCTAAACATTAACCTATTAACATTAAATGTGGATAAAACTAAGTTTATGACTTTTTCTTTGAATAATACAAATTACCCTAATGATTTGGATTTCCTTAGGCTTCATACGTGTACCAATGTACACAACTGTCTAAACTGTAATAGGTTGATATCTAGAGTAAAAGAAATTAAATACTTAGGCGTAAAAATAGATATATATTTAAAGTTGGATTCCCATATTGATATGTTAATTTCTAAATTAAGAATGGTAATTTTTAAAATCTACCAACTTAGTGAATTTCTAAATGCACACACATTAAGGTCTGTCTACTTTGCACTGGTGGAAAGCATAATTAGTTATGCAATACCAATTTGGGGAGGCACTTTTGAAACAAATATTAATCCCTTAAGGATAATACAAAAGAAGATAATAAAAATTTTATTCAAAAAACCTAAACTATATCCCACTGAAGATTTGTTTAAAAATACAAATTTATTTGATGTTGATTCAATTTATTTCCGTAATGTTGTGCATTTTATACATAAAAATGCAAACTTTAAACTTAAAATAAATCATAATTATTCTACACGTATAAATATAGCCCAACAATATATTCTGCCAAAACGCAATAACACAACATTTTTAAAGTCAATTGATTACTTGGGTATCAAGCTGTACAACTGGCTCCCATTAGACATAAGATATATTGTGAATAGCAATATTTATAAGAAAAAAGCAAATGCATTTATTTCAGCTAATATTAAAAACCTAAAGAGTGCTATGCACAGAGTCGTTTGAATTATTTTAAATAAATAATAAAAGGTAAAATACCTTAAGGGTATAAGTAAGTATTCTTTCCTTAGGCTTTACATTTTTTGTGCTAAAAAACTTAATCTTAATATTTTACTCACTTTTTCTTTTGCTTCTCACATATTTACAAATCGAATTGTATATTTTATGGCAGTTAAATATCGGGTTCACGCTCCACACTTTTTGTGCTTAAGGAAGTGTAAATAGAAACATGGAATTTGAATATTATTAAAACATTATGCTATTTTTAACGAATTTAGCACATATAACCCTTCCTACGCTCAGGTGCATACTTATAATATGAAAAAATGCTATTGTATATACCTTTCATGAATAAAGAAATGTATGTATGTATATAATAAAATTATTATATAATTAAAAAAAATATTGGTTGTACATGTGCCGTATTTTTCAGACAGTCGTAGCAGTGATGCGGTTACACTTATATATGAGTTTAATAAGGACATGGCTGATATAAGAAATTGGTTTGAAGAAAATAATATTTTGTTCTTGATCGAGGATACGGAGACAGACAAGAATTTTTAAGGGGGTTTCATATACATCTATATTACATATAGATCCCGGCACAGTTAGGCAATAGACCTCATAAGAAGCAAATAAATCCAGACTAGTCACAAAATCTAGATGCCTAATAGAACCCAGAAATGGATACCTCAAGAGTATTTTCAAGATTTTCAAAAATACCTTTCCCAATGCATTAATACCACGTTTGAATATTTTTTTGCTTGTGCATTAATAAATTGTTATTATCCAACAATTCATCCACTGGTTGATACCCCTGACCGCGACCAACAAATGCTAGCAAAAGTCAATCAACCCAATATAATTAAACAGGGCCATGCCAGGATCCAACGTTCGGAACTTTCCAGATATCAATGACACCTTCTTATGTTCAAGGTAATACTAAGGAGTTTGGAGATCTGACTTTGAAGTAGATACTCGTTTATATTATAATTATTTAAAATTAAAAAGATTAGAAGTTAGATCTCGTTACCGAAATACCGCAAATTTTCAAATGGAGATCTAGTATAATGACCAGGAGCAACACGAATAGAATGGCTACTATTATACATGTCGATCGGGAGGAATATGTTGCCAAATGGCAAGTGTCTTGTGGTTTTTGGGACACCAGCACAACATTAAATATCCACAATAATACAATAGGGATATAGTGAGTGATTTAGCAAGTTAATTGATAATATATATATTTTAAAGCCATTGGGTAAAATAAAATGTTTCTAAAGGTTTTGTTGATTCTAAAATGGGTCTTTATTCAACTTCAAATACAAGATTTAATTTCACGCTTGTAGTTGTGGAAGCTAAATGTTTCCACGCAACTACTAAGTAATAAAAATGTCTATTTTTTTACAGAAGCCAATGATCAAGCTGGTTTATGTCTATTGTTAATATAATTGTGATTTTCAATAACATCTTAAGTGTTCTATTTCTTGCTAACTTTAAAAATATACCAAAATACTTCCTCCCCATCAACTCCGCCTAAAGTTTCTTCAAACGGCTGCGAGTACTATATTATGTACCTTGAATCGGTGATTTGTTTGATTTGTTTAATAACAGGACCCTCTGGGACAATTGTTGTTAAATAATAGTTTGAGTAACGAGTTGATATTTCTTTAGTTTTGAGACCGTTTTCTTCACAGTCTTTTTTCTACGACTATTAAGAGAGCAACATTGGCGCTAGCAATATTTTCTGAGACAATCTCCCGTCGTAAAGGGGAAATATTGTAATCGTGAAAAAATCACACTGCAAGATTTTTCCAGATCATCACGTTTCAGGGTCCCTAGATGTTAACTCCGTCGGACTGTCTGTCTACCTGTCTCTCTGTCTGTTTGTCTTTTTGCTGCATAGCTGAAAAACTATTTACCCGATTGACTTCAAATTTTGGTAAAAAATTAGGAGTGATATGGGAATGACCTGGTAATATTATTTATTCAATTTATCTCAAATTTTGCGCAAACTTCAAGTATTATTTTGGAATCTACGGGAACATTTTGGAACAAAATAGCAGCTTAATAAAATATTTAAAAATTCAGCCTGAAAAAACTGCTTAATGGTTTGATTTAAAATTGTGTGCCATAACGAATTGTGGTATAGGAATCAACTAATAAAATTCTGGTATTAACTAAAGATGGCCAAATCAAATATTTGTATATGTGAAAAACTACCCTTTCAGGTTTTACATATCTTCACACTTTAGCTTTCCTAGCTGTTAAAAAATATGTTTTATCAGTTCCGTCGGTTCGTCTGTCGGTCTGTCTGTGTGTCCATGTGTATTTTAGTTCGCGGCTAGCTTAAAGACTACTTACCCGATTGAAATTTTAATAAAAAATAAAAAGTCATATGAGGATGACCTGGGAATATTTTGGTAAAAATCCAATATAGCGAAACCAAATGGCAACTTTGTGAAATGTTAAAAAAATTATTATAAAACTACTTATCCAATTTATCTTAAATTTTGCAAAAACATCAGAGTATTATGTTGGAATAAACTGGTAAAATTTTGGCACGAATCTAAAATGGCGGAACAAAACGTCGACTTAATAAAATGTTTAAAAGATCAGTTATCAGATTTAATGGTACTAGTTCAAGATGGCCAAAAGAAATGGCGGCCAAATAAAATTTTGTAATCGTTAAAAAATCATCCTCTCAGGTTTTACATTTATTCAGCGTCCGTAGATGCCAAAAAAATATGTTTTATCAATTCCGTCAACCCGTCTGTCAGTCTATCTATCTCTGCGTTAATTCGTAGCATAGTTTAAAAACTAACTGAAATGTTGCATAAACATCAAAATGTTAGTTGGAGTCAACTGGTAAAATTTTGATACGAATCCAAGATGGCGGAACAAAATGACGGCATAATAAAATATTAAAAAATTCAGCCTGAAAAACTACTTAATGACCTGATTTCAAATTGTGTGCCATAACTTGGAGAGTTGTGAGAGAGACAGAGTGGTTATGAAAATTTGTATTAGACAAAGTAGTCGATGACTGATGAAGTTACAATAAATTACAAGGCACTTTATTGTTACGTTAGGTCTAAAGAGCTGCAATTGAACTTGAAATCGAAAGTAAAATATTTTTGCGAATTTAGCCCTAGTTATAGGTTTGTTAAGTTTTAGGTGAATTTATTTATTTATTCTAAAGAAGTAGACTTAATTTTTATCCATATAATGAGTAAGATAGTATCAAAAATCGTTATCCAATGTTCTGTTAGGTTTAATTCTTTTCACCCTGTAGTATTAAGATTATTTCAGAATTTTCTAGATCATTCCATCCTTTTCTAAAGGCTATATATGCGAGCCGCGAAGCTACATAGCTACAATTCACTTTAGTTTGAGATTTTAAAGTGTAAACAAGTAGACAGTGACAGTTTTAGGATACCTTGGTTACGAGTGTTAAGTATAAACAGTCTTTGCCTGTCCTACCAGTAAGCTGTGTTTTGAATAAAAGGAGTGCATTTAGAAACTAAGTTTTGGTTACCGGCCAATCCGGAACAGTATATTTAGGGGTGAAAATTATCTTTTTTGGCTTAGTTGAACTTGTCAAATCACTTAACAGAGAATTAGATTTCATTACGACAGAATGCAGGAACAATACTATTATACAAAAAAAGAAACTAGCTGTTTCTCTTCACAAGATAGACGAGATTGGTACTGATACTCGTATATATTAGTCTGACCTATTTCTACCTAAATGTACCCTAACGTTTCCAATAATTAAATCGAGAGAAAAAGTGGAAAACTCTCTAGTTTCAGAAATATTAGTTGAATTAAAATTAAGAGAAACCTTAACAACATTTTACAGTTTTTTATTCAAAGCTTGTAGTTTTGCCATTCTCAGAATTAAATTTAAAAGCGAAAGCAAACACTGAAACCTCGCGCATAGCGAGCTCTTGTAATTTTCAGCTACATTTAACTTTTGGGCAATATCTTTTGTATTTTGCATAAATCGAAAATCAAGGCAAGATCCATAAAGTTTAAAGGCTCCTTTAATCCTAATGATCCAGAGTGAGTTAAAGACCTGTGGAAATTCTAAAAGCATACATCACTTCGTGTGATTTCATCACTTATTTTGCAATTTGTGTAAATTGTAATGAACATAATTTTTTAGTTTAAAATGTCTTTGGAGTTTAAGTTTTTTATAACTATAAATTTAAAAGTTTAACAAGTTCAAGCTATAAACAGTATTAAGTTTGACAAGCGGCCGTAAATATAGGTGATTTTAGGTTAATATTGAAGTTAGTAAGGCGGAGAATCAAATCATTAAAATTTAAATAAATTCTGTTATTGTTGCAAAGTAAAAATGATTCCCTAGTAAGTATTTGTAAGTTAGGAAGGTCGACTTATTAGAATGAAATTTTGTTTTTTTTACTTTCATGTACATTTTCTTCTAAAACAGCAAGAAACTCATAGGTAATATCTATATAAAGCTTCGACTGGTTGTGCAAGCCAAAATTTAATCTAAAAACTACTAATATACTAGAATTGTGCAGTAATGTTTAAAGTTATGATGAGTACTCACTGGGCTTGAGACGGTCATTTTTACTCAGTAAAGGTCTCCAAATCGTGAGTATCTCAATTTTGGGTTTACTGAAATTTCTACCACTATATTCATTAAAATTTGATTTTTTAATTTTGTTTTTTTTTTGGTGGTTTTGGTCGGGTGTAATTTCGGCTCCTGAACTGTGTCTCAACAAATTTTATTATCCAAATAAATACCTAAGAATTTTACACATTCTACTTGATATACAGTTTTATTGTTAATTTTAATCTAATATGATTCACTGATGGAATAAGTTTGCGGAGTAAAGCATAGAAAATCGGGTTTTTCTACATTTAGGTAGACATGTTTTGCATTAAACCAACTATAAATGGTAGTCCTAGTGCTTGTTAGTAGTTAACTGCTATCATCAAGCAAAGTCACATTCTTGCTAAAAATTTGGGGTAAATCGTTAATAAATAATAAACATAAAAGAGGACCTAGGACTGACCCTTGGAACACCTCACATGTAATGCTTAATTCTTAAGGTGCACCCTTATTATTATCAACTACTTGTTGACGATCTCGTAAATATGAGTTTAACCACTCATGCTCTGTACCTAAAAATGTTTCTTTAAAAAAGATCATGATTGACCAAATCGAAAATTCTGCTAAGATCCATAAAAATGCCAATCAATTTACTTTTATTATTTATTTAAGTTTCTACAGACATTATTTAAAAATTCACATATCACGGAATGTGTCGACTGGCCACGGCCGAAGCCATGCTGAAAAGTTATAATTATCTTTAACTTTTTAACAAAAGTTAAAACTTGTTTGTATAAAATCCGTTCAACTGTCTTTAAAAGAACAGGTAAAATTGCTATAGGTCTATAATTTTCAACAGCAGATGGATCCCTTAAACGCAACTGCTCAGATTCCCTTTAAAACATTTAAATATGTAAGTGGAAGCCTTAGAAAGTCTGAAGATTTTTTAATAAAGTTGTAGTCGTTGATGGTCTTATAATGCGATAGGTTCACATCCAGTCACAGGTAAAATATTTTTTCAATTTAGATATTTCTTTTTTGAAATGCTTCAAAAACATGAAAAATAATTAAGTTAAAAATTGAAAACAATTAAATCATGTTTTTCCTCAGGACAGCGAAAATAACTGTGAAACAATTTAAATATGTAGACGAACTGCATTAGGTAAACCAATGATTTTAGATGATATCAAAATACCTTTAAAATGCGTTTTTTAAGATCTTAAGTGCCACCGAGGAAAACATTTTATACCTTTAACCAAAATCTTAAACTCAAATATCGGTTAGCTCAAGAATCACTTCGTGTGATTTCATCATTTATTTTGCAATTTGTGTAATGTCTTTGGGGTTAATTAACTGCTCCACTGAAATTAGTTATTTTCCTGATTTGTGGAATGTGTCTGTTGGAAAACTTTTACTTAAAGTCGATATCCCTCAAAGATTAAACGATCTGCGCATAATAAATACACTTCCTTCAATTTCCAAAATATTCGAACAATTATTACACAATCAAATCAGAAAGAGTTTCGGAACCTCTGTAGCTTTAAAAAATGTCAGTGAAGTTATTTTTCGTGCCACTGATAAAAAATGTATATTATTTTAATACTCTTGGATTTTTTAAAAGCATTTGACACGATTAGTCACTCCCTTCTTGTAGCTAAGTTGAAATATTACGATATTGAAATAGACGCATTTCTACTTACTAGCTCATATTTAAGACTGATTCCCGACTATTTATTCTGATTCCAGTTTCTCGGATAGGGCGGAAATAATATCTGATGCATCCAGGGTTCTATATTAGGGCCCTTATTATTTCTTATTTACACGTCTGACATTTTAAATATTTTAACCTACTGTTAAGTACAAGCATTTGCAGATGACATGCAGATGTATTTTTGCATTGGTTCCAAGGACCACGCCGAAGCAGAAAATTATGTAAATCATGATCTTAGAGTATTAAGTGAACTTTCTAAAGGGCAAAATAGAATTGACATTTAAATCCTTCTAAATCTTGTTTGTTAGTATTTGGAAGCAAAATTTAAGCTAACTTTCTAAAAGAAAATTTTAGCAAACAATTTGGGTATATTATTAGACATTGATCTTCGCTTCAACGAATATTTTAAAAAACTTCTGTAAAAGGCATATCTATCTTTAAAATTGTTATATAATAATAGACACATGTTAAATACTAATTTAAGAAAAAATCTTTCCGAATCGTTAGTGTTGTCTGATTTAAATTATTGTGATACATTTTATGGATTTTTTTGTATATAATTTTAGGAAGTTTGAACACATTTCCCACTTATTTAATAATATATACTTGTTAAAGATGGATGCTCGTAGGAATCTATACTCTTGTAACTTTTTAACTAAACTTGTTAATGACCGTCTTTGCCTGCTTCAATTAGAGGACGTCTTATATTTCGTCATATTGTACATGATCTGAACATAAGAAAAAAGTATAAATTGACTATGCCGCATCATGTTATGTTTCAGCTGTCTTTCCTTTATAACGCTGTTCAGAATTATAATTCGTTGCCATCTGAATTTTTAAATCTAAGCCCTGATATGTTTAAAATAAAATGTCTAAAATGTGTAGACAAATTAAAATTTAGCTTTGTATTCAAATGACTCAAGAGTTTTATATTGATCTAGTTTGAAAAGTTGAACTATGATATTATTCGCATTTTTTTGTGTGTTATATTACCATAAATATTTCCTATCCTGGTTCAGTGGAGTAGCTGTTATAGCTAGACGGCCGGCGCCAGGATTGGGGTTTACTATAAGTTGCGATTTTGTAATTCTGTTTGTATATACATATTTAATGAAAGACATTTATTATTATTACTATTGTTTCTCCATCTTGTTGTCTCACAGTATTCCTGTGATTGTATTTTATACAAATGGGATTATACCAAGTTACTACAGAAAACAGGAAAAGAAGAAAACAACTATTGTGTATTAAGAAATGATCTAACGATTCTATATGTTTTCAAAATGACCGAATTTTCCTGTTGAGTCCTAGTTGAGCCAAATGAGGCCTGTTACTGATATGACGAGAGGAAGAATGATAACTCTTTCCTGTTTCCACAGCCTTTTTATTTCCATTGCCAAGTCGGTGTATTTGGCGATCATCTCACTGTATTTCGCTTGGATGTTCTCGTCGTTGGGAACAGCCATGTTAATTAAATAAACGATCTTTCCTTTTTTGGATTGAAAGGTGATATTGGGTCTGTTTGCGCGGATTGTTTTATCTCTGTGGATGTAAATGTCCCAGTCGAACTTGTAGTCTTCGTTTTCGAGTATGGATGTTGGTGTAATGGTAGTAAGGGTCTATGTTCTCCGTTAGTTTGTATGTTGTGGCTAATGCTTGATTAAAGACCTTCGCTGCTAAGTTGTCTCTCGCGTTATATTCAGTTCCAGCTATTATTCTACGTCAACTCGTTATGTGATCGATCGTTTCGCTCTGCTGGTGACATCTCCTGCACTTGTCGTCTTCAATAGTTGTGCCCTTGATGATGTGCTTTCGGTAGTTCCTGGCTGAGCAGGAAGCGTTCTGTTTTGGGGAACAGCTGTCCTTTTTGTAATCACGTATATGAAAGCTTTTTATGTATCTGGTCTTGCTTTATGTGGTATCTGTGTCTTCCGTGGAGTATTTTTTCAGACCAGGTGCTCATCTTTTTTAGTCGTGATTGGATGTGACTGTGTGCGTCTGCTGCGTGCCTCGTTTGAAACAGGTCGAGCGGGTATAATTCTGCCTTCACTATTGCCTTGTGAAGGTTAGTTTGTTTGTTGTGGAAGGATTTTCTGAGTTCGTAAATTTGTTTTTTATTTAGCGATTGTACATCTATAATTCCCCTCCCTCCTTCTTTTCTCTCGATGGTGAGTCTTTCCTTGCATGCGTTGGGATGTAACTTCCTGTGTTTAGTAAATTCAGAGTGTATGAGAATGTGAATGTTTTCTATGTCTGTGTGTGACCATTTAATGATACCAAACAAATACGCAAAAATAGGTATAGCGAAGGTGTTAATAGCTTTCGTAAGATTTCTGGAGTTCAGTTTTGTTTTTTGTAGTTTTGTGAGTCTGGTTTTAAATTCCATCTTGAGCTCTGATTTGATATGAGTTGGTTAATTTTGGTGCTTTGATGGAAACCTAGGTATCTGTATGTTTCTTATTTGAGCATATTATCTATGGTTTTTTCAATTTTTCAACAAATGTTGGGTTCCAAGCCCATCCCGGATTTTGAACATTTGTGTTCTGACTACCTATCAGATTTTTTACGAAGTCACAGTTTCACTGGCAGCCAAACTGTAGAAAAAGTTGATGTCTCGATTGTACAAACAATACGAGAAAATTATATTATGTAAAAAAAACCAGAACTCGTCGCATAGGTTACCGATGTATTCTAATTTTGCTAACTATTTTGACGGTGACCAAAACTTGTTATATTTAGAAACCTGGGGGAAAATTTCAACTGCACAAATCAAAAACCTCAAGCACTTCGTTTTTTAAGAAAAACATCATTTTTATTAATGTGATGAGATGACGAGACATCAGTAGCACCATAGCATAAATGTACACAGCCTCGAAAACGTAACATGTACCAATGATTAAATTAGCTTTACAAGAGCGCTTTAAAAAAAAGACTGACAATCTTGCAAGCCTGCCACCCACTGTAAGAGTATCAAGGCAATATTTCTACAAATTGTAGCTTTAAGTCAAGAAATTATTATCTAATAAGCTTCCCGGAAGAGTGATGGTGGATTATAAACTCCTTTTCTGGAAAAACTGTATCTGTTAAAAGCACGATTACATTGTTCGTCAGTTTGTCGGACTTGTTTGGACATCAATTGCACAAATTTATCAAAAGTCACGGCAGTTGAATAAAATAAATGTAAAAAAGAAAAAATAAAGACGATGAGATTGATTAAAAATTTAATGATTTAAGAAAATCAAAAATTAGAATGACGAGAATACAAATTCAAATGATGTTTGGTGTTAAAACTAACTTTTTAAAATTGATTCTTATTATCAATATGTTCCCACTCTAAGATTTTTTTCAATATATTTTGGCCTGACTGGTAAGTAAGTAAATTAAGATAAACAAGATAAAGGTGACTTTACTGACAATCTGCAGTATTTCTATTATAAGTAGCAATGCGACTTAAAGCTGATTCAGACTTGACTTGAGTCTCAAAACCATCCTAGTTTATCTGTGGTATTAACAGTTGAGAACCCAGTTCAGACAACTACCCTCATCCTGATTAACCCGCATTAAGTCTGTCTATTTTCTATTAACTAAAGTAAATATTCAAGTCGTTAAAAGCCCCATTGAGTTATTGTTTATTGTATTCAATTAGCAATTATGAGATTCTAAAAATATTCTGAGAAAAAGGAGATACTATATACTATATTATACATATTTTATAATTAAATATTATATAAACTTAAAAAAGTTTGGTCCATAAAATCAATTTTCTAAAAAAACACTTCTATTTTTTAAATATGATTTTTGGAAAACTACGAAATAAAATATAAAAAAATTGAAGCGCGTTTTCCATTTAAACTTTTACGGATTTTTTTTCTGAAAATGCACTATGGTGTCTTAGACATTTTTCACAGATCCTTGGGAAATACTGAAAAGCTGACGGGATTTATTTTAAGCAGGAAATCCTATATCTGTATTGAAATAATATCAAATTAAGAAAAACAAAATTTACCACATATCGATATATAATCTTTAAAGACACTGTATTTTGGTTAGTATGCATTTAAGTATTTTAGTAACTTTCTAGTGAATTTACATATTCGATTTTGACATACTGTTAATTCTAAAAATTAAAATTTATTTTATTTAACATCAGTAGAAATTGCGATTTATAAAATCTAAATACACATCAAATTCAGGCACCATGACCAATTTCTATCCAGGAACTCTCTAAACCTGCAAAAAAGCATGAACTACAAAGAGTAACCATCAGACGTATAGTAACATTATGATAAAACCGGCGCTATTTCCAAAGCAATCTGCTATGTTATGCACAAAGTTAAACACACTTACTTCAGCATATTTAGCTAATAAAATTTAATTAAACATTTTCAGTCAGCCATTAGCATATTTCCCATGTGCATGCCCGCTTAAAAACCTTGTCTTAATGGCATCAACATGAAAGCTGCATAGCGAGTTATCAAATATCCTTCCACTTCGCTTTCCAGTTAAAAATGTGAAAAAACAGGGTGGTTTGTGATTATAGGTACACAGGGTTTTTTCGATAATAGAGTTTTAGTGCACGGAGTAACGAAATAGCGTCGAGCTTTTCTCTTCTGTAAATTAAAGTTTGGCAGTGCATTTTATGGACATGCTTAAAAAGTTGGTAAAAGAAAACATACCTGTTAATTGACGATAACTGCTTTTTTCGTATTAGAAAATACTGTTATATATGTAAACATTATGTATTTACTCTCATTAATAGTATTAGTATTAGTATCAGCTTACGTACCAAAAATTATAATGCATTAAAAGATATACTCAGAGTTAAATAACCATTATATTCTTTACACGGATACTAGGAAACCATTTTGTTAAAATCCAATATGGTCAAACAAAATGGCATCATAATAAAATGCTTAAAGAATATTAAATCAAAACTAACTAGGAGTTGATTAAATTTTTAGGGTGGGGGCCCGAAGCCCTTGATTCAGGTCGGTTCGTCCTTCTTCTGAAGGCTTGCGGCTTATGCCAATTAAGGGTCTTTGACTTCTCTCAGAAACGCCAAGAGAAAATCCAAGCCCGAAGAATGACGTGTAAGCCCTCACGAATCTTTTTCGCCTATTGTTAATTAGATAACTAAATAAAAAGAATCGGTAAATTTCCTTTACCCGGAACTTCCCTCGTTACGAGTCTTTCCCTTTATTACAATTAGAGAAGTGTGACCCAATTTCGTTAGGTACATAGTCATTTAGTAATACATATTTTTTTATTGGGCGCCATTTTGATCCACTATTTTGGATTCCTACCAAATTTTTTTTCTACTTATGCCACACTTGAATTTTGGGCATAATTTAAAATAAATTGAATTACTAGTTTTTACCGTGACACATCGCCATTTTGTTCTGTTATGTCGAATTCGTACTAGTTTATCTCTGTATCACATTTAATTTTTCTACACCTGACTAGAAGTCGGTTGAATAAGAAGATTATTTACGTTGATTTTCTTTAATCTATTCGTACCCCAAATTTACCAGTTTATCTCTATAGCAGATGCATGCACAAAATTTAAAATTAATAATTAAGTAGTTTTAAGCTAGTTTTTGCAATATTTTGTTAGGCCACTATTTTCAGTAATAATTTTTTAACGTTTCACATGACCGCCTTCTTGTTGGGCCATAGTAGATTTTTACCAAAATATTATCAGGTCATGCCTCTATGACCATTAACTTTTGATCAAAATTTGAAGTCGATCGAGTATCTAGTTATTAAATTATGCCGCAAACTGATAGACAGACAAACTAACAACCAGACCGACGGAGTTGATAAGACATAATATTTGGCATTTAGAAACTCTAAAACATGAAGATATGTAAAATTAACTTGTTTTTCCTGCTGAAATTTTAAATATTTTACTAAGCCGCCATTTTGTTTTCCCACTTTGGATTCGTACCAAAATTTTACCAGTTAATTTCGACATAGCCCTTGATATTTGTGCAAAATTTGAGACAAATTGGCTAAGTAGTTCTATAGTAATAATTTTTTTAACATTTCATTAGGCCGCCATTTTGTTTTGCCATATTTGATTTTTACGAAAATGTATATGACCCCTAATTTTTGACTATAAATTGAAATCAATCGGGTAAGTAGTTTTTTAGCTATACCGCGACTAGACAAACCGACAGACAGACAGACGGACCGACGGAATTGAGAAAACATGTTTTTCGACATCTAGGGACCCTGAATCGTAAAGATCTGGAAAAATCTCGGAGGGTGATTTTTCGCGGTTACAATATTTCCCTTTTACGATGGAAGTAAAAAATTAAAGTAGTCTACACCTTGTATTTCATTCGCCTTTACTAGTAATGGTGATGATTAAAAAACATCTTGTATTTCTATTCGTCTTTACTACCTAAATGTAAAGTTGACTACCCCCACATACATGATTTTCGAATAAGATTTCGTTGCCGGAAAATACCCCTGATTCCCCTTCTCGGCGGGCCACGCTCCTCTCTAGATATGGGGGCAGATCCGATGGTTTTCCTTTTAAATCTACCTCACTAAGAGTAGGTTTCCAATAAGTGGTATTAATTTTTCTTGTTCTCCAATAGTATAAATATTCCTGAGTCTGCAGTGACCGGTCAATATTCCGATTAAATCCGTCATATCTTGGCGGCTCTTAGACAGTAGCCAGGTCACCTTGGTTTGTGACAGTTCCGGAAGCATATATTTGGTCTGTCCGCAGCCTTCTGTCCTCCAGTTCGCCTTTCTTTTATCTCAGACCCATTTCCTTAGAGTCTGGACTGTTTGCTTGTTTGGTTATAGGAAAGGGCAAAAAGTAATTTATTATTAGCAGCTCCGACATATAAAAGTTAGAAAATAAATTATTTTAATCTCTTTTCTGTTTTTCTGAAGGACCAGTTAATTAATTAATTGAAATAATTAACAACAGATAATTATATCTGGTATTTCTGTTTTTTTTTCCTAATATAATTTACCCCTTTTTGTAAACTGATTTATCTTGTTTAATCTCGATTATTTTTATAACCTAATTTAGCCAACGCTAAAATAAAACTGAACTTTAAACAGAAGCAATGTAACATCTATTTGACTTCAAATAAGAGTATTATAATATAGAAAGAATAAATTCTTAAAACTATAAATTTAATTTATTTAATGATTCATACCTTTATTTTAAAATGGATCAATTGTTTGTTGATACATAAATACAAAATAGTCAAATATGCGATAAGTTGGCAAGGTATAGAGTAAATGTTCTTACTTAAGACCTATTTGGTTTCTTCTTCACTTCACTTTTGACACTTATTCAATTAAGCAAGCGACACAAAACAATACTGTGGGTTAATGTAAAACACTACAGATGCATCTCAGCTAACAAAAAAAGTTTACCTTTATTTAATGTTCATACTTTCTTTTATCCATTATTTATTTATGCATATGAAAGAAACCACTCTTGGCAAAAACTACAGAAAATAATTCTTGTAATTTCACTGGGATCTCACAAAAGTGAAAACCAGAGTTTACTTTGAAAACAACTTAATCCTTAGTAGCTCTACGTAAGTTTTATACATTTACAGTAAATGAAGAATGAAGCTGTGATTTCAATCCAGTTTTGCTTTAAACTCTTTAGGGTAAAACGATTACCCTTCAAATAATTTAATTTTGCATTGGTTTTAAATAAAAACTCATTTGCATTAAGTGGAGCACGAAAGCTGTTACTCAGGTCAAATCATACTGTGTACTTGACTTATTAAAGAAGCGATTTCCGATGTGGGAAAAAAAGCGCAGCGGAAACTAGCGACGAGCTCAATATTTAAAACTGAACTGATTTTTCAACCAACGAGGCAAAAGATATTACCTCAACTTGTCGAGACTCTTTTTTTATCTATTCTCGGGTGTCTCTAAGGGCCACAAAAAAAGGTTTGTGAATAAAGAGTTTAAATTCCGCCTTAATAATTCGAAAGGAGTTAAATATAATCTTAGAAATTGTATTCCAACTAGGATAAACAACTTGTGTATAAAAAACAGCCACAAGGACAAGAATAATATTTTCTTCATATATGGTTGGCATTCAGGATTTAATTGTAGAATGAGTGGATCATTAGCTACCTACCCCTTCTGGAGAATTCCTAATAAGCTAATAGAAATATCAATTTTTAGAGTCTATAGTTCTTTATTATAGACGGTTTATTTCCGACATACTGCGGCATTTCGGCATTTCTTTAGCAGAATTACAATTTGTAGAAATTTGCTTTACTGAAGCGGAAAAAACATTTTTTCATGTAGATAATGTTTCTTAGAATACTTTTGGCGTAATTTCGAGGAAATAAAATTAAACAGTTTTGCTTAAAGGCTTGATTTGACGGAATTTTGATGGGTTAAAACTATATATATTTATATATATATATATATATATATATATATATATATATATATAAATATATATATATTCATTTTAGATGCTCACGACCGTACTAAGATAAATAAGGAATCTAATATCGGGTATGCGGTCTGTAGGTCAAATAAATAACTAATTTACTTCTGACATCCTCTATATTTCGTCATATATTTATGACTTCATCAGGAGGAAACGTTAAAATACACGACAGATTAAAATGATTTCAAACTAAAAAAAAAAAAAAAAACAGTTAAGACTAACAAGTGAAGTTACAAAAACATGGCTATATGCATTTCAACATACAGTAGAACGTTAAATTAGGACGAATACAACCACATGTATATTAAAATGTTGATAACAGGTAGAACTTAACAACTAGCAAGACATTTATATATACATTTATTTATTTATTTTTTTAAAAAATAAGAACTATTTTATTTTTTGTGGTAAAAGAAACATTGATAAACAGTTTTATGTACATATTGAAGTTCGTGGAATATTTATATTATGGTATTTAAGTTATTTGTTTTTTGTTGAACAAGGCAAAGAATTCATTTGTTCAACAGATTGCAATAAATGGTGCTCAGCTGTTGGATGCCCAAAATTTAGTGTATGGTAGGCGGGAGACCTTCCTTATTTGATCACTATGTACCTATGTACGTATACAAGATCTAGATTTACTTGGGTATTTGCATATATATATATATATATATATATATATATATATATATATATATATATATATATATATATATATATATATATATATATATATATATATATATATATATATATATATATATATATATATATATATATATATATATATATATATATATATATATATATATATATATATATATATATATATATATATATATATATATATATATATATATATATATATATATATATATATATATATATATATATATATATATATATATAATATATTATATATATATATATATATATATATATATATATATAAATAATCATAAGTAAATTCAACCGGAACCTTTAATTGGAATTTCCCCCGTACAAGAAAGCCAAACTGAATTGGTCGCAGCATAAAACTTTCACCACACAACTGTTTTTAATTCCTTGTACCATATTCCTAGTTCTTGGACCAAATATAGCAGCACCAAATGGCGTACGTCTCTGTGCGCATAAAAATTGAGGAAGGCTAGAGAATGGAACTGTCTGCGAAAATGAGGCCTTCTAGTGCATTGTGCAATAAAGTTCCTATGCAGTTAAAACGCGAGGGTTGCTGGCATGAACGCAACAAAATAACTACTTATGCATCTTTTATTACTCCACTCGGGTTTGTAAAAATATACATGAATAAAAATAATGTAGAAGCGTCGAGAAAAAATCTTAAAATCCTCCGACTGACAAATGCCGCTCTGGGACGCGTTATGAAAAAATGTAATTTTATTTCCGTGCTTGGTCTATTAAGGCGCTTTACAGTACAGGGTCGGTTTATTTATTTATTATTATATGTTGGTTTTATAGAATATAATTTTAAAGTGTAGAAGATAATTAATAGATGGAAGTGTTTTATTTTTTTTGTTAAATTTTTACGTCTCTTTCGCGACGAGGCCTAACTGAACGGAACCTACAGCTTAACCTGGGCTTCGAACACTGTCTCAACCCCTTGTTCGCACCCCACCCCGAGTTATGGTGTAGCCTTTGTTCTTTATCAAGTAACCTGCCGACTAGCAAGTGTGTATCTCCACCAACTTCTCCTACCTAGCCCACTAACTGATGTGCATGAGTTGGAGCATGATCTAGGTATATTTTAAACTAACCTACACGGGCGTGTTTAAGGGAAGACAAAACGGACAAGTGCCCTCTTTAGCGCTAACAACCCATGGCAAATTTTTTTAACCAAAACCAAAGTTTATACCAAAACTCTATTATCTTGTTTTTGCAATGTTTTCTATTCTTTGGCAGTTGACAGTTATAGCTGTTTCCAGGAAGACAGTATAAATACGCCTATGCTTGCATATATCGTTCGCTATAAACGTAGTATGAGGCTAAAGTGGAGGTCAAAGCGGCATCCGTGGCGAGTGATTCAAGGCTGCCTCAGTAGAAAGTTAAAAAGTAATTATTTGCTGCTAACTTACTGCCTCAGATTTTTTTTGTTCACACGTCTCACTTGGTATATATAACGACAAAGATAGTATAATGTAAAATTGGAAAAAATAATTATCAACATTCTTTTGGGATATTACTAGACATATTTAACATTAGCTTTGTGAAACAACTATTTAGTTAATTTTTTGGATTTTTTTACTCTTTAACTCAAATCCGTTTCTTTTGTTGCACTTATAAAACGATAAATGAGGCCTGTATAGATAACAATAACTTATAACAAAAATAATTGTTATAATAACCGAGATCTACAAAAGTTAAAATTATTATTATTACCGACATTGACAATCAATTTCTCAACAAATGTTGGGTTCCAAGCCCATCCCGGATGCATGCACCAAAAGGAGTTGGCTCGTTTCTATTAGTTCTATGTGTTGTCCTCTAAGAATTTTCTCACTATGTGGCAAGTACTGAGCAGGACTGCCTTCTCGATGTCGATGAAGGTGTTAGTATGTAGTCCCATAATTTTCAGGTTCTCTTCTAGCATTTTTGGAACTAGTCCAGTTGATGATACGATTATCGATACACATGAACCTTATTCAGTCGCTACATCTGCTATATCTCGATGCCAGCTCCGCATATTTGGCCTTTTTCTCTAGATATTTTGCCTGCACGTTGTCATTGTTGGGTACAGAGACATAAACTGTCATTGTTTCCTTACTTAACAGTACCACATCAGGCCAATTATTCGTCACCCGTCTGTCGGTGATCATTGCCCTGTCGTAGTACAGTTTTAGGCATTATTTTCAAGCACTGAACTGTGGTATTTATAATAGAGTACGAAGGTGTTCAGGAACCCGTATTTATTGGCAAACTTCTGGTATATGATTTTACACATCTGGTTATGTCGCTGGAGATATTCCGTGTTTGCTAGGTAAGTGCAGCCAGATGTTATATGCTGTATAGTCTGTAATCTCTCGCTACATTTTAGACACTTATCGGATTAAACGGACCGGTCATTGATGATGAATTTCTTGTAATTCCGTGGGAATAGTTGTCCATCCTTCAGCCATCTGTTGGATGGTTCCTTATCTATGTGTGGCTGATTCAAGTCATTGTGATGTCGGCCGTGTAGTGCCATTTGAGCCCACTCTTCTTGTTTGTCGGGGTCTGAAAGTAACTTTAGGATGATTTTGTCACTTGCGAGATTCGGTGGAGAGTACAAGTTGTATTTTAAGGTCACTATGCGACAGAGGCTTGATATTTGTTCCTTGTTGGTGAAGAAATCTCTTCATTTTTGCAGCTGTCGAGAGTGCGAATTGGTCAAGTCAACAAGAGATCTTTAACCTTCTCTTCGTGGTAAGGTCATTCGGAGAGTTGATGACCTTGGGTGGTGTGATAAGTCCATTTCAAGATTTCGAAACGGTAGGTCAGCACGGGCACCACATATGTTTCATTCAACATGAGATTTCTGGTGTTCAGTTCTGTCTTCAGAAGAGCTCGCAGTCTTTGAACATACCGATCTTTCAGCTTGGTCTTTCCTTGCTTATCCTGGAGCAGTCTAGCTTGTTGAAACCCTTGATATTTGTAGATCTCTCCTTGGTTCATCGCTTGAACTATTTCTCCATTGGGTGGGGTTTCATCACCATTAATGACTTTGCTTTTTTCGATGTTTAAGGCATTATGAAACAATTCAGTTTTCCATTAGAAATTCTATATAGATGTCTTTCGAAAATGTGTATTTCAGGTCAATTAGCTTTTTTAGTTGGTTGATTTCCACAATATAGCGTAATATCATACATATACAGAAAGTGGCATATGGTTCGGGAATTGCCTCTATTGGCTTTCATCTTGAAGCCATGTCCTCTATTGTTGCGCAACGTGGATAGGGGGTTCATTGCTAAGCAGAACCAAAGTGGACTTAACGAGTCTTCTTGGTAAATTGCCCTATTCATGTGTATCTGGTACCACATTGATAGCCTATATAGATCCTCAGGTTCATTTTCTACTGGGACTTGATAGTAGCCAGAAAGTTGACAATCTTAGGGCGAATTTTATATGTTTCTAGTACCTCTATGAGCCAGAAATGTGGGTAGCATAGTTATAGTGCCCAGTTTGAGAAATGGACGGTTGTCTCTGAATGATGCATTATTTTGTTAAAATGACGGGCCAATAGCTTGGTTAACTCCTGGCGACCTTCAGTTGCTCGTTCCCTTAATAAAGCTGCCAACTTCCTCCTTGGTGATAGAGCCAAATTCGATTTGTGGTGTACGAATTTGATCACGTTGAGATTGTATCTTCTCAGTATTGGGTTGATCTTTGATGTTATTGATATTACGATATAACTGGCTTTGGTTGGCGTTGAAAAGCCAGGTCTATCGTTTTTTTGTTGTATCTGTGCAGAGGTTTCGCTTTCGCTTTTGGTTTTTGCTTTAGTGTATCTTGATACTCATTTAGTTTTTGTTGATGGTTGAGATCGGTGTGTTTTGTACCTATCTTCTTAATGCGAGTCTTCCTAGCCACTGTCTCAAATCATTAATTGTCTTCTTAAGTCTTTTTTTTTGCAATATGGGTTTTTGTTGGTGTGTAGCTTTGCCTGTGTTCTTCTGGGAATGTACTTGTTGTTTATGGCATCTAAGGACGGCAATGGCAGAGCAGTATATGAGTGTGCCGAGCTTCTCAAAGGTGTCATACTCCAAGCTAAACTCTGTTAGTATGGTGTTGAAAATCTTGAGGGTGCTGTGGGTCTCCCTACTAGTTCTAAGTTTCGGGAGCTTAGGTCTTTGAGTTGGATCTAGGCCGTTAAACTCAGCAACAGCTTTCTGGATTTTGTTGTATACTGATATTTTTCCTTTGCCCTGGGTATTGTTAGCTCTGTCAAAGATGTCATGTAGATTCTTCTTCGCCTATGTTTTCTTCATTTCGTATTTGTTCCTCGGGTTCCTCTTTTGTTGCTATGGGCTCAACGGTTTCATTCTCAAATTCAAGCTGCACCTCTTCTTTAAGCTGTTCCAGGATTAGTTCAGCCGAAAGTTTATTCTGGACAATTACTCCCCGTTGGTCAGCAATGCGTGGCTCGGTGATGCACTATGGTTCACCGACCATACATATGTCAAAAATGGTCACATTATTAAATATGCATTTTTAACTAAAATGTAAACAAATTCACCTCTGAAAAGATCTGTCAAGGTCATACCTACTAATATAGTGACGTAGCAAAGGATTTTAATAGGCTTTTTTAAATGCAGTAGCGTGTTAAAATAAAATAATTTAGTAGTTACCTAATGATCAAGTTGATAAAAATTATAAAAAAGTTGTAAACAATATTTTTATTTACTACCATTATAATATAACAACTTAATTTTACTTAAAAACCTCCTTTAGTTACAATAAATAACAAAATAAAACATTAGTTAGTCATTATTAAATATTTTGCATCTTCTGACAAAAACGATAATTTTTTTTGGGAAGTTTCCTAACTCCTGAGATATATGGATCTGAGGTTAAAAGTAATTTGTTCATAAGATCTAAATTAGTGTTTTTCCTACTAATTTTTCAGGTATGGTTTAGTATAAACCATTTAATATTTTTGTTTTTGGCTTCCGCAGCTTCTTCACGGTAGTTCACGAATCGACAGAATACAATTGTTTATAACCTCAGATCCATGAATCAGTATTTTATGAATGGAAGCTGGAAGGCAGTACCATGGATATGCTTCGACCAATTTCTTTGCAGTTTTAATTCCTGAAGTTTTGAACATTTATTGGTATCTCGAATTCAGAGCTTCTAAAATTGAACTGCATCTGCATATTAATTCTTCCGGAATTCCAGTTACCTCGGCGGATATTGTGGAAATTCTAAAAAAATCCGTGCCGTGTTGCCATCGTGAGACGTGCCACTACCTCCTGCCTTCGGTTTGTCGATAAGTAAGCCAATATTGTTTCTAGATGCATGTTGAATCTCATTTTTTAAAAACTCAATTTCTTGCTTTTCCTCAATAGATCGGACTTGTAATTTTTTAATATTAATGTTACAAGAAACATGAATTAAATATTCGAAAAACCTAATATAAGCGTGAAGAGGCGATAGACTAAATTCAAAAGTTTGGTAGTAAGCAAGTACTTACTTATCGGTCCGAGAACAAGATGACCTGCTTTTTGTAAATGGTCATGCCATTAAGTTTTCGCCCAAGACCCTTCTTACAATAGAACACGTGTCCAAGATAACAGATTTTTGAATAGGTAAGTATAAATCACTTTCCAGGCCAAGCGCATTATTGCTAGTTTTTAATGTTTTAGGTTCTCCAGTGCAGCCCACGACAACAGGTAAGAGGACAACGGAGTCCATGTCCCACATTTGGAGTATTTTGTTCGATAATGGTAAGTATTTATTTATCTTTTCGCTATAGGTTTTGGATATATTCTTCGCGAGTGGTATGGCGAAGCCGACTATAAAGGTGTTTAGTACATCTTTAAAGATAAGTACTTACTCGGGAATGTTATTCGTTATCATTCTCTCAGGGATAATTTTGCGATTCCAATATAGTTTCATGTGTTCATCCTCGCAGACTTGTGGCGGCTCGTATTATTATTAGGTAGCATGGAAGGTGGTATATTTCTCTAATAATGTTGCGCATTCTGTTGTGTCTGTCCAGATAAGACTTTACATATTCTGCATTTGATATCATCATTACTATTATTATTATAAAGCAAATTTTAGTCAGTCCTTTTGCTAACTTTAGAAAGCACGACGTAAAATTGACCATTCGAAAAGTAGATATATTCCAGCCATGGAGAAAATATGCCCTTGACACCTAATTATAGTTTGTCCGTGAATTTAAACATTTCAATAAAATTGAGTTCTGTCATGAGATTGGTTTAACTAATTGGCCTGAAATCTGAAATAAAAAAATTAAATATTTAGTTCGCATACTTTTAAATACATGTACTTGGTCTTTTCGGAACACTCCCGTTATTTGCATAATGAAAAGCCCTAGAATAGGTAAAAAGCCCTGATTTACTGATACTATGGCCAAAATGAAATCCCTCAAAGAGACAGCTTTGATTAGGTAAAAGATCTGGATTAGCTAGTCATAAAAATATTTCTGTACTTTGAGGAAATACGCATTATAGAATCACAGAAACAACTACTCCGCTGGCTAATACCGCGACCGGTATTGAATTACACTGCTGATTCCTGACTTTTGTTGGGAGAAATAATATTGTTAATGTTAATGTATTTTTGTTTCATGCTACACCAACGTCGCAACAAGGATACGTTGATTCCTATCTGGAACATATCCTACAATGCTGCTTGCTTAATGATCCATTTCAGTCAAACAACGATCGCGATTTCGATTTTTTTTTAGAACTGATCAGGCCGCCATAGACTAGCGAGCCCCTAGTAGGGTAAAGGCACACAATGGAATCACAGAAACGACTACTTAGCTGGCTAAATCTACGGACGGCATTGAATTACACTATTAATTTCTGACTTTGGAACAAATAATGTTAATATATTTTTGTTGTGCATATGTTGATGAGCAGAAATTATCACCTCGAAGGACTTGCTGATCTTGAACTCATAGTAAATTGAGACAAGATTGAAATTTCAAAAAAGTTTTTAGGATGTGTATCGCAAGGTCTCTCTAAAGTTAAAGAAGCTTGCCGGATAAAGACATTAAAAAGATGCTGGTTTGCTCCCTCGATTTTTGTTATTCTAATATGGCTTATGGCTCATGTGCAACCCTTGCTCTGGTTTATAACCGTAGGGTGTAAGATTGCTACGCTCTCATTTTTTTAAAATAATAAAATAGGAAATATTTTTATTAATTTACTGAAATAAAAAAAAACTTGCAAAGGTAATTAAAAAAAGCAAAAGTATCAAGAGACAAGCTCGCGGTCAACAGAGCGTGCAATATCAATGCCCTAAGCTCATTTATCCCTTAGAGTGGGCGTGGGAAAAAAAATTAAAAGTAAAAAAGGTGAGCGCCACCAATTTATTGCGGCCTAAATTGGAAAGCCCCTAGATGTGTTCGGCACTCACTTGTTCCTGATACTTTCATAAAAAGAAAATTGTAATTTAAAATAAAGAAAGTTATTTAATAAAAAAAATCAAAAGGAGAGAAAATGTGAGCTAAATAAAACACATTAAATAAAAATAATAAAATCTATTTACTAAAAGTTGGTTTATTAAAATGCCGGTACAACAAAATACACTAATATGAAATAAAAAAGTTCACCACTTGTCCCAGCGTGATACGTCACTGCAACCGGTGGAAGGTATATCAGTAGACAGGACGTTAGTAGTTATAGGGCGGAACGTTGCTCGTTCACGTCAAAGTGAGTCTTAAAGTCACGTACTAAGACCCTATTCAATAGAGTTTAGTTCGCCCCGGACAGGAAGATTTCTTCAGAACGTGGCAGGAAAATGGCGGCCTGGTCCAACTTCAGCACTAAAAATCCTCTTTCAGAGAGATTACTTGGAGGTTACAAAATACAATAAAATTCACAAATAGAAAACCCCAAGTAAATTTTTACGAAGTTGAGGAGAAATCCCACTAACGGATTTCCAAGAAAAACTTGGATTTTATTTTCCCCAGTTCGCACTGAAGACTTTTCGATGTAACAGGAGACCAGAAAAGTGAAGTGAAAAAGTAGTTCCTTCCTGGAACCAGCTCCGTTGTACCTTCTAGAATTTACTCAACTCAGATGCCAAAGTATCATTGGTTAGATTGCCCCAGGTGAAATCAGTGTTGTCGGGATTGCAGGGCAAGAAAAACGATCACTGATTGGTTTATAATTCAAACGGCAACCACCTGAGAATAAACTTGGTAAGAGTTGGGATCTTAGCATTCGCATACTGAATGACGGCATATCGGATGCAGCGAGTGACAGCACATAGAAAGTGACACGTCCCATAACCCTATATTATACTGTGAACTAGGCAAAACGAATAGTAAACAAACATCTATCTTCCAGCTTCCAAAACTTAAATAATTAGAATAATAGTTGAAAAGGCTATCCCTAAAAATCAACTTGCAACTAAAACGGTACCTAGGCTTGATTTAAATTAGATTTTCATAACAATACAATATAAATAAATTTGTTATTTTACCATTAAAAGAGATTTAATCATAACGAAATATTTTAGGCAATTCACAGATGACAAAAAATGGTCGAGTAATAATTCAGGACATAAAAGGGTTTAAATACTCATGCAATCAGGAGAAAATGATTGAAAAAGGAAATATTTAAGGAAGTAATTTGGTTTTTCAAACACTACACACAACCGATTTAGTTATACCAATATGCAACTGCTACCTAATCCAAGAAAAAAAAAGATATGAATATTGATTTTAAATCCAGAAATTTTATGTGTTTATAGGCCAAAGTAAAGTGAAAGAATTTGTACTAATATTGCCCTTATGTGTTAGATATCCAGAGCAAAAAGTAATGCAATTAACATAGGGTAAATTTAAAATAAAGTAACAAGCATGTATTGGCCTAAAAACATTCTTATATATATATATATATCTAAAATAGAAATATTTATCAAAGTAACCGTGTTTCATAAACATAAATTCCTACATATGAGTATTAATACAGAATATCGACCTTGCAAGCAAAAAAAAAATCGGTGCATTAATGCCAGTATTTTATTATTTACAGCACCAGAAAAGAAATGTTTGGACCCAAAAATAGAGGTTTGCAGCATCCTGACAAGATTATTGAAAGACGAAAACTTGCAAAAAGGAGGCAAAACAGGTTTTCAACACTGCTAAAATTAAATTCTTATTTACTCTGTAATATTAAGAAATAAATATCTTTGGACGTTATTTGGGTTTTCGTTTTTTAAATAATTGTAATTTTAATTGATGAATGATATTGTATTGATATAGGTATCGCCATCCAAGTAACAACGTTTGAACTTGCAGTAAAACGTTTCTTTAGAACGGGGTGGTGAACTACTTTAGTTTAAGAATACTGATAGTTGTTGATAATAGGTGGCGCTATACATACCGATTAATCATTATAAAATCCGGTATAACAAATGAAATTTTCGATTGAGATATGGGTAATCTATCTAAACTATAAAAGCAATATATAATTTAAATAAAGTGCACATATCAATTATTAAAAATTAACATTAAAAGAGTACATTATAAATGTTAAACTTAAAGATTAAACTATATAACAGAATTAGAGTGTTACAACTCCCCCTCTCCAAGGAGGAGGAAAGGAGAGAAACTTTAAAAAAAGTTGACCGACGATCAGAACAAAAAAGTATTATATAAAAAAATCGAGGCAAAATATTTAGAGGTACGCTAATAAATTATATTTTCCCAGCCTCTGGTCATACCGCTCTTTGAAGCTCAGTGAGGAGGATGTACAAATCAATTACCTTATTATATAAGCTATCAAGTTAGAAAAGCTTCAAATGGCCGAGAGAGGGAAAACCCAGTGTGAATACAATAGAGAAAGGAAAGAAAAGAAAAAAAAAATTTCTTTTCAAAACTATAATTCAAGCAGAAAAAACCAACCGATCGAAAGAAATACAAGATGTAAAAAGGTAATCCAGGCGGGAAAACAACAACCATTAAAGGTATTTTAATTAAGATAAACTAAATCAATAAAAAAAAAGGATAAATCAATAAGAGAAAGGTGTGAGAACAAATAAAAAAAATTACGGTCACCACGCCATGCAGAGTTTTAGGACTCCCCATAGAAATGCTCAAAACAACTCACACTCCATTAAAGATGTTGGGTTGGAGTATGGCCAGAGTTGCGTGACACCCAAATAAGTGTGAGGTACCTCGTGCACTGGCCTTATAATAAGCACCCCCCAGGTCATTCCTCAATCCTGCCTAACTAGGCAACCAGGAGGTGGGGAAAAAAAAGAAAAGCGAAAGATAATTTATTAAAACAAATATATACTGTAACCCCAATGATCCACCAAGCAAAAGGGAGTTCAATATAGCTCGACCAGGCTAACAGATGCTCTAATCGCAAGCGGCTAGGCACCGTGCAGACCACGAAAGATAAGAACACTAAATAGGGTGTTCCGAATGTTGCCACTGTCACCAACCTGCTGAATTTTAATAGGTCAACTGGAACTCAGGAGAAATACGCACGGGGACAATATGTAGACAAAATGTTATGCAATAACCTCCAGATTTTAATTGACTATCCACGTATTGCTCATTTGCGCATTCTAGCCGACGTGGTGGTATCCTCCCTGGGCTCTATAGCCGCTCATTGAGACTGCCAGGGGCCAAACACCAACCACCCCTAACTAGCCCTTCCAGTTGATCTGTTCTCTCCTGCACTAAATAGTATAAGAGAGAACGTCGAAATCAACATTTGGTAGCACCCACACAGCCTTTAAAAAGAATAAAAATGGCTGCACTAACAGATTTAATAACTAAATCAAAGGTAGTCACAATAGGGTTCAAAAAAGTCATGTTCTTGATATGCAAACTTGTACAAGCATAAAAAGGTCAAATCCAAGATATCTATGGCAATTTTGTAAGAAATTGACTAAAGGCAAAAAGGGTAAAATATCAAATAACAAAAGCCAATACATAAGGGCATCAATAAGATATAATAAAATAAGGTCCAAATCAAGACAGAAATAAAAAAGAAATCAAGCGCAGAAGCGCCTCAAACAACAAGTCCCACTCATACTGTGCAAGCACAAATAAATCAATCAGCGGAAAACCAACTAAGTTAAGACTATAAAGGTACTAAATTAATGTCAAAGTAAGGATGAAAATCACTTAAGAAAGCCAACCAAACAAAGGTAATAACAGTAGAACCAAAATAAGTTACAATCATGAAGTGCACACTTGCGTAAACACAAACAAATCAAATCCCAAGCAATATGGCAATTTACTAAGAAAATCGACCAAACCGTGGCCATATCTTAGCAAAATTAAACAATTCGAAAGTAAGGATAGTTATTAACTAAGAAAACCGACCAAACCACGGCAATAAAGGTAGGTTAATCACTATCAAAAGATCAGATATAAACATAAAAGGTAAGATCATAATAAAGGTAAGTTAATAATAAAGGTAAGATAATAAACCACAATAATACAAGGTAAAAGTGTAAAAGTTAAATAGTTCATTCACTCTGAGTGTGACTCGTTATCGTCAATGATGTTTTGACGGAAAGCCGGAGCTTTTTAAGTGTGGACACTTGGTGGACTTTTACCACGGGCAGATACCCGCTGCGACCAAATTCTTAAGGCCTAGGCCGCAGGGCCGGAATAGAGAAAGAAATGAACTTAATAAAGGTAACAAGCAAAATTCCAAATAGGCCCAAAGAAATCCATGTATACATGGTAATGGCCATTAAAGCCAAAACGGCCTAGAACGAAATAAATAATCCAACAAAATTTTAAGGCTTTGTTCAGTATAATTTTTAGAATACCTAGTGGCATTGTGGATTGTGACGTATCAATGACGAACTTAAAGATGGAAATTTTTGGACAATATTCAGATCTCAATTTTTGTTCAACAAAAATGAACATATTTAGTTACGGTTTTCGACACTGTCTAGCAGGCGCGTAACTAAGGGGGGCGTAGGGGAGGCGATGTCTTTTTTTTTGGGATATTGCATGGGCGCCCGCAGAACCACAACTGATGAAAAAAAAAAACCAAAAAAGGTCATGCATATTCCATTTGGTATATAAATGTAATTTATATATGTAATATACAATATTTACATTTTCCAGGGGAAGCAAGCGACCCCCTCCCCCCTTCCCCCCATTCAGTAACAGGAGTCTAGGGACTCCCCTACGGTCTAGCACTAAGTTTATAGCCTAGAGGATGTTAATGCAGAGATCTTAAATAAGCTGTTTTACAGAGTGTTTCTAAAACACTTGTAAAAAAAGGTTTTCCTTGTTTTTTTTTAAATTCTTTAGTTTTTTTTTGTACAGGGTGTTTTCAACGAAATTGTAAATTTTTTTTACACATGTTTTTTTTTCTCAACTTTTGTATCCCTTATACTATTATTTCTTACCTCAGTTATGAATAAAGGTAATGTCTCTAAATTTATAAATTTGACTGTTGTACAGGGCTTTCATTTATATTTTGACACCTAGTTACATCTTTAATTATAGAAAATTAAAAAAAAAAACTTTAATTTCAAAATTTGTAGGATTATTCCTGTATTATGGTCTAAGAATATCAAATATTTTTAAAAATTATTGAAAAGTAGAAAAAACTACATAACATGGATTTTTCAAATGTGACACCTTGAATATTATTATCTAATTAAATTAGTCTTTTCATACCGACTATAAAATACCGATTATAAATATATTATTATATATATATAGTTCAGAGAGAGAGAGGACTAATATCTTTGCCTCTTATGAAATGGCTTTTATCAATTTTTTGGATAATCTTTAAAGATAAAGTTACCAAACCTGATATAATTGCTAACTTCAGATTCATTTAATGTTGAATTAAATGGGGTCAGCTAAAAAAAATATAGGTTATGTAATTTCTTCTATTCAGTAATATTTTGTATTCTTAGAAGATAATAGTGAACAAATCCTACAATTATTGTGTTTCTATTTTCTATAGTTAAAGCTGTATCTAGATGTCAAAATATAAATAAAAACATTATACTTATAAAAAACTGTTTTGCATATTTTTTACTTTGAACTAACTTTAAACTCATGATTAGAATTCATTAATATCTATGTAAATTTAAATAATAACAGACCTTTTTACCAGTATTTAATAAGTTTCATTAATTTTTAAACTCTCAAATGACCTTTTGATCTGATGGATCATGAAAGTTAGTTTAAAGTAAAAAGTTCACAATAGAATGGGGTAAGAAACAATTGTTTGATGCATACAAGAGCTGAGAAAAACAACACATCCAGAAAAATTTACAATTTGGTGAAAACACCCTTTGTATAAAAAAAGTTTTTTGGTATTCGGGTGTGAATTATCCTGGGTAGAAAAAAACAATATAATATTTCGTTTTGTAATAGTCATTGTGTGTGTATAAACATTTTGTGAAAATGACAAGGGCTTAGATAATACTCTGTGTAACAGATTTCTTGTGGCCTTTTGCATTTTCGAAGCGATAAATCCAACATATAGTGCTAGGCATTATCGAAAACCACAACTCAATATATAAATTCTGGTTGAAATTAGTAAACTTGAATTTTGTCTACAAATTTGGACATGAGTACCTAAAATTAATTAATTAATGTAGGGGTTATGGTTATATTGAATAAAAAAAATTGGGTGGAGGTACTATACATGCTGTTGGTTACAAACACAAGTTTAAAAAGCCATATTTATATGGATATTCTTCATATTTTCTTAAGGGGAATATGCTTCTTAAGTATTGCTTTTAATTTTTAACGAAAATTGGAAATATACCTATTTTATCAATAACGAAGTTTTTTTAATAGCATATTTACAGCTCATTTTTCGAAAAGCAATTTTTTTACAATATTTTTTCTTCTTTTTAGGTATTTCAAGTCACAGTGTGAGTCCTTTGGACCCTTTGTAAAAGAAAATTGTGTGTACTTACATATCACCAGAAATCAGCAGCAATGGAAACTAATTTCAGCTTGTAACAATTTGAACAATAAAAACATGTCCAATTCTAATATTTTTTTATTTAGTGACAAATATAGAATTGATTTTCACTATAAAATATTGCAACACTTTAAAAAAAAATTAAAGATGTTCCAGTCAATTTCATAATAATCAAAATGGAAAATTATTTCATTTATATCTTAAAGATTTATGACTATACTTAAATCTAAAAAAATAATTATATTTAGGCGTTTTATAGATACAGATTTACAGGGATGTAGAAAGTTAGAGATTGATACCACTATGAAATTAGTTATGGGTGGTATTATATATGAATCTTTAAACAAATTTCCAAAAGTTAAGGTATGAATGTAGAAATATTTATTTTTCAGTTCCAACTGTTTCTTTTGGTAGTTATGTAAACTCTCCAACCGTCAATTTTTAGTTTTTAGACTGTAAAATTACTCTATTAGGTATAGGATCAACTGTGCAGTAATTTTATTATTTTTAATGCAATGAAAAAAATGCAAAGTAAATTTTCTTCTTCCCAATCATATGGTAAGTATCAGTATCTTTGAAATATATAGAGAGTGACAAAATATCTATTTTTATTAAATGAATACCCTGTCTATTTTTTACACCTATGAAAAGCTAAAAAATATCTTTCCAAAAAACTTCATGCCAAATTTTCTGATATGATATTTAAAAAACTAAAATTAATACCTTCCAGCAAATGACCGTATTATTTTTGAATATATAAATTTCGTAACAGTTACAAATAGAGTATTTCTTAAAAGGGCTTCTTTATACAGAGCATTCCATGTAAAAAATTACACTGTGTGTAATATTTTTTAGTACAAGAAATAATAAAAATATTAGAGAGGGACAACTTTAAATGGCAATCAATTTCCCTCGTACAGATTGTCACTACAATTTGCTGCATATTCAAATAATTTATTAGGCCGTCATTTACTTTTGTCATACAAGATTCGGACTAAAATTTTACCAGTCTGTCTCTGTTTCTCACTTGAGTTTTATGCAATTTTATTTCATTAGGCCGCCATTTTGTTTCGCCATATTCGATTTTTACCAAAATGTTTCCATTCCGTTGAAACTGGATAAGTAGTTTTTAAGCTATGCTGCGTACAGACAGACTGACAGAAGTGGGAAAACATGGGGCAAAGCACCCTAAAATGCAAAGTTCTGCAAAAATGTTAAAGGGTTAGTTTTTCATTTTTTACTCTTTTAAACTGATCTAAATGCTGGTGGTTGCCCTTCTTCAATAAGGACTCTTATTTATTTTAAACTTTATAATTAAATGGTAAAAGTATTAACTTCTATTTGTTTATTTTTCTAATGATTTAATAAATCCTATTATGTATTTTAATAATTTTAACACAGAATAAGTGTGTAACTTATTTTATTAAGGCCATATTACCATTTTATTAAAAATCGTCTTAAAATAAACAATACATTTGGAAAAATAAAAAACATATTTTTATTACCAATTCATTAGATAAATATAGAAAACAAATGTATTAGAAAATAAAGTTGGAAGTTTCATTTTGAAAAAATATTTAATTCAGAATAAATATAACATTTTGACTAGTACGTCTAAAACTAGTCCACTCTAATAAAGATATGTATGCATTTATCACTACAGTACATTGAATTTGTAGACAATAAAGAAAAAAAACTTAGGCTCTATCTCAAAATATGGCTTTCTAAAGTATTCAACAATTGTCTGTTAAAATTATTAGATTTTAGTTTAATGTTGATTCTTTAACAAATGTTTGCTTAGTGTCCTATTTATTTAAAAAGGTGTTATGTATCTTAAAATAGTTATTTCCTACCTGGAAATACCTGACAGTGGCTTTAAGAATATCATATTCTCTAATGGCTCTAAAATATCTGGAAATACAAGTGCAAACTTCTGTTTTATTAGAATATTAGTAGGTATTAGGTACAATATTATTCACTATCACCAATTGATGACAACAATGCTGCTATATCTTCCATTTTAGAAGTATAACAAACACAAGTATTAAGGATCTCCAGGCAGACCTTAGTAGCTTCAAATTTTTAACTCTTCATCACCTTTTAATTATTTCCAAAATAATAAGTATACTTAATTAATTGGGCCAAACAATTGTGTCGTGTTTTGCTCAACGTCAACAAGATAATTTTAAGGTTAACAGTAATTGTCAAATCGTAATGAAAAACTGGCCTACTTGACGTCAAAAAATACATGCAATTTTTCCATTTAAGAAATGTATGCTACTTCCAACCTTTGTCAGTTGTTTCGCTAAATCACGTGATTTAGCGATTCGTTAACTAACGAAATGATAAGTGCAAAATCGCACCCCTGGTCCAACTTCAGCACTAAAACTAAAACTAATAATTCAGGACATAAAAAAATGATTTTAAAGCCAGAAATTTTATGTGTTTATAGGTCAAAGTTAAGTGAAAGAATTTGTACTAATATTGCCCTTATGTGTTAGATATCCAGGGCTAAAAGGGAATACAATTAACATAGGGTAAATTTAAAATAAAGTAACAAGTATGTATTGGCCTAAAAACCTTATATATATATATATATATATATATATATATATATATATATATATATATATATATCTAAAACAGAAATATTTATCAAAGTAACCGTGTTTCATAAACATAAATTCCTACATATGAGTATTAATACAGAATATCGACCTTACAAGCAAAAAATTTGGTGCAGTTAATGCCAGTATTTTATTATTTACAGCACCAGAAAAAAAATGTTTGGACCCAAAAATAGAGGTTTGAAGTCGAAAATGCAGCAACCTGACAAGATTGTTGAAAGACCAAAACTTGCATAAAGGAGGCAAAACAGGTTTTCAAGACTGCTAAAATTAAATTCTTATTTACTCTGAAATATTAAGAAATAAATATCTTTAGATGCTATTTGGGTTTTCGTTTTTTAAATAATTATAATTTTAATTGATGAATGATATTGTATTGATATAGGTATCGCCATCCAAGTAACAATGTTTGAACTTGCAGTAAAACGTTTCTTTAGAACGGGGTGGTGAACTACTTTAGTTTAAGAATACTAACAGTTGTTGATAATAGGTGGCGCTATACACACCGATTAATCGTTATAAAATCCGGTATAACAAATGAAATTTTCGCTTGAGATATGGGTAATCTAACTAAACTATAAAACCATTATATAATTTAAATAAAGCGCACATATCAATTATTAAAAATTAACACTAAAAGAGTACATTATAAATGTTAAACTTAAAGATTAAACTATATAACAAAATTAGAGTGTTACACATGTTTAACCAATAAACGCTGCATTAGGCTGCAAAAGATGCAGATTTATTGTGTACGTTTTATAGTTCATGTTCCACATTTTGTATATTTCTCCATATATTGGCGATCTGATATATATATATATATATATATATATATATATATATATATATATATATATATAAGCTTAATTTCAAACTTACTAGGGGTAGAAGTGACTTACATGTATATGCTGCTTCTATCTAAAGTTCTGCAAATTTAAATAAATTAGGATTTTCATTGTGCAAAAATTGATAATTTTTAATTTTGGTTTATTAAATGAAAATAGGTGTGACTTATAATAAGATTTAACTGAAAATTTTATGCCCTATAAACAATGTCTAAGTAATCTATAGCACAAGATGTAATTTTGTTGCATCTGTAAGATTTGTTATTCTATCGATAGTAGCTGATACTCTAACATAAATAAACCTTCTCCTACCAAAAAAATACTGTTTACTTCTAAATATCGGTAATTAATATCAGGTATTATCGTTATATAGAGGATATTATGTAAAAGAGTGGATTAGGTCCAGATATATATATATATATATATATATATATATATATATATATATATATATATACGTATATATATAATATATATATATATATATATATATATATATATATATATATATATATATATATATATATATATATATATATATGTATATATAATATTATTAATATTAAGCATATAATATCTAAACCAACAGGACGTGTAACATTTCAGACTCCCTTGTCGTTGTCATAGTTTGTAAAAATATAAATATGTTTGTTTCTCACTAACAAGAATACTTTACGTCTGACAAATTGTTCTTACCATGGTGGCCCCAAAGTAAAAATTGACCGTATAATGGCAATCTTATGCTACGAGAATCTATTACACAGAACGTCTAAAATTTATCATATTGTATTTTAGAAAATTTTTGTAACAGATTATGGTCCTTCTAGATTGATTAAATCAACTGATATAAAAAATATGTCATTTTTCAAACCTTGCAACCGTATAGCTTTTCTCTGGCTTTAATTGTTTTTTATTGCAATATGTAAAAACAAAAAAAAAATTAATAATAGTATTAATATTATGCAAGGAATTTTTAAATAATTAAGGCTACCACTAAAAGCACCAGAATAATATTTGCGTTTCATTGGTTTAAACAGTTTATTAACTAATAACTATATATTGTATATTTTTTTTTACCGAAACGTAAATGAAGAAAGAGTTTTGGTGAGTTCAAAAAATATTCAGTATTGAAGCTCTTTTTTTTAAGCGTCTAACACATTAGTTAGTAGTTGTAGTTCGTAAATTAGTCAACTTAAATTTATAATTATTATTTTCAGCCATGTGGAAATTATAAAGTTAAATTGTTAATCTCGAAGTTAGTAAAAAAATTAAGAACACAATACAGTTCAGGTGAGAAAAGTGTAGGCCTATTTTATCAAGTGGCGGCTCTATAAAATCTTGTACTCACCCAATAAATGCAGTAAAATATTTTATAGTAACAGTCTACTATTAGTAGATGCGAGAAAGCTTTGTCGTCCAAACCTTGTACTGGTGAGATTTGTGTAAAAGTGTAAGTTTGCCTCCTCTCTGAGGCTGCACTAAATACCCTATACAAAATAAATATTAAATTTATAGTGTTTCACCGTTTTTTAACTAGTACCTTTGTTCCATATCGCTAGGTACAAGCTATACCGTGGGAAAATGTATTTGTATACAAACAAATAAAATTAATAGGACGTGTTCTACCGTTTTTCGAGATATTATATTGGCATTTTTTTAAACATATTTATTAAAAAGAAAATGTATGCCAATTTTATTGTCAAAAAATATACCACATGGACAAAACTGAAACAAATTGAACGTGTAAATAAATAAAGGAAAAAAATTGCTTTTATATTAAAAAATAAAATCAATTTAAAGTTTTGTAGTTTTTTAAGAAAGTTGGCCGTTATTATATTTTTGTTTCTGTGGAACTGTTTCACCCCAGTCGGCAGCCAGAATTGTGTTTAACGGTAGTACAGTAGCTAAATGGAGAATGGTTATTATTTAGAAACAACTCGCTGGATACTGGCGCATAGTAATTTGAACATATAAGATTGCTCTCTAGGCAAATCATTATGTTTAAAAAGCTAGTAGTGACTATGGAAAATATTTATGATTTTATGCGGTTAAACGCAGAAAGGATGAAGTTGATAACATAGATATGTTAGAAGCCGTACAAATGTCTAAAAGATATATTAAGGACATTGAAAACTTGTAGAATTTTATAATGATCTTCAATTTTGACGCCGATACAGATTTAGCAAAAATTGTAATTGTAACGAGTGGAGAACGTCTCGTCCCATCGGCATCAATATTTTTAAGTGCATGCATTGCATTTGGATAATGTAGGAAGTGATTATTTCGTCGCTAATTTTAAGAATAGAAGTTTATATAAACACGCCAAAATACGTCCGTTTTTCACGATACAAACTTTTTATAATAACACAATATCATTGGCATTTGGAACAATCTACAGGATGATATTTTTTTGGGTTACGATTCTTTTTGCCGTAAAACACGTTTTTAAATACCACCATCAAAAAAAAGTTTGGGGCGGTAAAACGTTCTTCTATTTCTTAATTTTATGGGTCGTCAGTACACAGATTGATGGATTTTACTGGCCGACCGAAAATAATATCATGTGTTACTTATTAATATGTACAATGTTTGATATATGCAGCTTATTGGGTATGAACGTAAAATATTATATTGTTTGAAATCTTAATTTTATATACTAATAATAATTTTATTTAAAACATATATTTGAATTGTAACTACAGTTACATATAATTTTCAGTTTATAGCGTCCTGCGCCTTCCAGTTCTTAGTTTCCATTAGCGTCTATTCATCCATGTTCCTGGTTGCAAATCTCTCTCGGACATTACCTTCTGAATCCAAGTGTCCTTTGGTCTTCCTTCCTTCCTTTTTTCAGAGGGTTGCCATTCCATAATGTGTTTGGGTAACTTATTATTGTTTATTCTCCGTGTCCGTTCCAGCAGAGCTGCTTTTATTGCACTTCGTCGATTATTGTTGTTGTTGTTCGGTCCATTATTTCTCGTACCCTTTCATTGGTTATATGCATTAGTCTGGATATTCCCGCAGATCTCCACCAGAAGTCCATTACCAGTGCTAGCAGTTCGTGCTCTGTTCTTTTATTTAGCTGCCAAATTTCGCATCCATAGAGCACCACACTTTTGAAGATATTGTGACTATAATTACAATATAAAATATATTTACATTCTTGGTTTTGGTCAATTAAGAAATCATGGACCCTGGGATTACACGATGTCAAAATGAAAACGTCTTCCGACGATTTGCTTTTTTGAATAAATTACGTTTGTAAGCGCATATGAAACAAAAATTCAAAATTATATAACAATTCGATACATATATGTATGTTTTAGGAACGTTTTACGGCGTTGTAAAAAAACGCATGGATGGGGCTTCAGAACATCCTTGAAAGTATGCTGCTTCAATAAAATCGGATATGGTACTAGTAAAAAATTCAATGGCCTATATATACATATATATATATATATATATATATATATATATATATATATATATATATATATATAAAACGAAACCAGTAACGGTAAGGATTACTCCTTCACCATTTTGTCGAGAATCGACCAAAACATGACGCTATGTTTGTTTCCAGGGCCAAGGTGCCATCTGCTACCATGGTATCTGCCCCGGCAAGGCTCATCAGGCAGTTTCCTTGGGGGGTATCGGTATTAAAACCGAAATACCCAAACCCTGAAGCAAACAAGGTGTCATGTCATTCGACTTTGAAAGTCGACGAGGGAAATAGGCAACCAGTGGCTTTCAAAGTCGAATGACATGACACCTTGTTTGCTTCAGGGTTTGGGTATTTCGGTTTTAATACCGATACCCCCCAAGGAAACTGCCTGATGAGCCTTGCCGGGGCAGATACCACGGTAGCAGATGGCACCTTGGCCCTGGAAACAAACTTAGCGTCATGTTTTGGTCGATTCTCGACAAAATGGTGAAGGAGTAATCCTTACCGTTACTGGTTTCGTTTTGTATAACTTTTTACGACCAAGAACCGCACAGAAATTGAAATTTCTGTTTCTCTTTATATATATATATATATATATATATATATATATATATATATATAATATATATTGAAATCAGTCCATTAAGTAGTTTTTTCAGGTTGAATTTTTAAATATTTTATTAAACCGTCATTATGCTCCGCCATTTTAAATTCGTACCAAAATTTTACCAGTTGATTTCTACATAATTCATGATTTTTGTACAAAAGTATTATTTTTAAGCTATGCCGCGAAATGACAGACAAACCGACGGACAGAATTGATAAAACATATTTTGTATATCTAGGGAACTTGAAAATATGTAAAACCTGAGGGACTGATTTTTTCACAATTACAAACTAAATTTTATTTGAATTAAAACCATGGTTTTACTAGTTCACTTCTATACCACAATTATTTATGGCATACAATTTGAAATCAGTCCGCTAATTAGTTTTTTTCAAGCTGACTTTTTAAATATTTTATTAAGCAACCATTTTGTTTCGCCATTTTCAATTCGTACCAAAATTTCACCAGTTGATTTCTACATAATACTTGATATTTGTACAACATTTGAGATAGATTGAATATGTAGTTTTTAAGTATTATTTTTCTTTTACATTTTATTAGGCTGCCATTTTGCTTTGGTATTTTGCATTTTTACCAAAATGTTACCAGTTCATCCAGATATGACCCTTAATTTTTTACCAAAATTTGAAGTTAATCGGATCGACGGTATTAAGGAAACATGTGTTTTTTCTTTCATTATGAGAAATGAAAAATAATACGAAAAAAAAAAAGATTAAAAAATTAGTCCTCACAAATCAAAAATTTAAAAAAATCCATCATAGCAAAGGAAATTCGGTGTAAAAACAATTTATCGATTATTTACTTTCCTAGTACATGAAATTTTAGTACGTGATAAAAAACATGTAATTTTTATAAGGTTTTTAATTGGTAGTCTCAAACAATAATACAGTATAATTTTGTTAACTTTGAAAGTAGAAAAAGCGTATTCCCCTTATTTTTTGTAAAAATTTATTTTGTAACCATATTTTTCTGTAACTATTACGTAGTACTTTTAAATCAGAATAAGTAAGCCTGTCACAGATAATATTATATTATAAAATACTATTTACGAATATGGTAAAATTACTTCTAATGGAATTGCCGTTAACGTACATAATAAATTAAATCATCTACAAAATGGAGCTAATGATTACAGATAAAGACGCCCAACTAAAACTCTCACTAAAGTACAATCGGAGCTATATCAGACAAACGCTCTAAACTAAGGTTTAAAGTTTTTTCGTCGCAGTATTTCAAAACGCCCAGTCAAACTGAGGGAGTTGCAACAAAAATCTTCTACGATACACGGGAAATAGCGAAATATTAAAGCAGTAGATGGCGCACATCCCTATGCTCACACAATTTGATAAAGTTGCAGTATTTTTTTAATAACTATAGTCAAAGGATCTCGTTTAGTCTCAAAATATTGCTGCGTCGATTGGACTCTACTATTGAAGAACCTTGCGTTACTGGTGATTTAGTGTTCTTGCAATCCGTATTATTAGGCAAACAATATCTTAGTTTTATTTCGGTTAAAAGCAAATCTTATATCTAAATTAAAAATTTAATGCATTATTTGTTAATTAATGCATTATTTAAACTTTTTATTGAAAATATTTTTTTATACAAATTACTTCAAAACCAAAAAGGGAAAAATTATAGATTCCTACCCTGCAGCGATTCTCCCTATGCAGACATATTTTTTGCATACGTAATATGTTTATTACCAAAATCGTCCCCTTCTACATTATTTATGTTTACGGCCACGTAAATTTTCCCGTTGGTGCTTAAAGGGACAATTTAGAGAATGAAGTGACATAAAAAGCCTATTGACTGACGCGTAAGGCAGTATTTCCACATAATTCGGGTCAGTTTGAGGTGATTAATATGGGAAGAATGATGGAATAAGTAGAATGGGAATTTATCTTAATGATACTGGTAAATTAATAAGATATACAAACATTAAGAATGTTTTCAAAAATATTTTAAATTTTTGTTATTTTAAATAAAATAAAATAAAAAAAAAGAAACACCTAAAAGCAAAGTGTTGATTAAACATAGGTACTTACCATTTGCCCTACACTAAAAAAACAAATCATTTAATTTAAACAAAATGGAGTTTACCGGAACAAATATATTTATTTAAAAAAATGTCCAAAATTTTTTTGAACCTATTTTATTTCTTTTAATTAATGTAAGTTAATCAAATAAATGTGTTATTTCACCCAATCAAAGAATTGTTTGCCTCAAATATATATATTTTAAATCAAATATATTATTATTTAACCCAAGAACGTAAAAACATCCTGTAATAATATCCTACCTAATAATTTTTATTAAATTTAAATATATTATTTGTTTGTGAAAGAAATGAAAATGCTATATATTTTTATTATTCAGGATGTGATTCTTCTACATTTCAGGAGTATGTTATCGAAATGCAAAAGTGGTTAAAAAAATCCTGGCCATTAATAGCATTTATTTGAAGGTAGACAGAATTTTTTTCGACATTAATATGTAAAAATTTGCAGTAAATATTTGTGTAAACTAATACAGCGACTCATTTATAGCAAACACATATCATCGTCAATCGGGATAAATAGTAAAAAAAAAATGAAAATAAATAAACTATATATAACTTTAATAATCTTTACAGCCTGAATAATTTTACTTTCATTTATCCAAAAGATCTCTCACACTATTTAAAATATGCATGTTAAAATGGCTTCATTCTGGCTTCTACAAACGACACAAACAAACCATTTTTTGTTTGTTTTAAACAAATATAATTACTCCCAAACAAAAGCATATTTGCATCAAATAATCACTAACATTTCCTAAATAACGGTTTGTTATTGTTATTGCATATTTATTCGTCGCTTATGAAAATCGAATGACGCCATTTTTTCGTGCATTTTTAGAGGAATAATTTAAATAAAGTGGTTGAAGTTACCAAAGTTATCAAAACGTATGTTATTTTCAATTTTTCGAGAGTGGTTTGTGTTTGCTATGGTTTCTACCATAAAACCAAAATGAGAATTAATGAGCTGCTATATATTGGTTAAAAAAAGCTTTTTGCAGCAATTTATTATATATTAAGTCCGATAGAAATCTTTTTTACATTCAGGTGTATGCCATAAATAGTTGAAGATATATTTATCTAACAACTTTTGAATTTCCATTTTCAAAACTAGACTCTCAACAATCTCGGTCAAATCAGTCAAAATGAAACTGCGATATTGAACACTAAACCTTGACGTCTCCGTGATGAAGAATAGGAGTGGGGGTCTATAAACAATATTTAAATAAACATTTGGTTCCCTTAAGTAATTATATTTACAGTTGAAAAATAAAAATTTCTTTTAGATTAATTTTTTTTTATTCAACAGCTCAGTGAATCAAACAAATATATAAAAAATCTCAAATAATCAACTTGATTTAATAGAAACCATACTCGTAAAAACCAAACAAAAAATATTTGAGTTCAATAAAAATCAGACAAACAAATATTTTTTAAAGCTTTTACTGATTTTTTTTAGTGTATGATTACTTCTTTTTATTTTTTTGCTCTGATTTAGTAATATGATCAACAATATAAATTACTGTTTTAAATATTACATTTATATAAAAAGTGACTACACTATAAAATTTGGCATGTTTAATTTCATTAATACTTTAGATTTATAAATGAAAATCCCAACTACTCATTTTACATCATTAAAAAAATTCTTTATGTATAGGGTTTTACTAAAATATCTTTGGTATTTTATAAAAGAGTATTCGAGTAGAATTTAATTTTGCATATTATAATGCACTGGTACTAAATAAATATATTTGTATCTAGAAATTGTTTAAAGATGACATCCATTCACCCCTGAAGTAATTCGCAAGGCTATCTATTGAAACGTTTAAAACAGCGCGTAATCACCTCATTTTTAAAATTTTTAAATTTGATGATTAGTAATATTAGGTTCTTATACAAGCAAAATATTATACTCGATACAAAACGTAAAAAGAACAAAAAAAACATGAAGAAGATTTCCCATTATTTTATACTTTCATACATGTAACCACTTTACGTTAAAACTGCTGTAAGCGCTCTACTTACAGCAGTTTTAACGTATAGTGGTTACATGTATGAAAGTATAAAATAATTCGTTTAGTTGTCTTTGAATTTAATTTATTATTTTTTTAAAGAACTATTTAATGTAAATTAAAAAATAGAAAATTTCGGATTTTCATTTTCACTATTACCCCATGGTACTGTGCATCGAATTAATTGTATGGTGTAGTTGTTAAATAAACCGTGGAAATCTGAAGTTCTAATTTGTAATAAGGATTTCCATCAAAAAGGAAATAATCCTATTAAATGAGATAATTTGAGAATTTAATTATCTGAAGAGGAAAGCTTTAAAAATTATTGCAAATAAACCAAGATTTTGAATTTTTTTTCCAAAGGCAATGAATGAAATTTGTAATTAAAAAAATGAGGGATAAAACGCATGTTTTGCTGCTCCAGAGACAGATTAATATTATGTGCTCTAGGACGATCGAGTTTCCTTGTAACATATGTCTCGACAATAAATAAATAACGCCATTGTGTTGGTAGAGTAAGGAATTGCTTCTATTTGGAGTCAATCTTTAGCGAATTATAAACATAAGTAAAACACAAAACAAACACAAGTCCCAGTCAACAATTTTTAGGTGGTTTCTCATGTTTTGTTTCACAAGATCATCAGACCTGAAAATCGTACTACTTAATTTGCAATAATAAAATAATAAGACAAGGTTTTGTTAACAGACTTACAATAAAAATCTGGTATCAAGAATGTTCTTATTTTAGGACTTAATATTCCTTATTTTTTAACAAAATTAGTCTGAACTATTATGCTGACTTTTTTTACATAAATCAGCTAAATACTGTTTTAAACGCAAATAGTCGTTAAGTTAGACCTAACCTTTCCTAATATTGTATTCGATATTTCGCCGCGACGGCGACGCGACGATCTTCCATATATTGCTGAAGATAGCCACCACAAGGCATTATCACCTTACTCAAGAATCGGTTCCTCCACCAACACTACACAGCTTACATAAATTTTACTACTTTAGAAGAGCTGCTTTTCGGGTCTATATACATCTTTGTGTAACTCAAACTGGTCGTTTTTGAATAGTTGTAATGACGATAATGACATTAACATAGGTTGTAAAATGTTTTATTTTAGGTTTTACTCTCAAGTGGATTAATGTGTTCCATTATTCGGGAATAATAATCGCGTTTTTTCTTTCTGATATTCCACTGTAATGATATATAATACAAAGAAAACTATAGGAAGAAATTAAAAAACTGGTAAACGCAAATAGATATCTGCTATGATACTTATATCCTGAAAATAAATGTAAACAAACGTAACATTTCTAACCCTATGTACACTTCAATAAAGGTACAACCAGAATGCTAGTTAAAATGCATTTTGGCTTAAATAAATTTCAAGGAGATAGTTCTTCATATTTTCATAGTATTTATACTCCAAGTAACCAAGATTTGCCTTTATCTGATCCAAACAAATTCGCTAGCATCATGTCGAACTCATGTTTAAGTATAAAAGAACTTTCTAGGCTTAAAATAGAATTGGCTATAAAGAGTATAAAAAAACAAGCTTTCTGGTGAGGGATTGGGGATAGGTTTTTTCAAAATCGTTGACTTTTCAACAAAAATTTGGCTATGAAATAGCAAACTTTCTTCATGCTGGAAGTTAACCAGGGTTTCTGTAATACTGAGGAAGACTAGTTGAATCTTGTTAATTATGGAACTATTGCCATACTTAACAACTTTGCAACGGTCTTCGAGAGAGGCTAACTGTAACTAATTTACCTCACTTTATCAAATTTGTCTATAATAAAATTGACGATGTCGGTCAAATGGATGTGGTGTACATTTCGAAGGCAAAAAACTATGCTCCTTTGATGTCAGTAAATCACTAGTTTTATTTTTTCGAGCTGCCTCCGTATGTCTGACTTTCCGGTTCAAAATTTGTAATCCATTTTTCAAGAATTTGCTGCCATTCGATTAAGCTAAAATTTGGCATACTTATGTAACTTCGGCGATAATGCAATAATATGGTACCATGGAGTATAAAAATTGTGAATTTCTTGGGTTCGTAAAATATTGAAATAATGGGAAACTTTTTTTTTATTGCTGTTGTATAGCAGAAAAAAATATTTTCCACATGAAAGGTTTGCCAAAACTAAAATTGCCGAAAAAAACTGAATATCTTATAGAGAGTGAGTGAAATAAACCTAAAAAAATCTTTTTAAAAACAAGCTTTTATTTATGAACTAGTGAACTAAAAAGTAAAAAATAATATTTAGCGTATACAGTTAAATACATAAACCAAGAACTTTTAAAACTTCGTGTTATAGCTCTCGAGAATTAAAAAAACAGTTTTGAAGTTCTTGTCATTTTTGACAATAATCTCTTATTGCCGTAGTTTAACTTTCAATCATTCAGTAGAGAAATATTAAAATTCCTTATTTTTTTCTACATACATATTACTTCACAATTCAATTGATTCTCCTTATTTACTATACTTGTTGAACTTCCGAGTTTCACGTCTTAATGCTCAGTTTCGGTCTAAGTTTTATTACCACTCAACGCGTACAATATTTCAAAAAAATCTATATCATGACTTTCAGCTTTTTTCCCACTTTGCTTGAGATAAATACCTGCTTACTCAAACAACTATGTATATTTTCTGGGACAGTATTTTCTAGTACATATTAGTTATTCAATATGCATGTATATGCTTTTAAGTTTTATATCTTACAATTTTCTATTTTTTGTAATATTAAATATACTTAACATACATTTAGCCGTGAAGTTTACTCACGGTGAAGTGTTACCTCTTAGTATTACAAGCTAACCTACTAATTAGCTCTGTAAATGAATTTTTGTTGGGTATAAATAAATACATAAGTAAATAAATTAGTAAATACATTAATAAATAAACAAGCATTCGTGTAATATTCGTGTGTTTTTGAAATAAAAGGAAACCTGAATAATATTATTTGCTTGCCTTAACGAGCACACACTCTAGCACCATCCATCTGTCATATTACATTATTGCTCGAGAAGATTCGCTCTTTTCGTGTACCCGTTTTGTCCAATTCTGCGCATGAATTCACACTGTGAGCAAAATTCTCGTGTCGGTGAGAGTATGATGTATGATATGGTGGATGTTGCCATTATTATGAGATGTTGTTCATCATTATCATTATTCTCATCAAAACAGCTCTTTCCCTCCATTGCTGTATATAGGCTTGGATAAGATTCGTTTAATATAATTCAAAAATTGCCATTGTTTTTAGTATAGTTTTGGTGTCAAGTGAAAATATAAAGGGTAGTTATTAACCGAAACGTTAGCTAAATTAACATTAAAACAATACTTGTTTGAATCTTTTTCGAGGACGGCATCCAAATTTTCTAAGCGATAATCCACTAACATATTATTCACGCTTGACGTAACTTAATGTTTGTAATTTTTCATAAGACTTACCGACACCTATTGTTCTGTTCTGGCATTTGCAGAATCTACATTATCCTAGAGATAAATGTTAATTGTAAATATTTTTACTTTTAAATAAAACTAGCATTTTAAACTGATAAAGCTAGAGAAAGAACCATAATCTAGACCTCAGTATTTTTAGAAAGGATGTTCTAGTTACGCCATTGTTTTCACATTATAAGCTGTTTTATTACAACAACACCCAATGGCTTAAACAAAACAAATATCCTACTTCGAAATCCATCTAAAATTTTAATATATTCTGAGAAAATCCTTTTCATATTTATGCTAAGTCGGTATATGTTCATTATATCCGCTTAGAACTCTCCATGCCGCTGAATTCTCCAATATTATTATCATAAAACAGTATGGCGGAAACCGCTCGCTTCAGCCTTATTTATCTCTCTTTATGTTTTCTTTTTCCGACACTTTGAGGGAAATCTTTAATCGCTCTAAAAACTTCCCCACCATTAACTTCAAACTTTTATACTCTACTATTTTATTTTTTAGTCAGCGTTTATGAAGGAGAGCCGACAAATAGATGTTAGGGATTTTTCTTCCCATTTGTTAGGAAAAATCTTTTTATTCGGGATTCAGAGCCAATCTTAATGCCGTTAAATAAATTGAAAGTTTTAAGTAATCACAAATAACATAATTTGATAATGATGCGTAAATATATCAACAGACAAGACTCTAGAACTCTCTAATTATGTCGAAGTGAAATTATTAATTTTGGAGTAATTTTTTTTCACCTGACTTACGTAATAAGAAATTAAGTGGAACATAAGGACATAAGCTGAAGCAAAGTTAAGTTATTTTGCAGCAAGTATAATATGCTATTTTATTTTTATGCAAGAATAATTGAAATATTAATATAAGCCGTTAAAACTGTTTGGAAGTATAGTGTTTACTACAAATATGCTGATTAATGACATATATACATTATCTAGTTTCATCTCATTATTTTACAAACTGCCTCTGATTTTTAATTAGAAACTCTTATAGCAGCGAAGATTTTAAACTTTTTAAATAAATATAAGATATTTTCAAATTCTAATAAGTTTCTAAAGGGCAGAAGTACTATTACCGCCTTAAGAGTTCACTAATGAAATATATGGGATCCCTGAAAACAGAAAACCTGCGTGTGGTATATTTCTGGACTCGTTAATCACGGTCTTCTGCTTGGTAAGCTCTTTAGTTATGGAATACGTGGAAAGATGCATAAATGGTTAAGGAGTTACTTAACCAACTGTCAACAGAGGTTACAGCTGGGTAGGGATGGTGAGTCGGTGCACTCGGGTAGCCTGGATTTGCGGATGGGGGTTCCTCAGGTTAGCCTTCTAGGTCCACTTTTATTTGTAATGTTTATTAATGATCTGTCAGTAGTATTTTCGCATGATATAATGACTGTTAACTATGCTGATGATTCCAGTCTAGTGTTCAGAGTAGATAATGACCTTAACATGCAAATAACGCGTATACTACCGCTCAAGGCTGGATTCGACATAAGCTAGTCTTGAATTCCGGAAAAACAAACATTATTATCTTTATTACGATTTCTTTATGTTTAGAGCCCCATTACAGTATCCTGCTTAACAACAAAATCAAAAGAAATATTAACAACTCCTGTAAAATTTTAGGAGTAAGTTTAAATAGTAGGCAAAATTTGACCATCATATAAATGAAACATGTTTTAAACTAGCACGCGTCTGTTATCTGCTTCGTATTTTTGCAAAAAATTGTTTACTGGAAGTAGTAAGGTTTATATTTTGGTTATTATATACCAAGTAATGAAGTATGGCATACTTATTTGGGGCGGCTCACTACATCTGAATAGAGTGTTTATATTAAAGAAAAGGGCCATAAGAATAGTTTTAAAAATGAGAACATTGGATTCATGTCAAAGTGTGTTCTGCATAAATTCTATTCTGACAGTCTATGGTGTTTATATACACGAAATATTACTCTATATACTCTGTGATCACGAGAATAGGGTACACGCCGCTATTCCGTTAGTGTTCAAGGTAATCATTTGAAATTCAGATTTGCTTAATAAGGTAATAAGAGTACATAGTTTGTCCTTTAATTTAACTTTTTGTCACTCCGTTTTAACCGGAAATAGTTTTAACTTTCTTATTTTAAATAGAACCCTGCACATATCTTTACGCCATCTTATTCCACGCCAAATTCCCTTTTCAACTATATGTCACCAGTGACATTTGCATTCCAAATGGCGACAATATCGATGATTTTTTGAAAACTTAATTTATTTTGCTATTAAACTAAAAAACAAAAGAAAATCAAAACGAACTAACTTAATGGATAAAAGTATGCCCTTTCTGTCAGCATAACAAGCAAACAATGTATTCAACTGTTTTCATAATTAATTTCATTAATTATTTAAATATCCCTGTTATTTTAAATATTTAATGTTTTTTAAGCCATCTTATTCTTTGTCAAAATCTCTTTCTAAAGATTTATCACATGACATTTTTTTTCAAGATCGTGGCACAGTTGACAATTTCCTTAAAAATCTAGTCTACTATTATAATTTTTTAGCACAAAACTAGAAAATATGAAAATAAATTTCAACGCGTTCACCATTTCTATTGCGGAACTTAGAAACTATACTCAGAGTCTCTATATGTCCGTTTTGCAAAAATTCCACTGATATTGATTGAATCGCTCTTCTACGTTAGGTAAAATTGTGGGTGGAGTAGCACACAATTTTTCCTTTCAATGTGCCCAGATAAAAAAGTTTGTGGAATTTTGTAGAGGTTAAGAGCCTAATACCCAATCTATTTGTTTAAACTATTTTCTTTATTTATAGTTTCTTCTTTAGTGTATGTATTTTATACCAATGAGAGTTAACGTTAAGTATTTTTTTATGATGATACAATGAGCTACAAATAAACACGATACTTGTGTTATTGCAATAAACTGAGTTTGTGTTTTAATAGTTTTAAAAAAGAGCCAAATATTATAAAACAATTTGTGTATGACAACGACCTTCTGCTAATTTTAGCAATAAAATATATTAAATATATTAACAAGTACAAATAATCTTACAATCCATGCAAAATTTAAATTTGATATTAACAAATATAAAACCATTATTTCCATTGAACTATAAAAAAAAACTAATGCACCAATTGTCTTTGAAATAGAAAAATACTAGACAGGATAATGCTAGACATACTTATATGAATCGAGGACAGTCGACGAAATAATAAGAGAAACTAATGAAGACAACAGAAAAAAAATCGGTTAAGAAACGTTACCAGAAATTAAGGAGCAAGAATTTTAAAGGGCCATAAAATCTAAAAAGCAGCTGGACATTGGTCGCATTTTGTCTGGGATGTTGAAAGAAGGCGAAGCAATCGTAACCAGAGAATTTAAGAAACTATTGAATAGATTCTTTCTAGAAGACCAAATACCACATGATAGGGAAATAGCTATATTGATAATAATATGTAAAGAATGCGATTCGAACAACCTGGAAAAATATAAATTAATAAATATCGCAGATTACAAGTTTTTCATGAGAATAATGATCTACCAATCATCTAGAAATAAAACTGGAGGCTTACCAACTCAAAGAATAGGCTGGCTTGAATTATAACTTTAGCACAATCGAGCTTTTTTATAGTTAGAAGATTCTACAACCCAACTTTACACAACATGCTGAATAGAGTTCACAAAGTATCTGGTAATGTCTAAGACTGGACAATTATCAAGCCAATGTAGATACCAGTTGGTTTAGCAAATAAATGAATAGTTCAAACAAAGTATAAGGTTACATGACGAAACTAATGAGGTGAAAATAGGAAGTGTGTTATACATGGAGATATCCTTTCTTCAAACTATTTAAAATCGTATTTAAGGACATGTTTAAAAACATAAACTGGGAAGACGACATAGTTTTATTCACCGAAATCGAAACCAAAGCGAAAGTTTATGAAGTTACCAAATTTATGACAAATGTACACATAAACGTAGACATAATAAATTATAACAACCAACATATAAAAAGCAGGAGTTTTACGTATATTTAGAACAAGAACTGTTAAATTTAAAAAATAACTAAGATATTACGATCTATTGATAACTACCTGTGGCAGAGACATATGATATAACAAAGGCCTTGGAGAGAAATGCATTGAGAATAACTCTCAAGGGATGTAAAACAAAACAATAGATATAGAGTATATATGTATATATCATATCTCGGAAATAAAACCAAATTGCAGGATGTCGCCAAAACAATATGTAACATCAAATGGAACTATGCAGGACATTGGACCAGGAAAAAACGGAAACTGAAGTGAACAAGTGATCAGATAGAGACCAGAAATAAAAAGCCTTGGCAGTTTCCACAATGCTGATACGGCGACACTAAGTGAACAACGAGCTTTAATTCGTACTAGATTACACAGGATCAGATATTACATAATTACAAGCCTAAATATAGTATAAAAAACAGCCTTGAATTAATTAATTGTTAACATAACAATTCCAAATAACGCTATTTTAATTTCTTTGGATGTGTAAAACCTATTTCTCAGTATCCCCCCTATTGAAGCTATGGACTTAATGATTAATGGATAATTTGCTATTAAAAAACAAAGTCAACCCTATTGTTAAGAATGACATATTAGATTTGTTGGCAGTGTGCCTTGATCAAAATTATTTTGAATTTAATGGCTCGATCTATTTAAGTAAAGAATGTATAATAATGGGTAACCCGTTAAGTCCTATTTTAGTTGAAATATTTCTTGTTAACTTAAAACAAATAATAAAGAATCACCCTGTACGAGTCAAGTTTATTTATTGGTACAGATACGTTGACAAAATGTTGGCTTGTTTCACAGGCACAGAGAGACAACTTAACCTCTTTCTAAATTATATTAATAAATTACATCAAAATATAAGATTTACTTTAGAATTAGAACAAAATAAGTCCATAAATTTCTTGGATTTAAAAATCAGGAACATTAATAATAAACACAATTTTGAAATTTATCATAAACCATTCTATACAGATATAACAATACATAATCAAACTACCCAGAGAGCTTTTCATAGTTTTGTACATCGTCTAATTATTGTACCTCTGTCAACAGAAAATTTTAACAAGTAACCTAATATTATAAAATAGATTGTAGTTGATAATGGTTATGACGCAATCATAATACACAAAATCATAATTAAAAAACAATATAAAAAAGCACTCAATTTTGTAAGACAATATTAAGTTTAACACATTAACATATACCTGAAAACTTAGCACTAAAATAAAGAAATACCTTTAAAACAAAATAAAGTAGCTTTTTGTACCAATAATACTTGAGGTAGATATTTTAAGAATAACAAGTCTAATACAAATAAGGACCAAAAAATCAGGGGTATATGAATTAAAATGTGGTTCTTGCTAATAAATATATATTGGACAAACTTCCAATATTATTGGATCTTTTTATAAACGTATCAATAATATTGGATCTTTTTATAAACGTATCAAAGAACACAAAATATCATATATTATACATAAAACTGATTCTAATTATGCAAAACATTTACTAGAAAGAAATCATAATTTTAATAATGAATGTTGCATTCAGCCAATAAAAGTTCCAACTTAAATTACTTGGAAAGTCTAGAAATTAATAGGAGGAAAACCCAAAATATTTTATTGAAGGGTCAAATGGACCTAAACGGTTCCCCACTGTTAAATCTTTATGGCTAAAATCTGCTAGGGTTAGGTAGGTAGACTCTTTTATTATTGTTAAAAAATCTAGTTTTAGTACCAGCCTTAAGTCAGTTTCGAAAATAAATTATTGGAAATTACTAAACAAATATAGTTTGTTTATTTATTATTCTAGTATGTGCATTTTTTATATTTTTATTTTTAAATATACAAAGATTGCAAAGCTTCTTCAAAGGACAGGGAACTTTAACGAATATAGGGTGGCCCATAACCTAAAAATAATACGATTTAGAGAAATGCAACTCGTTAATGAGCTACAGGGTGCTAAAATATTTTTTTTCATTTTCGTAGGTATATTGCGACATATATTTATATAAAATAGGGAACTTGTATGAAATATCAAATACAAATAAACGCTATAGATCACAAGAGAGGATTTCTTGGAGGGTATAATAAAATCCCAACGTTACCGGTTCAGAAGGATCTTCCCACCGTTTGAAGTCAAGAACACCTCCTCTACAAACGAAAATAACTGCCTCCCAAACCCACCTGTCACCAATTTGAATCGCAAAACGTAGTCTACTGTGAACAAAATCAGAAAGGGATTTCTAAGCCTGGTAGATTTGGAAATGTCAAGGTTCTGTTTATCAGGAATTTCTGTATTAATTTTGTTGGAGGGAATACAGGGTTTGTTGATTTTAGCCGCCTTGTTATAGTGGCTAAATGGTTGTCAGTCACCCGGAAAGCTGCAGGAAACCATCATGTGTTGGCACTTCTTTTTCTAAAATGATTTAGGAGCGCATAAAACTTTAAAAATTTATTAAGCTATGAATAATTTTTCAGACATCATATTTTAGGAATCTTATTTTGGGTCCTAAACATTATTATTATTACGGAATTATTATAAAAATCTGCAAGTTTCTTAGTATACGTTATACTATGACCAATGTCAATACAGTGAAATAGGTTTGAAAAAAATCTACAGGATGTTAGTTTTTTCCGTGGCATAGCCTCTTTAATCACCAGATTTTTTTCGATATTTTGCACCGTTTAGAAGTTATTTAGCAAAATGTCTATCTATACATAGCCAATTTCAAGATCTTAATGCACTAACATTTCCATTGATACATTTTTCTAGAATCCCACACATGCATTATGACGTTCAAATTAGTTATGGACATCTTGATCAATAATAAATCTAAAAGATCATAAAGTTACAGAACAGAATAAGAAATTTGGCTTTGTTTCAAAAATGACCAGTGACGTTATAGTAAAAAGTTTAGCGGTGTTAAAGGGGATCTCACCCAAGACCCTACTAAATGAATACAGGTTTAAACTTATAAATACATTTTAAGTCCAACGAAAATAAAAATGTGCTAAATAATCTACATTTTATTTATTAACTAGCCTATTAAACTACCATGATAACAAGCTGATAATAAAGCTCTAATAATTGATAATCAATCAATAAATTGATTCTTGCGCAGTCATTCTTCCTTGTTCTCTGTTTTAAATACTTGCAATGTTAAGTAACACAATATTAGCAAAAATGCATTTGGAAATTGTTGCAACATTAAGTATTTAATCGTAATTAGTTCTAACAATACATCATTGCCTATTTTTACGATGCACTAAAAAATGTATACCCTGAAAATATAAGCAAATTTGTTTCTAATTCACTTTTGTTAAAACTTCTATAACACAGTGTGATGTTTTGTGATAGAATGAGGCCTACTCTTTTAATTTTATTAATGTCCGTCCTAGTTAGAAGTTATGAGGTAATGTTGATAAAATTATTTCATACTAACGCTATAATTGTAATTATATAAATAGTTGTTAGTATAAAATTAGCTTCAACGAAATGTATTCTTTTAAGATTGTTTTTTTTTCGGAACTTTTTTGCTTTTATAACAAAAATGCTGTAGACTGAAATAATGTATACTTAAATATACATTACAAACATCAAAATAATTTAACCCATTTAGATATAATAATATCCCGAGTTTTATAAACTAAATCAGATAAATCCTTTAGCCTTCATTTTTAAATTAATTTAGTGTTAAATCCGTATTTTATAATAAACACATCTCCAAAAATATTGAGTATTAGAAAAATAAAACAAAGAAAATTATTTCCAAAATGTAAAAGATTTTACTCTCCGTTGTTATATAAGGTATGTCATAAATGAACTTTTTAATTTGCTTTCCAAGTAAGACATAAATCATAAAACCAAAAATATGAAACACGTTTTTTGTAGAATTTTGTTTCTTTTTTTGAAAAAAAAAATAGATCGAGTAACAAAAAACATAAGCTAATAGTCTGTATGATCACCCCTTCTTTCAATCAAATGTCCAACGCGTCTCGGCATCCCGCGAATCAGGTTAAAAATGAAAATATCAGGCATACGGTTCCACTGTTCTTGAACAGCTACAGTCAACTTCTGAAGGGGTTAAAGGGAGATTTTATTGCTCTACCGAGAAAATCCCATACATATGCCATGGAATTCATGTCTGATGAGTTTGCTGGCCAGTTCAGTTTTTGGGCATTTCCGTCCGGCAGCATGTTTTCTACCCTTTGCGTGCGATGCGGTCTGGCATTATCGTTTTGAAAATTAAAATGTGCTCAAATATGTTATGCAAAGGTTGAATGACTAATTCAATAACGTTTTCAGCGTTTAACTCACCTGTCATTATTTGCCTAAGAAGATTAAGTGGGATACGGCCATCATACATTATACCCATCCAAAACATCACTGATTAGCCTAGATAAGGAGCAATTTCTCTAGCAAAAGTAAGTCGTTCCTGTCAGTTTGGATTCCTCCAGACCCTTTAAGTCTGCAGGCCAAATCGCGACTCGTTCGAAAATAAGACGTCGCGCCATTGTGGTAAAATCCAGTTCCGGTGCTCTTAGCCCATTGGCAACGTCCAGATCTATGTCGCGGTATGAGTCTAGGTGCTCTTAAAGGTGTTCTTGCCCTTATATTTGTGGAATGTAGTCTCCTTCTTATGGTACTTGTCGAAACTGCCCACCGGTATGTTCGCAAAAAAAAATACTTTTAAAGGCTGTTACCGTTATCCTTCAGTTTCTTCGGGTGAAATTAACCATATAATGGTTTTCCCTCTCTGATGTCACTCAGAGTCGACCAAAAAATATACTTGAGTCGAGACAAAAGATGTCACATCCAAACTTACCTGGCAAAAAATTATAATTTAAGGAAATACTGAATGTGATATTCATTTTACTTAATTTTTTCTAGGAGTTAAACCAATGCAGATGCAGGGTGTCACAAAATTTGCTTAATAGCAATATCTTCGCTAATAAGAAAGCTAAAATTATGATTTAAAAATAGTTTTAAGGGGTTTCAAAAACTCTTTCAGAATCTATTAAGAACTCTGCCCTACTGCTTTAAACACTTAAAAGGTCAACCCCTACCCATTTTTTAAATTGCACCCCCCCATGTTTTTTAGTTGTATTTGGATCCATACTTAGTTGTAGACGCGGTACTATATCCGTTTTAATATTTTCCTATAGCATTATGAATACAAATATTCCCTGTTATAAAACAGGTAATGACATATTTTTAACGTGCACTAGGTACTAATGACAAAAGCTACATAAGAATGAAAAATTACTTAAGTAAATGTTCATGCAGGAAAACCTAAAGGGCTGATATCAGCGGCACAGACTGGTCAAACAGTGAGAAGTCTATTACCAATTCATTTAAAAAGTGTCGTCTAAATATTTGCAGCATACATATTATAAGATGGAGCACCGTCTTATATTTGTACGAAATTTGTTAAAACTCTAAATGACATTGGGTTCTTAGAGTATGTTCATAAAAATGTGGGTTAATAAAATAAGTAAATAGTTAAACCCCATATTTTTGGGACAGTATCCAGTACATATTGCGTTGTGACTAGTAATGGGTATTTTGTTTATTAGGAACACGGTTATTTCTGAAAATGGCTTTCATCTCTTTAACATTCTAATTAAATAATTTGAATTATCAGATTTTTTTTTCAATTTTTTTCAATTGCACCCTTCATTTTTTTTTCTTGTACTTAAAGCTCCATTGGGTTTAGAATACGATATTTTGCTGTCTTAAACTACATTTTCATATGATACTGTTAGTTATGGAACTGTGAGAAATCTCCTAAAATCATTAAAATATGTCAAGAATTTAGGTTGTGAATATGGGTCACGTTTAATACAAAAAAAAATTTAGGGATAAAATCTGGTCAGCAAAAACTTAAGTACTTTTATTTGTAGGAATAGCCGCATAATACGTCAGAATAGGACCATTTATTGAAATGAGAAGAGCGCACACGAATCTTGCATAAGATGTAGTTCAGTGTTATGTATAGTACCGATGTCCGAGATCAATTTATATAGGTTAAAAATATGTCGTTCACTCATAGGGACTTGCTCTGCTGCAATACCCATGGGCCTGAAGCCGGAAGTCCCCGGAGCCCCAAATAGGTGGCGCTAGGCCTAATATGTATTAGTATTCCAGTCTGATTTAAGATTCGTTTTCGATTGTGTCATATCGAACAATCTGTTCGTTCAAGACGTAAAGTCCCAGAAATGATGATCGCAGAAGGGTACGTTGTGATATAGTTGAAATATATAAATATACAAAATTCTTCTCGTAGGCCGTTTTGCATCTTCAAAAAATGTATATTTTTGCTTTGCTTACAGATATCTTTTCCGGCTAAGAATTTTTGATAAAGATGTGTAAGAGCGCATTTTTTATTCATTTCAGTAATTATCCGCATGATGATGGTGCGAGTGCATGCCGAAATACATATGGGTCTGTAGCCGAAAGTCCCCAGAGCCCATTTAGGTGGGGCTAGGTGTATTCCCTGTTCCAGTCTGACTTAAGATTCGTTTTCGATTGTGTCATATCGAGAAACCTGGTAATTCGTTTTACATTTTCCTGGGTACAAACCTGCTTGATGAGGGTAAAGGTCCATAAATCATGATTGCAGGAGGGTACCCTATGATATAATCGAAAGCAATTCTTCTCGTAGGCCATTTGTCAGTTTGCACCTGCTTATTTATAGAGTGAGTGTAAGGAAACCTGAATTAAACTATTTGTTTTTGATATGTTCATCGCTTAAATATATTTTCGTAATTAATTATTTATTTTGAACGACATTTTGTTGACGAAAACATAAATGGATCCAAAAAAATGCGTCCAACTTGTTACAAAGTTTATCCAGTTTCCACAATTTCATGCAAAATATTTTTAAATAGGATTATTAAACCGAAACTGAGAAACCCCTTTTTTTTTTCTTTTTCTATATCACCCTTTCTAAAAAGAAATACAATTTTTTTTATTAAATTAATTTAAATATCCAAATAAAGCCTAAATTATAAAGTAGCCTATGAAAACAATCATCCAACGATTCTATTAATAATTAATAATAGTGTACTGAAACTTCAATTATCTAAGATAAAGTGGATACTTTTGCCATTTTGGGTAAAAAATATATAATTATCAAAATGTAATTAGACCCAACTGACATACATTTTTTAAATCTTAAATACTTCTTAAAATGATACAACTTGTCAAAAATAGTACTAACTTTAAAATTAGATTTCAATGTTGTCACATATTATGATAATATTACTATTAATAAATACTCACTCATGCAGAATGCTTAGCGTTGTTAAAATAATTAGTGGGCTATGACGAAAAAAAATACAAATTATTATTATATTATTATAATTTCAAACAATAGAACTTTTTATTAATCTGTAAAATAATGTGAGAGAAAAATAAGAAAATGTTCAGTTTCCATATAAAATTATTTGGACGGACAAGGCTACCTTTTCAGCAAATGGGACACTAAGATCTCAGAATTTGGTGCGTGTTGCTCAATGATCAACTAACTGAACTTTATTTCTTCTGACAACTGAAAGGTACCGAAATTTTCTTAATAACGAGGTTAGTCGAGTTTTAGATAGTTTGATGGTGCCCCAATACATTAGACAGAATTAGTAAAGCAGTGCATCATTGATATATTCTGGGAAAAATTGTAAGACGTGATGCGGAATATTATTGGCTACCAAGATCGCCCGACTTACACCCATTGGATTATTTTGGACAACAAATTTATAAACATAGACCATTTACTGACATTCAGCATTTAGATAAGAAACTCGGGAACGGTTTGTTAACATAAAACTCAAATTTTTAAAAAATGGCAATAAAGACTACGCGAGAAGAACTATTATTTGCATTCAGTCTGAAGGTCGACATAAGAAAATGCAAATTAATTAGCTTACTTGATTTTTTTAAATTTAATTTTTAATTAATAATCCGTTTAGTTTGTCTTATCATATTCGTTAATTTAATGTGTTTAATAGTTTTTCAATTGGTTTTTTAATTATAAATATAAGATAGTCTTGATAATACAATGACATTGACAACATTGTGATCTAATTATTATAAGACTGATTTAAAAATGTCACTAAAATGAATTTGCACGATGAGTTTTTATAGAGAAATAATAATAAATATTAAAACTGCCGGTTAGGTCAAGTTGCATTTTTAAAGGAACACACAGTTTTTGCCAAACATGACATAAATATTGAATCCAAATTGTCCCAGATGACAGAAATTTCGAAAACAGGCTTAAAGTTGTAAAAGAAACAACTGTTTCACAAACTAATTTTTTTTTTAATTTGGCCAAAGAACGTAATTCTTTGTAATTAAATAAAATAATTTTGACAAATGACGAAAGCCGCTTGGTCATAGGTGATCACTTTATTTTTGGTCTGGTTTAACGCAAAAACTAATATAGTAGTCAAATTGTATCTAGAATTATTCATTAAAAAAATGTCGATATGTTGTGGACTTTATTCTATTGGTTTACTTATTTTTTCCATTTTTTTTCCAACATAACATTTTGCATTTACCTAACCGAATGTAAGCGAACCTGAATTAAACTACCTATTATTATTAATAGATTCAATAGATAAAAAACTTAATTAATTATTTTTATAGGCTACTTTATAATTTAGGATTTATATGTTTATTTCAATTAATCTAATAAAAATATTCTATTTATTTTTCTAAAGGGCGATATAGAAATAGAAAAAAGAGGTTTTCTCAACCTCGTTCTTATAAAAAAATAAATAAATATTTAATAACTTAATAAATAACCCAATTAAAAATTTTTTTAAATTAAATTGTGGAAACTATATAAACTTTATAAGTTGAACGTATTTTTTTGTATTTGTAAGTTTTAAGGGGTTTCAAAAACTCTTTCAGAATCTATTAAGAACTATGCCCTACTGCTTTAAACACTTAAAAGGTCAACCCCTACCCATTTTTTAAATTGCACCCCCCCATGTTTTTTAGTTGTATTTGGATGCATACTTAGTTGTAGACGCGGTACTATATCTGTTTTAATATTTTCCTATAGCATTATGAATACAAATATTCCCTGTTATAAAACAGGTAATGACATATTTTTAACGTGCACTAGGTACTAATGACAAAAGCTACATAAGAATGAAAAATTACTTAAGTAAATGTTCATGGAGGAAACCCTAAAGGGCTGATATCAGCGGCACAGACTGGTCAAACAGTGAGAAGTCTATTACCAATTCATTTAAAAAGTGTCGTCTAAATATTTGCAGCATACATATTATAAGATGGAGCACCGTCTTATATTTGTACGAAATTTGTTAAAACTCTAAATGACATTGGGTTCTTAGAGTATGTTCATAAAAATGTGGGTTAATAAAATAAGTAAATAGTTAAACCCCATATTTTTGGGACAGTATCCAGTACATATTGCGTTGTGACTAGTAATGGGTATTTTGTTTATTAGGAACACGGTTATTTCTGAAAATGGCTTTCATCTCTTTAACATTCTAATTAAATAATTTGAATTATCAGATTTTTTTTTCAATTTTTTTCAATTGCACCCTTCATTTTTTTTTCTTGTACTTAAAGCTCCATTGGGTTTAGAATACGATATTTTGCTGTCTTAAACTACATTTTCATACGATACTGTTAGTTATGGAACTGTGAGAAATCTCCTAAAATCATTAAAATATGTCAAGAATTTAGGTTGTGAATATGGGTCACGTTTAATACAAAAAAAAAATTTAGGGATAAAATCTGGTCAGCAAAAACTTAAGTACTTTTATTTGTAGGAATAGCCGCATAATACGTCAGAATAGGACCATTTATTGAAATGAGAAGAGCGCACACGAATCTTGCATAAGGTGTAGTTCAGTATAGTACCGATGTCCGAGATCAATTTATATAGGTTAAAAATATGTCGTTCACTCATATGGGCTTGCTCTGCTGCAATACCCATGGGTCTGAAGCCGGAAGTCCCCGGAGCCCCAAATAGGTGGCGCTAGGCCTAATATGTATTAGTATTCCAGTCTGATTTAAGATTCGTTTTCGATTGTGTCATATCGAACAATCTGTTCGTTCAAGACGTAAAGTCCCAGAAATGATGATCGCAGAAGGGTACGTTGTGATATAGTTGAAATATATAAATATACAAAATTCTTCTCGTAGGCCGTTTTGCATCTTCAAAAAATGTATATTTTTGCTTTGCTTACAGATATCTTTTCCGGCTAAGAATTTTTGATAAAGATGTGTAAGAGCGCATTTTTTATTTATTTCAGTAATTATCCGCATGATGGTGCGAGTGCATGCCGAAATACATATGGGTCTGTAGCCGAAAGTCCCCAGAGCCCATTTAGGTGGGGCTAGGTGTATTCCCTGTTCCAGTCTGACTTAAGATTCGTTTTCGATTGTGTCATATCGAGAAACCTGGTAATTCGTTTTACATTTTCCTGGGTACAAACCTGCTTGATGAGGGTAAAGGTCCATAAATCATGATTGCAGGAGGGTACCCTATGATATAATCGAAAGCAATTCTTCTCGTAGGCCATTTGTCAGTTTGCACCTGCTTATTTATAGAGTGAGTGTAAGGAAACCTGAATTAAACTATTTGTTTTTGATATGTTCATCGCTTAAATATATTTTCGTAATTAATTATTTATTTTGAACGACATTTTGTTGACGAAAACATAAATGGATCCAAAAAAATGCGTCCAACTTGTTACAAAGTTTATCCAGTTTCCACAATTTCATGCAAAATATTTTTAAATAGGATTATTAAACCGAAACTGAGAAACCCCTTTTTTTTCTTTTTCTATATCGCCCTTTCTAAAAAGAAATACAATTTTTTTTATTAAATTAATTCAAATATCCAAATAAAGTCTAAATTATAAAGTAGCCTATGAAAATAATCATCCAACGATTCTATTAATAATTAATAATAGTGTACTGAAACTTCAATTATCTAAGATAAAGTGGATACTTTTGCCATTGCCAATTATAAAATATATAATTATCAAAATGTAAGTAGACCCAACCGACATACATTTTTTAAATCTTAAATACTTCTTAAAATGATACAACTTGTCAAAAATAGTACTAACTTTAAAATTAGATTTCAATGTTGTCACATATTATGATAATATTACTATTAATAAATACTCACTCATGCAGAATGCTTAGCGTTGTTAAAATAATTAGTGGGCTATGACGAAAAAAAATACAAATTATTATTATATTATTATAATTTCAAACAATAGAACTTTTTATTAATCTGTAAAATAATGTGAGAGAAAAATAAGAAAATGTTCAGTTTCCATATAAAATTATTTGGACGGACAAGGCTACCTTTTCAGCAAATGGGACACTAAGATCTCAGAATTTGGTGCGTGTTGCTCAATGATCAACTAACTGAACTTTATTTCTTCTGACAACTGAAAGGTACCGAAATTTTCTTAATAACGAGGTTAGTCGAGTTTTAGATAGTTTGATGGTACCCCAATACATTAGACAGAATTAGTAAAGCAGTGCATCATTGATATATTCTGGGAAAAATTGTAAGACGTGATGCGGAATATTATTGGCTACCAAGATCGCCCGACTTACACCCATTGGATTATTTTGGACAACAAGTTTATAAACATAGACCATTTACTGACATTCAGCATTTAGATAAGAAACTCGGGAACGGTTTGTTAACATAAAACTCAAATTTTTAAAAAATGGCAATAAAGACTACGCGAGAAGAACTATTATTTGCATTCAGTCTTAAGGTCGACATAAGAAAATGCAAATTAATTAGCTTACTTGATTTTTTTAAATTTAATTTTTAATTAATAATCCGTTTAGTTTGTCTTATCATATTCGTTAATTTAATGTGTTTAATAGTTTTTCAATTGGTTTTTTAATTATAAATATAAGATAGTCTTGATAATACAATGACATTGACAACATTGTGATCTAATTATTATAAGACTGATTTAAAAATGTCACTAAAATGAATTTGCACGATGAGTTTTTATAGAGAAATAATAATAAATATTAAAACTGCCGGTTAGGTCAAGTTGCATTTTTAAAGGAACACACAGTTTTTGCCAAACATGACATAAATATTGAATCCAAATTGTCCAAGATGACAGAAATTTCGAAAACAGGCTTAAAGTTGTAAAAGAAACAACTGTTTCACAAACTAATTTTTTTTTTAATTTGGCCAAAGAACCTAATTCTTTGTAATTAAATAAAATAATTTTGACAAATGACGAAAGCCGCTTGGTCATAGTTGATCACTTTATTTTTGGTCTGGTTTAACGCAAAAACTAATATAGTAGTCAAATTGTATCTAGAATTATTCATTAAAAAAATGTCGATATGTTGTGGACTTTATTCTATTGGTTTACTTATTTTTTCCATTTTTTTTCCAACATAACATTTTGCATTTACCTAACCGAATGTAAGCGAACCTGAATTAAACTACCTATTATTATTAATAGATTCAATAGATAAAAAACTTTATTAATTATTTTTATAGGCTACTTTATAATTTAGGATTTATATGTTTATTTCAATTAATCTAATAAAAATATTCTATTTATTTTTCTAAAGGGCGATATAGAAATAGAAAAAAGAGGTTTTCTCAATCTCGTTCTTATAAAAAAATAAATAAATATTTAATAACTTAATAAATAACCCAATTAAAAAATTTTTTAAATTAAATTGTGGAAACTATATAAACTTTATAAGTTGAACGTATTTTTTTGTATCCATTTATGAGTTCGTCTACAAAATATCGTTTAAAGTAAAATATTATTTAAAAAAATGCATTTAAGTGATGACTTTATCAAAAATAAATAGTTTAATTCAGATTTGCTTACATTCGGTAAAGTGAAAGATCATCAAATTTAAAAAAAATGAGAAGAAATTGAAGTCAACCAATAGCGCTGAAATTTGGCATATAGCTACAAAATCAAAAGAAGAAAACCCACTTTGTCCTTTACTATGTTTTAAAATTTTGACTTGTAAAAGAAGTTTTTTTTTTGCCATTTTTAAAAAAACAATCTCAAACTGACAGCTAAATTAGAATCACGTGACAATATTGCCCTTTTACATTATTTTTAAAACAAAATCCCGTATGTTGCGGAGTTTATTAGTGAAAGTTATTTAATACAAATTGGCAGATTTTTTAAATGTCTGGGGTAGGGTGTTTAGTAGAGCATAGCGTCATATTTAAAATATGATCACACATAATTACGAATTTTAATTTAAATATCTTTACTGTGAAGTTATTGTGTATACAATATTAATAAAATGTCTTAGGATGAGTTTATAGAAAAAAATATTGCCTGTCATAAACGCTTGTAAATAAAAAAACTTAACTGGAAATGGTGCTTGAGAGATTTTTTGTAAAATGTTTTTCTATATTTTTTAACACGTTAAGGACTTGATTAAAAATTTTATTTATCTTTCCAGAAGATTTCAAGGCAGTTTACATGCTGTTTTATAGTTGACCTACATTAAAATATAACCAGTTGTGGAACACGTGTTATGTTTTACATATCTCTTCCAAGTTCTTGAAATTATGCATCATATATTTAGAGAGTCACCAATACGAGCAAAACCGAAATTTGTGGTTGCCAAAAAAACATCCGAAATATTCGCCGCACTTGATACTCTATTACCATGGAGCAGCATAAAGCCACCCGTGATGAAACTCATAACCCAAGGGTAATTAAATTACATTAAAAAAAAGATTCACGCAGCACATACTATTATATAGTAAAAAAATAATTTTTTTGGGATGACCGCTAAAGCACAATGAAATCTGGAAAACCATAGACATGTGTTTCTCACTTCACACAAAATCACACCAGAGTCACCAACAGGAGCAAACCGACTTTTGGTTGCCATGAGAACATCTGAAATATTTGCAACGGAGCAGCATAAAGGAGCAATTTTTTTGGATGACCGCTAAAGGACAATGAAATTTGGCTAACCGTACACACGTATTTCTGACTTAATATCTTCATCAGTATAGTCAACTAGTTGAGAGACGAGTATCACTAGGGCCAAACTTAACAAACAAATGTGTTAAGGTTTAATGTGATTCATTACTCTTGGGTTATGAGTTTCGCCGCAGGTGGTTTTATGCTGGTTCGTGGTAATAGAGGATCAAGACCGGTAAAGTTTTCGGTTGTTCTCTTGGTAGACACAAATGTTGGTGACTCTGTTGTGGTTTTGTGTGTTAAGTTTGGCGCTAGTTGTACTCTTCTCTCAACTTGTTGACTATACTAATGAAGACCTCAAGTTTAGAAAAACGTGTCTACGGTGAGCCAAATTTTATTGTGCTTTAGCGATCATCCCAAAAAATTATATAACTCTCGCTCAAAAACTTTTTATTTTGTGCCGTGTTGCCTCTTCTACTTTAAACAGGTGGCAATATCAGTTTATTAAATCAAATGCCCTGTATATTATTGCACTTTTCTATTGTGCTGAACGTTCTAAAAACTTTTTTTGTTATAATTCCTATACCTATCTGCTAACATAAATTTCTACTTGGACATCAAATTACAAATTTCGACACTTCCTGTCAAAGTAGAAATTGGTGTTAGCAGATATGCAACTAAAACTTAAGATAGGAAAGCGCAATCCGTTTTGTTACAGAGCTTCAAAAGGTCAAAAATGTTAATATTTAAGCGCCATTTTCTTGAAAACAGTTGATTTTAAGTATACAAAGCATAACAGAAAAAGTGTTTAGAATGTTCAGCACAAAAAAAAATGCAATAACATATAGGGCAATTCATTAAGAAAACAGATATTGTCACGGGTTTAAGGTAGAAACAGCAACACCGCACAATTTAAGATATTTTTAAAAGAGAGTTTATGTTCATCTATGGCCAGAATCAAATTTTTAAAATAATCTATTTATTGGTTTTCCAGATACTTCTAATAGGCCACTCGCCATATATATATATATATATATATATATATATATATATATATATATATATATATATATATATATATATATATATATATATATTTCCCAAATTTGTATACATAAATTACCTAAATTAATTTTAAATAGAACAATATTTGGATAACCTTACGTGTGCACCTTGATACATGTTTCGTCAAAACACTGACCTTCTCAAAGCACAAACAGCTAACCATGTATGAAATAAATAAATTGATGAAAATTGATGTTACAACCTTATACGTATTAAATTGAATTTAGTGCTTTAGTGCTCGCTTACATATTGTTTAACTGTTAATTATATAGACAAAATATTAATCTTCTAATAAATCAGTACATAAAGTACCATTAGTTGTGTTACTCAAATAACCTAGTAATTGAAAAGAAAACTATTTCTGATAACATAAACGTCCTACTACGGCCCGCTGCTCATCTCAAGCCAATTTGAGTAAAGTAATTATTAAGCACAGCTGGCTGACTTAGGGTTCGTCTATTTGATACTTATGTACTTTGAACGCTAATTTCAATATCTATTGGCTGCCTACACGCGACAAGAAGCATGACAAATATTATTTTTTTAGGTTCTAACTCCCACAACCTCAACCAGATCGGAACTATTTCCTTACCATGCAGTTATCGAAACGGAAGGTTGGTGGTGTAACGGCGTAATCATCAATCAAGAATTTGTGTTGACTCGTGCCAGTTGCATAATCAAGTAAATTTACTTACTGGATACAAAAGTTCTCCAATTTAAGGATTTACTTTAAGCTTTAAAGCACCAACATCTTAAATCCAAATATAATTTGGATCACTTGAGTGTACATAGATTTTAAAAGGATACAGGAGTAACTCTAAAACGCGTCGACTTTCCAACGTCTCATTAAATGTCCCAAGAAAAATTATTTCGTTTTGTTCTTAAGACTATATTTTATTCTTTTCTGTTTAAAAATTATCTATTTGTTTAAAAAATACATTCTGATATTCCGTTATAAAATTTAAATGATTTTTATTTTGTTTTTTCAAAAAAAAAACACACAATGATTTCAAGATCAAATCCATTTCTCATATTCTGTTGTGCCTGGATATCCGCCTCGATATAATGTCATTTATGTACGGCAGCAGGACCAAGAATTTAAATTCGACCGTATATCCTCTTAACGATGTCCACGAAGTAACATAGTAATAATGATTATACTTATAAAAGAACAAACACATTTTGTTTATTGCAATTGATATTTGCAAATTATAAATTACGTCCGTTGGGTAGAACCGATCTGAGATGATCTTAACCGGAAACTCCCTAGTAATTAATCTTTGGTTTTAACCAAAAAAGTAAAAGAATCCTGAATTTGTATATGTACATACTATAGTCAAAAGCAGTGCTATCGTGCGGGTCATACGATTTACCAACGACAAACTTTGTAAGTTTGTTTTTGTTTTATTACGTGTAATCATATCCTCCGCATAAAATCCGGATTGATGATATTTTCATATGAAAAAGAGAATTAACATATAAATACCAGCAGTTGCAAAAATTTTTGAGCGATGTCACTTCAAAGTCAGATTGCCAAGTCAGTGACAAAATGAGTAATAGAAAACAATTTTCGGGTTTTTTGCACCCACAAGCGAAAAAATGGTATTAAATCTAATAAGATATTACGAAAATGAAAATTCACCGGCCGATATCCAGGAGACAGTAGCAAAAGCTCTGGGAATCGGTATAAGGACTGTGCAAAAAATTGTGCATGAAAAAAGCATAATTTACTACTGAAGACGATTAAGAAATGTACACGAAAAAAGCCAAAGACAGAAGACTTAAGTGACAATGTAAAAATGGAGGTTCGTAATGCAATTTACGATTTATACACATCAAAAACTAATATAATCCTTCAAGTTTTAAAAGAAGCTTTAAAAACTCGAGGCATATTGGAAATTGGACTAAAACCGTTGTCAAAATTAATAAAAATGTTGGATTTTCGATATGAAAAGGACTGTAATCGAAGATTTTTATGCGAGTTGCCACATATAGCAAGGCAGCGTATCCAGTTTTTAAAGAAATACACGGAAAATGTTAATTTAAAATTTAGAAAAGTGGTATTTTTAGACGAGACTTGGATATTTTCTAATGGAAGCGGTTCGAAATCTTGGCAGGACGAGTAAAAAGTGTCAAGAGAAAAAAGGGATGTGGGACGGGAAAACGGTTCATTATTTTGCATGCAGGTTCTTTAATAGGATTTCTCCCAGATGCAAGTTTACTGTTTTCTTCAACATCCAAAAGCATGGACTACCATGATAATATGAACTGTGAACTGTTTGAAAAGTGGTTGAAAGAACAACTGATTCCAAATTTAGATGCTCCATCTTTAATCATTCTGGACAATGCATCTTATCATTCAAGAATCTTAAATAAACAACTTACTTCATCCTGGAAGAAAGGTGATATTTATGACTGGCTAATAAAACAAAAACAAAATCCTTTACCCAATATGCTGAAACTAGAACTTCTTTTAATGGCAAAATCTATCTATTAAAAAACCAACAATATATGTCGTAATGGAAATATTACGGGAAAATGGACATGAGGTTTTATGACTACCGCCATACCATTGCCAGTTTAATGATGCAATAGAATTAATATGGGCTGAGGCAAAATCATATAAATCATAAATTGCATTATGAATATCCATTTTTGCATTATAACTTAGGTTTTTTGCCTTTGGATTTTTTCGTGTACATTTCTTAATCTTCGTCGGAAGTAAATTGTGTTTTTTACATTCCTTATACCGATTCTCAGAGCTTTTGCCATTGGCTCCTCGATATTAGCCAGTTAATTTTAATTTTAAAATTTTTTTATTCCAATTCCAATTTTAAAGCGTGTTTAAAATAAGTAATATGTATATATATATATATATATATATATATATATATATATATATATATATATATATTAATTGGACTTCTTTCTTGGGTATAGGTTTATTTGCAAAATCAAACAATGGGATTAACTTGACGTTTTACCTATCATAGTAGGCTTTCTCAAAAATTGCTCATTCCTTTATTATTTTTTTTTTGGTATATATGGCTTTCCTTACCTATCTAAAATTAATTTAAAAAACATTTAGCGGTCTAATTATAAAATGACATTTACAATTTTTCTAAAACTGATTCAAAATTTTATACTATTGACAATAATTATTACAAAATTAATAAAATAAGGTTACATACCTCGAAAAATACATGTTGATTGTTTATTTATATTTGAATGATAGGTAGCAAGTTAGTGGTTTGCCAGGCAACTCATGGCACAGTTTTAGGTAAAAAGGTGTTCTTATCTACGTTTTTTTTTTGAGGAATTTAAAGATAATTTTTTGCTATTTTTTAATTTAAACCTTAGAGTAGAATCAGACATTCACAATGATATACTACATTTTAAAACTAATGGCTTAGAAGAAGTTAAAACTATACTAAAATATCAAATTGTGGTATATTTGACCTAAATTTTTTATGTCTTGTTTGTCATTTACTGCATTTTTTTCTTTTTTTATGTGAATCATTTCTTTGATAATTAATTTCTGATACAGGTTATCCTTATCAACGATTTTGGTTTCAGAAAAATTAAATTCGTGTTTTGTGCTTTTTTCATGTTTGTGTAATGCAGTGGATGCATTCTTTGTATACTTATGCCCTTTTATTCTATTTTCTAAAAGTTGGGTTGTCATACCAATATATTTCATAGGGCAGTTTAAACAAGGAATTTCATATACGAGATTGGATTTTTTATTTTTGGGAATATTAGTTTTGAATTTTATAAATAGGGAGCCTATCAGGTTCTGGGCTTTATGACACACAATTATGTTATATTTTCCTAAGATATGTTTTAATTTTTCAGATAATTGAGGTGTGTATGGCATTGCAATAAATTTTTTTTGCGTATTATCTCGTCTTACGTTTTCGTTATGATTGTTATAATATATGTACGTCCTTCGTTTGATAATTTTTTTTATCAGTTTTTCCCGGAAAGGATTTGCATTCAAGGTCTCTTTAACTTTATTAAGGGCTTCAGGACGGTATTCTGGTTAAATATATGGTACGGTCAACTAGACCAATCACAACACTTCTTTTTTGTTTGTATGGATGGTGGGAATTGAAATTAAGATATCGTCCAGACCAAGTACCTTTTGTAAACCACTTAGTTTTTAAATTATTTTCCTTTTGTCTTATTACAGTAAGGTCGAGAAAATTTATTTTGTTTTCTGATTCAACTTCAAGAGTGAACTAAAGTTTCGGATGGAAATTATTAAATGCGAAAAGTAGTTCTTCTATTTTATTTTCTGGAACTGATGCTAAACAATCATCCACATATCTCTTAAAAAAAGTAATATTAAAATTCAATTTTTCAAGAACTTCCTCTTCTAGGTATTTCATAACTATTTGTGCGATTGTAGAGGAAATAGGTGAGCCCATAGCACATCCATCAAGTTGTTGATAAAATTGGTTTTTGTATTGAAAATAATTATTTGACATTATAAGATGTAAGGCTTCTAAGAATTCAGGCTGAGTTAGAGTTGTAAAATTTTTTAAAATATTCCATTTGCCTTTCATAGCACTAACTATGAGTTCATTTGGTATATTAGTATACAAAGAAATTACATCTAGTGATATTAACTTTGAATTTGGTGGTATTGTTATTGTATCTAGAAAATGTTTAAATGTAAATGAGTCTTTTATGTAATAAGTGTTTTTACCTGTGATATTTGACAAACATTTTGACAAATACTTTGAGAGCTTGTAGAAAGGAGATTGAATACATGAAACTATAGGCCTGAGGGGAATGTTAGGTTTATGCAATTTGAGTAGGCCATATATTTTAGGCGTGACTGCATTATGAATTGATAAAATTTTAGCTTCCGCGTCAGTTAATAGATTTTTGTATAAGAGTTTTTTTACAAAAGTATTATTTTTGTTTTGAAAGTTGTTAGTTGGGTCATTCTTTAAAAGTTTATAGGTACTGGTATCTTTTAAGAGCTGATTCATTTTTGTGTCATAATCAGTAGTATTCATTATAACGGTTTTACTTCATTTATCTGGTTTAAGTATAGCTATTTGAGGATTATCTTTAATGAATTGCCTTGTTTTATTATGTTGTTTCTGTATTCGTTTTTGAAAACTGGTAATTTTATTTTTTTTATGTTTAATTTTTATTTTATGATTGGTAGTTATATTTACTACGTCTGACCTTATACTATCTATTATTTCATTTGGTTTATCTTGTATAGCGGTTTCTACGCAGGATATATATTCTGTTAAAGGTAAGTTTTTTTCGTTCTGAACAGGAAGCGAGAAGTTTTCGCCTAAAGTAAGAACTTCTGCGACATCGTTAGGAATATCTGTGTTAGAGATGTTGTCTAACCATGAGGATGTATTTATTTGTATGTCATTTTCAGTGACCGATATTAATTTAGAAAGTTTTTTTTATTTTTTTGTTTAATAGAATTGAATAGTTTTTCATATTTAATGTTTTCAAACCTCATGAATTTATTAAAAACCTCAATTGGAATTATTGATTTAACTGCGTTAATTTTTTGTTGAAGGAGATTATTTAATTTATTTATAACTTTCGTTGTTTCAGTTATACATAGATTTAAAATTTTTACCTTTGTGCTATTTATAATATCATCAAATTTATTTTCGAGGTACGTACTTGTGAACACAATGTGGGAAACATTGAAATTTAAAAAAGTTGGCGAGACGCCTGTATGTTTGCTTCTTAATAGGAAAATTCTTCTATTTTTTTGCTTTACTAATTTCGTGTTTGTGGTAGATATTTCTTTGAGTATATCGGCACATAAAAATCCATAAGTTGTTTCAATTTCTTGAAGGAACGTCATACCAGTGAACTACAGTTCGGTACCCTAGTATATATTATGATTCAATTTGTTTCTTAAACCCGGTATATATTAATTGGACTTCTTTCTTGGGTATAGGTTTATTTGCAAAATCAAACAATGGGATTAACTTGACGTTTCGCCTATCATAATAGGCTTTCTCAAAAATTGCTCATTCCTATATTTTTTTTTTTGGTATATATGGCTTTCCTTACCTATCTAAAATTAATTTAAAAAACATTTGGTGGTCTAATTATAAAATGACATTTACAATTTTTCTAAAACTGATTTAAAATTTTATACTATTGACAATAATTATTACAAAATTAATAAAATAAGGTTACATACCTCGAAAAATACATGTTGATTATTTATTTATATTTGAATGATAGGTAGCAAGTTAGTGGTTTGCCAGGCAACTCAACAAATGGACTAGGCCAGGATAAAAACAATAACGGTTGTTTATTTTTTATTCAAGACTTCATCGAACAAAAGGTCAAAAAAGAAAATGTTCCGGGCTTTAAAAAAATGACTTTTTCGCAAATCGATTTTCCAAGTTTTGATCAGACCCTGTACCATAACGGGTCCACTGAGTGGAATAAAACCTTGACTACTCAATCTTACTTTTTATCCTTTATCTACATATAACAAATTCAACTTCCATAGACCGCTGCAAACTTGAAAATCAATATTACTAGCACTTATTTAATTGTACCACCGGCAAAGTTGGCCATGGATTCAAAATAATCTATTGTTCAAAGGAATCCTCTTTTAATTCATTTAAATTTTAAAAAAGAAATGAATATGATAAAGGCGAAAACAAATGAACTTTATTATACCTAGAGACGATTAATATTAACTAATAATAAAAAAAAATGAAAAAAGAACGTTTTTAATCATCGTTAAGATTTTCAAAAACACGACCCTCTTGTTCAATACAATACTTCGATTTCTTAAAATTTCAAAATTTTCAGGTTGAGTTTAATAGACTTTTTCGTTGATATGACCCCAGAATATAAATCTAGAGGTGTCAAATTAGGCGAACATGCTGGCCACCTTACAGATCCATTCGTTCCTATCCATTGGTCCCCAAACCTGTCATTTAAAGAATTTACACAAATTCGAGCATTATGAGCCGGTGCACCATCTTGTTGAAAGTAGACGTTGGCAATTTCTGCAAGAGGTAAATTGTCCAAAAAATCGGTAAATGTTGTTTCTAGAAAGTTCAAATAACTATATGTGCTACAAGAGGTCATTAAAAAATATTGGGCCCTCAATTCTCGTTCCTAAAACACCTTAACACCAAAGCGTTCTTGGAAAGATCCTTCTTTAAATTAGTGTTGATTTTCTTACGTTGTTCCTGTTGAACACTCCCAGATTCGTGAAGCGGGACTCATACTAAAATAAAATTAAACCATCGGCAATATTCAACTCGCCGAGCAAAGTCATTAACACCCAAGTGTTCGTTGATTTGTTATTTGTAGGGATTGTACTTATGTTTCTTCAAAACGTTCCTTGTACTTTCTCTGTTAACTCCAACTTTTGAATTTTCCGAGTAGAAATACTTGGATCAGCATTCATACATGCCAGAACGTTTAGTTCAGCTTGTTTACTAATAATAAACTTTCGAGAGAAGCATATCTATTTGTTCCGCACTTGTAAAACTTGCCATTTAAAGAGATTACAAAGAACTTTTAGTCTACATCAGCAGAGACACGAAATAAAGCACGAGAATTTACAAAAGGTGCAACAATCTCCAACGCCCACCAGTGATTACCTGTCAAAATTAAATTGTTTTTAAAAACCATAGAAGCCTTTGCCAAGGTTAATATGATTATTTTAATTTTAACAAAACTTTGTATATAGGTAGTTATCACACTAGGTTAAATTATCATTAACTTAACTTTTATAAAATGAATAAATGGTAAGTAACCATGATAGTTTTTATCCTGGCCTACTCCGTTTTTCCATTCCAGTGGGAATAATGGCACATTTTTAAGTGGCTTTATTTGGAAAACTATTCACTTTAGACATAAAATATAAATTAGACACGGTGTTCTATTTAAAATAACGAAGTTGCGGTTATTTCCTGGGAAACCGGAAAGGATATTCAGTCGTTTTTGTGTTACAAATGTTCACAATATTCAACCCTATCAATACACCAAATTCCATATTTTTATCTCTCGCCGTTTTCAAATGGGGCCCTGGGCAGTAGTTTCATTGTCTCCGGTTATATATATATGTATATATATACATATATACATATATATATATATATATATATATATATATATATATATATATATATTGTGTTTTTATACCGGGTGTACATCCGTTCACTACTGTCGTTCTGAAAAGAACAGTTTTGCTGACGTTTCGCCAAAATCACATTTGGCGTTTTCGAAGCTTTCTTTCTCGCGTCCGAATAGAGACTGAAGTGTTGGTGACTGCGACGCTTCCTTTTATACCCCCACTCGGGGCCGAAGGTTATATCTGCGCAAGCGTTGGTCGTTATTTATGTTTTCCGGATGGTGCTGTTGTTGTTGCGCTAATTGCGCTTGAGTTTTTGCGTTTTTAGATTTGTCGATTATTGTCTTCTATACTGTTGGTAGTTTTAATGATTCGTCCCTTTTATTCAAATCCCCTTGTTTTTTAATTTCTATGGCTTCTCGGATTATTTTGGTCTTATAATGTTCTATATTGGCAATCTCCCTACACCCATCGAAATTTATTTTATGGCCGGTTTCCTGATAATGTAGGAATAAAGCTGAGGTTGTTTGTTTATTTCTGATGCTGAGTTTATGCTCTTCCACTCTTGCTGATATTCACCTGTTAGTTTGCCCTACGTACAACTTTTCACAGTCCTGGCACAGAATATTGTACACTCCGTGGTTTTCCAGTTTGATTTTATCTTTTGGGTTTCCGAGTAGTTTACCTATAGTTGTTTGTGGCTTGTGTATTGTTTGTATGTTGTGTTTCCTCAGAATTCTTCCGATTCTGTCTGTTGTGCCTTTTACATATGGTAAGACTACTCGTTGTTTTCCCGGCTCATATTTTTTATTGTTCGTTGTTTAGGAAACCTGTGCATTAATAGCTTTCTCTATGATGCGATTTGTGTAGCCATTTTTCTTTAAAGCACTAGATATTACCCTAAGTTCGTTTTGTCTCGTCTGTGTTTCAGTTAGTCGCACGGATCTAGATATTAGAGTATTTGCCACAGCTTGAATTTGTGCTGGGTGATGATGTGATTTTGCATTTAAATATCTGTCTGTATGTGTTGGTTTTCTATACACGGTGTATTCGAAATGTCCGTTATGTAGTTTTGTGACCAAAATATCTAAAAATGGTAATTTGTTGTTTTTCTCTAGCTCTAGAGTAAATTGTATTGAATTTACGTGAGTCAGAAATTTTTCTGACTCACGTAAATTCAATCCACCCCAGAATACAATTTACTCTAGAGCTCGGAAACCCAAAAGATAAAATCAAACTGGAAAACCACGGAGTGTACAGTATTCCGTGCCAGGACTGTGAAAAACTGTACGTAGGGCAAACTAACAGGCGAATATCAGCAAGAGTGGAAGAGCATAAACTCAGCATCAGAAATAAACAAACAACCTCAGCTTTATTCCTACTTCATGATAAAATAAATTTCGATGGGTGTAGGGAGATTGCCAATATAGAACATTATAAGACCAGAATAATCCGAGAAGCCATAGAAATTGAAAAACAAGGTGATTTGAATAAAAGGGACGAATCATTAAAACTACCAACAGTATGGAAGACAATAATCGACAAATCTAAAATCGCAAAAACTCAAGCGCAATTAGCGCAACAACAACAGCACCATCCGGAAAACATAAATAACGACCAACGCCTGCGCAGATATAACCTGCGGCCCCGAGTGGGGGTATAAAAGGAAGCGTCGCAGTCACCAACACTTCAGTCTCTATTCGGACGCGAGAAAGAAAGCTTCGAAAATGCCAAATGTGATTTTGGCGAAACGTCAGCAAAACTGTTCTTTTCAGAACGACAGTAGTGAACGGATGTACACCTGGAATGAAAACACATTGTATTTTTCCATCCGTGAAGGAGTAAAAATAAACACTATACACCTCTACGGGGAGGAGATTTTCAAGACAATCATGATGTATGAGAAACTGAGAGGTAAGAAAACTAATCTTTTATGTGATCTAACCTTTCAAATTAAGTGTCGTGACAGCGATTTACTTTCTACTTTTACACGGTTGTCTTATCATACTAAAACTAGAAAAACTAACACCATACTTCAAAATGCTATTAAGGCGTTATTAAAAGAACAAATCCATCAAGCTAGAAAACAACTGGCCGAGACAGAGAAAGAACTTTTAAAGTTACACCTTAAACTAACTAACGTCATTCACCCTTTATTGTGGAATCGCATAGAAACTTTGGCTTTTTGGCGAACAGAATCAAATAAGAATATTAAGACAGATAAACTTTCGAAAAAGTATGACAATCTTCTACGAAAGTCGAGTAAGCCACAAAGATCATCAGTAGACGTCGATAAATTAGTACATAATATATCATCCTACAGTCTCTCAGAAAGTGAAAAATTCGTACTGAGTAAGGGTTTTAATTTTGCGATATCTCCTAAGGAAATCCCTAAAGAAGAAATAATAGCTGGAGTGGAAGCTGTCCTTGACTCCTCTGAAGAAACAAAAGCAGAGGAGATTCGACAAGAGATGGCAAGAATTTTAAGATCAAGCAAAACACCAAAACAAAACCTAAATGCCACTGAACAAAGGGCCCTAATAAACCTTCGAAAAAATAAAGACATCACAATCCTTCCAGCAGATAAAGGAAACGCAACTGTGGTTATGAATACTCAAGATTACGTACAAAAAATGCAGGATATCCTACAAGACAATTGTTATAGGCCTGTTCCAAGGGACCCGACAACGTACCTAGAAAAAACAACTAAAAATAAAATAAAAAGTTCACCAGTAAACCCCGAAATTCAAGAAAAAATCATACCACGGGAAAAGTCGAGCAGATGTCCTAAACTCTATGGTTTACCAAAAATACACAAACCAGGGGCGCCTATCAGACCTATTGTTAGTGCTGTTAATTCGCCGCTACAAAAACTGGAGAAATACCTTTTTGAAATCATGCAACCAACTGTAGAAAAAGCTGATTCATTTGTAAAAAACTCGGAGCATTTCACTCGAATTATACGAGATATCGTCCTTGAAAAAAACGATATCATAGCAAGCCTAGATGTCAAATCGTTATATCCCAGTATTCCCATCGACGAAGCATTGGACAAGATTGCTATGAACGAGGATTTCCAGGCACATATAATAGAACTCTCGGAGCATTGCCTCAAAAATACTTATTTTTCTTTCAACGGGCAAATGTATAAACAAATGGATGGTGCTCCAATGGGGTCCTCGTTATCACCAGTAGTCGCGAATTTATTTATGATATACTTCGAGAAAGAAGCTCTTAAGAAAGCAAGTTTAAAACCCAAATTATGGATTCGTTATGTGGATGACATATTTATTATATGGCAACATGGTCATGCAGAGCTCGAAAAATTTCTGACTCACGTAAATTCAATCCACCCCAGAATACAATTTACTCTAGAGCTAGAGGAAAACAACAAACTACCATTTTTGGTCACAAAACTACATAACGGACATTTCGAATACACCGTGTATAGAAAACCAACACATACAGACAGATATTTAAATGCAAAATCACATCATCACCCAGCACAAATTCAAGCTGTGGCAAATACTCTAATATCTAGATCCGTGCGACTAACTGAAACACAGACGAGACAAAACGAACTTAAGGTAATATCTACTTCTTTAAAGAAAAATGGCTACACAAATCGCATCATAGAGAAAGCTATTAATGCACAGGTTTCCTAAACAACGAACAACAAAAAAATATGAGCCGGGAAAGCAGCGAGTAGTCTTACCATATGTAAAAGGCACAACAGACAAAATCGGAAGAATTCTGAGGAAACACAACATACAAACAATACACAAGCCACAAACAACTATAGGTAAACTACTCGGAAACCCAAAAGATAAAATCAAACTGGAGAACCACGGAGTGTACAGTATTCCGTGCCAGGACTGTGAAAAGTTGTACGTAGGGCAAACTAACAGGCGAATATCAGCAAGAGTGGAAGAGCATAAACTCAGCATCAGAAATAAACAAACAACCTCAGCTTTAATCCTACATCATCAGGAAACCGGCCATAAAATAAATTTCGATGGGTGTAGGGAGATTGCCAATATAGGTGATTTGAATAAAAGGGACGAATCATTAAAACTACCAACAGTATGGAAAACAATAATCGACAAATCTAAAATCGCAAAAACTCAAGCGCAATTAGCGCAACAACAACAGCACCATCCGGAAAACATAAATAACGACCAACGCCTGCGCAAATATAACCTTCGGCACCAAGTGGGGGTATAAAAGGAAGCGTCGCAGTCACCAACACTTCAGTCTCTATTCGGACGCGAGAAAGAAAGCTTCGAAAATGCCAAATGTGATTTTAGCGAAACGTCAGCAAAACTGTTCTTTTCAGAACGACAGTAGTGAACGGATGTACACCCGGAATGAAAACACATTGTATTTTTCCATCCGTGAAGGAGTAAAAATAAATATATATATATATATATATATATATATATATATATATATATATATATATATATATATATATATATATATATATATGGAAATAAAATCTAAATAAAAATGTGAATATATATCATTTTATTTAAATCACCTTGTTTTGCTGTTTCTATGGCTTCTCGGATTATTCTCGTCTTATAGTGCTATATATTAGCAATCTTCCTACACCCATCGAAATTTATTTTGTGTCCAGTTTCCTGATGATGTAGGAATAGGACCGAGGTTGTTTGTTTGTTTCTGATGTAAAGTTTATGCTCTTCTACTCTTGCTCATATCCTCCTATTAGTTTGTGGTTTTCCACGGAGTATACAGCATTTTGTCTTTTGGGTTTCCAAGTAGTTTACCTATGATTGTTTTTTGAGCTTGTGTAAATATATATATATATATATATATATATATATATATATATATATATATATATATATATATATATATATATATATATATATATATATATATATATATATATATATATATATATATATATATATATATATATATATATATATATATATATATATATATATATATATATATATATATATATATATATATATATATATATATATATATATATATATATATATATATATATATATGCGTGTGTGCTTCGTCGGTGGGAATACCAGCATACAACGACTTGTCATTTAGGCTAACTATGTTACAGCACTAACGATAGATCTGATAGACGTCCCTGGTTTGTGTATTTTTGGTAAACCATTGAGTTTAGGACATCTGCTCGACTTTTCCCGTGGTATGATTTTTTGTTGTATCTCGGGGTTTATTGGTGAACTTTTTATTTTATTTTTAGTTGTTTTTTCTAGGTATGTCGGGTCTCTTGGAACAGGTTAATAACAAATGTCTTGTGGGATATCCTTCATTTTTGTTTCTACTTGAGGTATTCAAAGACAGCTTCCACTACATCTATTATTTTTTTTATATTTATTTATATTCTTATTATTCTCAAAATTCGGCTCCTTTCAGTGGCATTGAGGTTTTCAATTTCTGAGTGGTTTGCTTGATATATTAACTAATTTATCAACGTCTTGATGAGACTTGTCTGCTTTCGTTTCTACAGAGGAGTCAAAGACAGCTTCCACTACATCTATTATTTTTTTTATATTTATTTATATTCCCTTAGGAGATGTCTCAAAATTCAAACCTTTACTTGGTACGGATTTTTCAATTTCTGAGAGCTTGTAGCACGATATATTACGCACTAATTTATCAACGTCTACTGATGAGTTTTCTAGTTTGATGGAATTTTTCTTAGGAGATTTACTATCATTTCGAAAGTTTATTAGTTTTCCTAGTATTCTTATTTGATTATAATTCTCTAAAAGGCCATAGTTTCTATGCAATTCCACAAGATGGGTCCAAAAATGATGTTACAGGATAAAAAGGTTTATCTTTATTAAACAGATTTACTAATTACTGACATGCAAATGAACCTAGCAGGTTGAACTAGGACATATATACTCCCAATAACATGTTTATTAAACATTTACTAATTACTGACAAAACTCCCTTGTACTAAAATGACAGAAAATCTAGGTAAACACCACGTCATAGCAACAGGACAAAAATCGGTACAGAGGAGGCTCAAAGGGAGGTAAAGAGCTTCGTATAATAGACAATGTAGTAGGTAAATAGGCACACAATAAACTGAGAAATCTATCTATATCCTGGACAGATTACAAAAAAGCTTATGACACAATTCCTCATTCGTGGCTTACAGAGATACTCAAACTGTATGAAATCAATCATAAAATAGTTAACCTACTAAAATAAACCATGGGGGAATGGAATACAAGAATGCTAGTTAAACGTAACGGATGCTCTTACAAATTGGCGCTAGTAAAAGTAAAAACCGGAATATACCGATACGGTTCTCTTTAAGATTGAACCCATTAAGTAGCATGTTAAAAAATAGCCCATGTAGATATAAAATCACAAACAAGACCACTGTCCTACTTAATGTACATGAACGATCTGAAGATATACGCCATTAGTAAAGATTAATTATAAAGTATGCTGGAAATGGTGTCGAGATTCAGTAAAGGCATTAAAATGGAGTTCGGTCTTTCCAAATGCGCCACACTACTTTTAAAAAAAGGAAAATGTACAGCTTTACCGAACCTACGACTATTAGACGATGCCGAAATAGAAACATTAAGTGCCCCTGCCTATAAATATTTAGGGATGCTTCAAATCGGGCACATTAAGATAAAATGATCAGAGCGGAGAAACCCGAGATCTCTATTTAAAACGCGTAAGAGCAGTGGCTAAGACATACTTACAATGTGAGCATAAAATCCAAGCTATTAATGCTTGGGCTGTGCCGACTTACCCGTTATAAGATAGGTCCACCAGGTGAAAACTTACCCAGTATAGAATGCTCTACCCTTCTTGTTCTACTTCTAGATTATACTTACCCAGATCCAATGAAGGGCGTGGACTGATGAATGTGGAGAACACCTGCAATAAAGAAAACATAGGTCAGCAAACTATTTCAGAAATAGAGATAATGCACTCCATCAAGCGGTCGTAAGTATTGATTTGGCATATTCACCAATAAACCTGGAGTAGAGAGACCCTGCTCTATCCCTACAGTCCAGCAAACTTTAGCAAAAATTGAGAGAGTTTGCATGGAAGATATTTTAATGTCCTACAAATCGACAATGTAGATAAGGAAGCTTCTTTAAGCTATCTTAACTAAGGAGTATTAACAAGAGGAGCGGAAGGTTTTACGTGCGCTATACAAGAAATGATATTAAGTACTAGAGCGTACATATTCTTAAAGAAAATATTATGTCGGATAAATGTAGACTCAGTCAGTAAACCACCAAATCAATACAGCATCCCGACCTTATATGCTAGCGCCAATTGATTATACAGAAAGACACAACAACATAGCTTCCATTTTCCACTCCGACATAGCAAAAAACGCAAACTTGATAAGTGAGGTAAAACCCTATTATAAAAACCAGCCACCACCCCTGCTTGAGGGTAAGGATTGCAAATTATATTGCAATGTTTAAATAGAAACAGATCGGCCAGTCACATACAATAAACCAGAAATCATATGAATCACAACAAAAGAAATCAAAGCCATCATAATAGATGTTGCAGTGCCCCTAGACCAGAACATCCAAAAAACGTTCAGCTAAAAAATGCCAAGACTTGGCATACAACCTAATAAACACATACCAACTGAAAGAAGTAATTATACTTCCATTTCGAATCTCTTGCAATGGAATTGTTCATAAAGAGTTCCGGAAAAACGTAAAGCAACTAAAAAAATAAAATAGAGCACTGAAGATCAATGTGGAATATTTACTTAACGGGAAGAGATAATTAACTTCGGTCCTTAAGAACTTTTTGTTGGTAACTGAGCAGTTTAATCGTAATGCTTACTTGAGGAATGGAATCTTTTATACCGGGTGTACAGGAAACATATGCAAATATTTCAAAACTTTAGTTTTTTCGAAATTTTCCAAAAAAAAATTTTTTGAGTACTATAATTATGCAATCAATTATTAACACACACTTTCTGAAATAGAGTCTGTGGTAAGGTAAATTAAATATATTGGAGTACCTTTCAGCTACCTGTAGAATAGATACTAATTTAAATTTAAAGTTTTTTTTTAGAGTGAATTATATGAAATCTTTATTACAATATTATTATGTATTTTTTCTCCAGCTATATAAATAAAAAAATTAGTGTTTCTCTCAGAGCAATAAGTGTTAATATATGGGTTTTTCGCCCATGTCTCTTTAACAGGCCATTCTTTAGGATTTGCAAAATTAATTTTTAATGTTTTTTTTAATTAGTTTAATGTTGTTTGATTGTATAGGGTATTTTAAAAGCTATGACCATATTCGTCAAAAATCGTACAATTTTTACAGAATATATGGGGTATAAATTAATGATTGTCCCAACTACTCATAAAATATGAAAAATGTTTTTATAATTAAACGCCCGCAAAGGCCTTGTTTCCGAGATACAGGGAATTAAAAATGCTAATGTTTGTTTAAGTTTTTCTGATACTCTGAATCTTATCTTCAAAATATCTTCAGATTTTTATTAGACTTTTGGTACACGATATGCTATGAATAATGTCAATTTTATTAACCTCCCCCCGAAATTTTTACTATAATTTCACTGGCCAGTTTTAAAACATAAGCAAATTCTTCACTCTGCTTTGTAACGTTTTGGTCTTGTAGATTTTTTAGTTATTTTGCGCCGTTAAAATTAGTCCAGTCATGCTTACCTAATTTAAAACTTATAATGTATTACATTGCAATTTTTCCTTTTTTTTATGTCACACATCAAAAAAAACAACTTAAAAGAATAAATACGGAGCAGAAAAATATTTGATTACCCTGTAGCTTGAAAATAAGGCGTTGGCAAACCTTTGCTGTGATGACCTTTGATCATTTTTCTATGGGATAAATAATATTTAAAATTTTGCATAAGAACTACTAAGAAAATGTGTATTTTTATCATCTGCAAAACCCGACATATATCCAAGTATAAAAAATATATCTGGTACACCCTAGGGTAGCGGTTTTTAAAGTTTAGAGTTTCGCTCTCACTATTTTTTTTGCGTTGAATAATAATTATAAACTGAATACACATATACTGATAATACCTCTAATTTTTGCATAAATACTTAGATATTTCTTGAAACGAACCCATATTTCCACAAAGCACTTAGAGTAAATGAGAAAGCCTTAATGGTATGATACAAAAGTGGCTTATACAACAGAGAAAGTGAAAAAACCCATATTATCGGAAAGCAAATCATTTAACCAGCTGTCATAGAAATGGTAGAAAAATGTTTGGTGATGGCTATGCTAGACAAAATGGTGCTTAACAATAAAATCTGCTAAAGAATTAACAACATCTGATGAAATTCAGCAGCAGCTTGAATCTGAGTTAAGAAGCAGACTAAAAGTTTTTGTGCGGGTTTTACGTGGGTTTTCCTTTAGAAAATCTTTGGGAAAACCAACGCTAGGCCCAGTTGTGGACTGTGAATTTGAGGGAACGCTGGTTTGATCTAGATCCGCGTCTATATACTAATTTTGGATCTTGGTTTAAATATTTAAATCAAGATCCAAAATTAGTATACAGACGCGGATCTAGATCAAACCAGCGTTCCCTCAAATTCACAGTCCACAACTGGGCCTAGCGTTGGTTTTCCCGAAGATTTTCTAAAGGAAAACCCACGTAAAACCCGCACAAAAACTTTTATTGGTCCTTCGAGCCGGATTTTTTCGGTTTATATCTGGATCCAGTTCGGAATTTACTGATACTGGATCTTGTACGAACTACCAGGCAGTTTTCTAACTGATAAAATTACATAACTAAAAAAAAAATATATAAATTTTTTACATAACTTAAAAATATAAATATTTGCAATACCTTTTACATCAAATGCTTTTTACTATAATTGTTTTTAAAAGTTTTACAAATTAATAAAATTCTGGGTATAACATTTAAGTTTGTTACTAGTAAATAACCATAAAATTGTCAAGGTTAAATTCCGACAACTGCTAGCCTGCTCAAAAAGTTAAGGTATTTGTTTTTTGTGAAACCAAGCTTCCTTTCAGGTTTTAGTTGGTAGTTGCGATTTCCTACGTAAAAATTAAATTCATTTATTGAGTTTTTCGAGATCATTTGTAGTTGTATATTTTTACATTTTTAAAATGGTACTTTCTAGCGATGAAAAAATATCTCGTGCAAGTGCCCTTAGGCAAGTCGTTATTGATCAGTTATTATTAATTGAAAAATGTGCGGTCGACGCAAAGCTAGATCCTACAAAAATTAACCTTACAAAATTTAAATTGTCGTATAAAAATTTAAAGAAGCTTCATAAGGACTTCGAAAAGCATCACAACTCTATTGTGGTTGCTCTAGCAGGAAATAATGATAAATTAAATCAGGAAGCCAAATGTCTAGATAATTTTAGTTGCCGTTATTTAGATATTGAAGTTACATACAATGAACTTATTACTGAAAAAGAAAAATTACAAAAAACTAGCTCTATTTTGGCTTCTACTTCCATAAATCAAACTTTACCGGCTTTACTCTCTAGTAATGGGTCTTCATGCCTGCCGAAAATTGACTTATTTTAATTTACAGGGGATGTTCAAAAATTTTCCACATTTATTGAGATGTTTGATGCATTAGTGCATAACAGTCGAACATTATCCAATGTTGAAAAATTTAATTATTTGCTTTCCAAGCTTTCTGGACCTCCTCTTGCTTTAATAAAAAATATACCTTTGCTTTCTGATAACTATTTTATTGCTTACAGTACTCTTAAAGATAGATACGATAATAAAAGACTTAGAGCAGTCAATTATTGGAAGGCAATTGAAAATTGCCCACCAGTTACAAAAGAAAATTTTCAGTCATTAAGAAATTTGCTCGATACTTTTACTGAAAACTTAGAGGCTCTTAAAATGATGTCATATAGTATTGATAGTTGGGATTTTATAATTACGAATATGCTGCTGGATCGTTTAGATTCGAGTTCAAGAAGGGCTTTTGAACAACAGCATGCTTCTAATAATATGCCTACTTATAAAAATGTAAAAGAATTTTTAATGAAACAATACAATTCATTGGAAACAATTGCTCTTTGTTCAAGACCCAAAGAGTATGCCCCTAAAGGTAATCAGGACCGAAATAAATTTTTAAACAACCCACGAAACTCGAATGCTTTTCTTGTACAATCTGAGGGCGATGGCGCTAAATCGGACGTGTGTCTCCTTTGTAAGGGTACTCATGTAATTTACAACTGTCCTACATTTTTAGACAAAAGTGCTTCCGAACGATTTCATTTTATAAAAAATAAAAAAGCTTGCATAAATTGTTTAGCTGATCAGCATACTACATCTAAATGCACTTCTCAAAAACGTTGTCGCGTTTGTAAAAAAACGCATCATACTTTACTACATTTTTTGCCTAATAATGGTGAACATAATTTACAAAATAATTCTCAGAATACTGTCAGCTCCGACGTTGGAAGCCGAGTGGTTAATGTTGGTATGCTAACCAAGGATAACCATGAGGTATTGCTATCTACTGTTTTATTAAATATACGAGACGCCTTTGGAAATTTACACACGGCTAGAGCCGTTATTGATCCCGGTGCCCAATCATGCTTTATTTTAAAAAAATTTGCGGATAAGTTAGGTTTACCTAAATATAACATTGCTATTACTTTACAAGGTCTGGAAAAAATGTGCATGCCTGCTAAATCACGTGTTACCTGCTCCTTTTCCCCGTTAGAAAATAATGTAATTTCAATGCGGAATTTATTGTAATTGAAAAAATCTGCGAAAATATGCCGGTCGCAGATTTTACTATAGATAAATTTTCGTACTTAAGTGGCCTTAAACTCGCTGACCCTCTTTTTAATAAAAAGGGTGAAATTCAGATATTGCTTGGTGCAGAAATTTTCCCATTTATTCTAGAAGACGGACGTATTATTGTAGGGCCTGATCAACCCGCGTGCATTAATACAGTTTTCGGGTGGATAATTATGGGAAAAGTACCTCTTGCGGAAACCTCGTACATATCACCTAATGTAAAAACTTTCTTTACAACGTTTTCGACAGATGATAGGTTAGATAACACTCTAAAACTATTTTGGTAATCTGAAGAAATCCCCGAGTTTAAAATTATGTCACCTGAAGATGGTTTTTGCGAAAATTATTTTTTAAGTACTACTAAACACAATACTGACAAGAGTTTCACGGTTTCATTACCATTTAAAATCAATGCCCCTGATTTCGGCGATACGCGTTCTTTGGCGATGCGCCGATTTCTGTCACTAGAAAATCGCCTTGCAAAGGACAAAAAATTGTACTGCGCTTATAGTGACGTCATAAAAGAATATCTGGAATGTGGACATATGGAGCAAGTGCAGCCTCCAAGTCCACAATTTCGGCATGACAGTTTTTATATTGCCCATCATCCGGTTTTTCGAAAAGAATCCACATCGACCCCTGTGCGAGTAGTTTTTGATGCAAGTAGTCATGCGTACGAAAAAATATCTTTAAATCAAGCATTATATACGGGACCTAAGCTCCAACGCGACTTAATTGCAATTCTACTTTATTTTCGTATACATAAATATGTAATGATTTCTGATATTCGACAAATGTTTCGTATGATATGGGTAGAACCTAAACAAAGAAAATATCAACGTATTTTATGGCGCTTCTCACCTGAAAGCCCAGTTTTAGACTTTCAATTAAATGTTGTGGTTTTTGGGGTTGCTTGTTCGCCCTATTTGGCAATTCGCACACTTTTGCATATAGCTAGTCTTTATTCCGATTTGCCATTAGCAACAGAAATTGTAACCAATCAAACTTTTGTTGATGATTGTTCTTTTGGTCATGATGACCTTAAAACCGCCATATCTATAAGAAATCAACTTATAGAGCTACTTAGCAGAGGAAAATTTGAACTGCGCAAATGGGCTGCTAATAATAAAACATTATTAGAAGGGTTACCTGATACACATGTACAAAATATTGATTATTCCTTTAATCTTGAAAGGAACTCTACTCTGAAAATTTTAGGGTTAAAATGGAGCCCTACAAGGGATGCTTTTTACTATCCTTTTGCATATATCAAATCAAATTGCACTAAAAGAACCATGCTCTCAGAGCTTGCTAGAACTTTTGATCCACTGGGTTTTTTAACACCTGTCACTTTTTTTATGAAACTGCTTATACAAAATTTATGGACACTGGGCTTAGGATGGGACGATAGTCCACCACAGGACATTGTCGATAAATGGAACAACTTTAAAACAGATCTTATTAAACTTTCGAATTTTGTCATACCGCGTCAAGTAGACCTATGGAATATGGAATCATGTAATTTGATTGGCTTTTGCGATGCCTCAATTAAGGGTACCTGTGCAATTACATACATAAGGGTTGTTTATAAAAACTGCTCGGTAAAAACATATTTTCTTTATGCAAAGTCCAAGGTAGCTCCCCTTCAAACAGTATCTTTGCCTAGGCTAGAATTAAACTCCGCGGTACTACTTGCAAAATTAATTAAATTTGTTATTAAAGTTTATCAAAATAAAATTATATTTGCAGACATTTTTGCGTTTAGCGATAGTATGGTCGCGCTCTCCTGGATTAAAAGTTCTCCCCACACATGGAAAACATATGTGGCAAACAGAGTCGCATTTATTCAGGAAATTTTACCGCCAAATAAATGGTACCACATTTCTTCTAAAGAAAACGCAGCTGATTGTGGCTCGCGAGGGCTTTTTCCGTCGGAGCTTATAAACTCTATTTTATGGTGGACTGGCCCTCAGTTTCTTTTAACACCCAGAGAATCCTGGGACTTAAAATCGCCTTCTAACTCAATAGCTTCGAATGCTGAGCTAGAACAGCGAAAAATTACTTTAACCACTAATATTACCTTAATAAATATATTTGATACTTTACTACAAAGATTTTCTGTACTTTATAAAATTAAGAGAATACTTGCTTATATAATCCGCTTCGTACAAAATATAAAAAATGACAAATTACAAAAAGGAAAACTTACTCCTGAATTACAGCTAAAAAATCTAACGTTTCATGAGTTGAATTATGCTCTATTATTACTAGTCAAACATGTTCAATATGCTCATTTTAGACAAGAAATTTTATGTCTAAAAACAATGAAACGCTACCTAAAAAATTTAGATGTCTAAATCCATTTCTGGATGATCACGAAATGCTTCGTGTGCTGTGCAATTCAAATTTAAAGTTTGATCAAAAATATCCTTTGCTTTTACCCAGTAATTCAATTCTTACTACTCTAATTATTACTGAGATTCATCTTGTAAACTTACATGCAGGTATACAAACAACTGGTTATTTGTTAGCACAAAATTTTTGGGTTTTTTCTGCCAAAAAATTAATAAGGAGCATAATTTCCAAGTGCCTTCCATGTTGGAAAACGCGTCCTAGTACTTTTCAACCCCCTATGGGTAATTTACCTAATTTTCGTGTAAGGCAAGCGCGTCCTTTTTTGAATATTGGTGTTGACTTAGCGGGGCCATACCATATAAAACTAGGAAAATTGCGTCATGCAAAAATTACTAAGGCCTGGATTTGTTTGTTTGTGTGTTGCGCCACGAAAGCTTTACATATAGAATTACTTTCCGAGCTTTCTACGGAATGTTTTTTAGCCGGGTTAAGGCGTCTGATAGGTCGACGTGGGCTTTGCAAAAATGTTTATTCGGATTGCGGAACAAATTTTATAGGTGCAAAAAATTATATAAATAAAATATTTTCCGAAGTAGCAGAAAAGGAAGCTATTAGGTGGCACTTTAATCCACCCGCGGCCCCCCATATGGGTGGTCTTTGGGAGGCTAATATAAAATCAATAAAAACTCATTTGCAAAGAGTAATCGGTCTTCAAGTACTGACTTATGAGGAACTGAATACTGTGCTTATTCAAATAGAAGCAATCTTGAATTCACGCCCTTTATGCCCTCTCAGCTCGGATCCCAGCGACCTAGCAGCATTGACTCCTGCACATTTTTTAACTTTAGGTCCATTTAATTCACTTCCCGATACTGATTATACAGACTTACAAATAAATAGGTTGTCTCGCTGGCAATTATTAACACGTATGCAAAACGATTTTTGGAAAAGGTGGAAAAATGAATATCTTCATACATTAACTCAAAGAGCCAAATGGCATTTACCTGATTTACCAAAACCGTCAAGCGGCGCAATGGTATTAATAAAAAATGAAAATACTTCTCCTCTAAAGTGGTCTTTAGGGAGAATTACCGAACTTATTTCGGGTTCTGATAATATATGCAGAGTAGCAGTTGTCAGGACCGCTAAAGGTTCATTTAAACGGCCCTTAGTAAAACTATGTCCTTTAGCTTTAAATTAAGTTCAGAAAATACCTTAGGCATTTTTAGGGGGTGGGAATGGTTCGTTCCCATTTTCTTTCTTTTATTTTACATTTTTATTTGGGAATTTTTATTTAAAATGAATTATAAAATTGATTAATTATAATTGGGAAATAGTTCAATATCTTAGGATTAATTTACTTTTTCAACATATATATTTCAATACATTAAATTTTAGACTGCCCTGGTATAATAAAATATTATTTACTTTTACACACTAAAATTTCATTTTATAATAATGTCTTGACACGCTCAATACATTTCCTATATCCTTCCTTGTCTATTCCTTTGCGTATTTGACCCTTTTTGTCCCTCTACAAATTTATGGAGATTGAACGAGATACTTTTTTTTTGGTCCTTCGAGCCGGAACGAAGGACCAAAAAAAAAAAAAAGTATCTCGTTCAATCTCCATAAATTTGTAGAGGAACAAAAAGGGTCAAATACGCAAAGGAATAGACAAGGAAGGATATAGGAAATGTATTGAGCGTGTCAAGCATTATTATAAAATGAAATTTTAGTGTGTAAAAGTAAATAATATTTTATCATACCAGGGCAGTCTAAAATTTAATGTATTGAAATATATATGTTGAAAAAGTAAATTAAGCCTAAGAGAGAAGTAATAATTCTAATTTGCTTTGCTATATCAGAATCTGTTAGGAAGCTACATTGGTTGAAGCCGATAGTAAGAATACCAACTGCTGTTAAGTTGTTTAGAATTACAAATGATGCTATTCTCAGCTTAAGCTGGCAGTGGAAGATTTGTGTTGGAATTTACACCGATGGAGCTCAAGCCATGCCCGATAGATATAACAGTTTACAAGCACTTGTGAAAAAGGAATCTTTATGAGTAGTCTGAAAACGCTCGTAACTCATCGGGAAGCTTTAGCATCAAATTCTCTAAATCCTGGACTGAATATTGTCTTGATAGTAGATATCGATGTATTTAATTATATAAAAACCAGACCTCTAATACCAAGGATTTTTCTTTTTTTATGAAGATATGGGGGTTGAACTTATATCATTGTTGTTTTATTTCTTCTCCAGGTGGTTATCACGCGCGTCTACGAATTAAAAAAAAATTGTATAGATATTTCTGATTGAGGAGGGCCTAAGCATAACATTTTTACAAGTTGTTTCTAATGAAGCTCTTCGAACTACCAGAAATATTCGCAAAACCGAATTAATTTATTCTTCAACTTTAGGGATATAATACGACTATTTTTAATTTAAGTAAAAGAGTGAGGACTTTTTGCAAGGAAATACAATTGTGGAACAACAAATTAAAAAAAAATGTCTTTAAAATGTTTCTAACAATGAGTGAATTTATCCAGACTTACCCGCCAGAAGATATTCATAAAAAGCTGTCCCTATTGATAGTGGCAGCTCATTTAGAAAATTTGGGCACTACTTTCAGCAATTACCTTTTCGCAGAAGAAGATATTAAACTGACTGACTGGAATTTGGTAAAAAAATCTATTTGGAATTCTATTGCCATCCTATCTCTACAAAAAAACAACAACAGATACATTTTTTTTAGAGTAGCGCAGAAAAATAAAATTTTGGTAATAAGTCCTTGTCCTGCATCTATTCTCTTATTAAAGCAAAAACATCCGGATACTATTACCTTTTCCTACTTCTTTCCTTTCTGAAACTGTTTTTTCTCACAGCGATTCTTACCTTTTTAAATAAAGCTCGATGTGGAGTTAAAATTTGGAACCCCCTGCAAAATATTTGTAGACGGTAATTTTGTAAATATCTCTTTAAAAAAACTAACTTTGCGAAATTGAAAGCATGACTGGTGGATTAAAAATCCATGGATTTATATTTTGGGCTCACACCGAAACACCTAATTTATTTATTTATATAGCCAGAGAAAAAAATCAAAAACCATTTTGTAAAATTTGTTTAATATTTCTCAAATTTGAACCAAAAACATTCATATTTAAATTGGTGATTTCTCTTCAGGGTGTTGAAATGTCCTCGAATAAATAAAATTTTAGTTATTCCATCACCTAATCTAACCTAACCTGAAACTAATTTTTCGTCATTTGAACAAATTATGAATATTGTGGGCTCAAAAACCTTTTCTAGGAATATATAGGTCTGGTAGACTGTTGAAAAGCTAAAAGTTAATATGTTAAGAAAACAAAAAATTAAAAAAAAAAATGTTATATTACAAATATTCAAAATTTCGAAAGATCTCACACAATTTCATGCAAATTTATTAAGGAATATTTTAATATAGCAAAAAAAATGTTTTTATTTTAACCCGTTATTATATCCCGCTAAAGAAAACTGTTTAACTTGAGTACGCTTTGCCTTTAAACTGGTTAATTACCTATAGATGTTGCAAGAAATATCTAAAAGCCCAACTTAATGCATTTTTACGTTACGAAAATATTTCACTGTCATTTTTCTTTAAAAATTCACTTGTCCTACCGATTATGTCGAGCAGCCTATTTAAATAATATTCTTAAAATATTACTATTGAATATTGCAGTATTTAATACAAACCCTAGGGTAAATTTATGACCTGATGATTGCAACTAGATATAAATATAGTTTAATATAATGCATTATTTTAAAACAATTTTTCTGAATTTTAGGGACAAAAAACCGACAATTTATCTTGGATTCACTCGCAATCCTTACATTGGAAAAAATCAAATGGACCCATTAGGACAAACATTTCAAGCTGAGGAAGTATTCGTTCACGAAGAATTCGGACTTTTGGAAACAACCAAGCAGTACGTGAATAATTTGGCTTTACTTAAGCTACATAAACCTTTAGTTCTCTCACAAACAGTTAAGCCTGTTCGTATAGCTTCCCCAGATGACTATCCGATACCTCCAGGAACTTATTTAAACCAGACAGGCTTTTTAGATTATAAAAACGATGGCAATATGCGCTTTGCTACTGTTCAATTGAAAGATCAAGAGGAATGTATATTGTATTATGGGAATTCTTTTCTTAGAAATCAAGAAAGATGTGTTAGACAACAAGGAGTAGGCCGCAATACATGGGTCGGACCTTATGTTGTTGATGGAATTTTAGTCGGCATACAACGAAGTCTTCACGCCGATGCAGTTTGTTTTGTAACCAGTCCTCCATGTAATGTTAATGATGTTTTCTTGAGTTTACAACCATTTTTAGAATGGATTTATAGAATTTCAGGTGCTGGTTCGGGAACTGCCTACTTCGTTAATTCCAATCCGTACTGGCAGCACCGACCAGAAAAAATTCAGCGTTCAATGTTAGAGCTTATTCAGGATACGGTACTTAAGGTTGAAGTAAACGTTGACACGTGCGATAATAATGACAACACATTTATAAAAACTTTAGCAAAAGCCATAAAAAATAATCGCGACATAGGTATCGACAAAATCTCACTCACTATTGATTTGAGTACTGGAAAAGTAGTTTTTAAATAAATGTGCGATCATTTACATGAAGTTTTTTATTTATTTTCACAAAACCTTACAAATTATCCGTAAATATTAATATTGTTATATGCGAAATGGAAAAGAATTTTTTATTTTGCAGTATTTTTCCAAATGAGATTTAATACTAATATAACAAAATTTATACTTCTAAAACAGAGTGTATGAGTAAAAATATATGTTTTCTCTTCCTCTATCATTATAACGACTGCGCCAAAAAGTAAACTAAAAAAGCGTTTCCAACTTATTAAAATACTCACCGATGCAATGAATTTCATAGCTTGAAAACTATTTCTAATTTGAAAAAAAAAACTGTTTTACGCGTCAGATTGATATCCTCGACCCTGATGTTTTGGTAATACCGATTTGGTCCTGACGTCATTTGCCTAAGAGTTACGACATAATTATTTTAAAACACCCCTTCTATTAATTTTTTTGCTGTGATCTATGGGTAGTACTAAATAAATCTCACCAAAGAAAATAATAGCTTACGCTTTAGAAAACTCATCCAATGTAAAGTGCCCAGATGCCCTCGATGGATCCTCGCTTTTCAAGACAGGCTCCAATCGGCATTATTCGGTAAAACACGATCTAAAGTAGCGAAGCAAGGCTCCAAAGCCGCGCGACGTTGTTAAGTTTCGTCAGATGCTTACAGTTGGGTAAGGTAAGCGCAGCGTGATTTTCGGCGAAATTCCCTAGATTGAACTCTGTAGCTGTTTATTTGTCACCTATTTTAAAATAGTCGCAAAGTTACAATATAGTTTTTAAAAATATGTCCGGGCATATATGTCAATATTTTAATTTTAATAAATTATTTTCTATGCCGCGCGCGTGCTTTGAAATAATCGAAGCAAGCGTTGCAGCGTTGTGTTCTGTTCTACCGCCACGCAGCCACGTGCAGCGCTTCTCTAATCATTCAGTAGACATCATTTTCAGGCACGATATAATAAACTGAAGGTATGATATCGCGCATCGATCTGCTACGTCATCGCGTGATTAACGCCGGATGTCATTGACCTTCGGTCATATGATTTCAGTGCATTTTCAGTTGATGTTAAAAAATGTTTGCAGATTTCTGTGTCCTTTTTTGTGTTTAGTTAATTAAACAACAATAAGTATGAGGTGTGCTGTGTTCGGGTGTGACGAGGATAACTAGGCAAAGAATTTTGATAGGAATATAAGGTTTTTTACTTTCCCTAAAGACAAAAAATGTTTACGTGAATGGACACGCTTGTATAAACGTAAAGCCAAATTTAATACAGGCTCAAGGCATTTTGTTAAGATGACTATACGTATATAATTACAGATAATATAGGAATAAACGGCAGCTTGTGCACATAAAAGCTAAACTTGTTTAGTGTGTGTTAGTCATACCTGCATTTTTTTAATTAGACCTTCTCCCCTCAAATGGGACTTAGTTACGTCCCTGTACTTATAAAAAAAAACACGGTTATTTTAGCATTTTTTAGTTCTAAATTAAACTAAATATAAACACATATAACAAAATAACAGTATAAAATTAAATACTGTCGGATTTTAATTTTTAATAAATAATCTATTAGTTTCTAGAGATCTTACTTTTCCTATAGTAATAACGTAAAAGTTATGCTCATCCATGGGCGGAAAAATTAATGATTGATTATAAATGCAAACATGTTTATAACAAATAAATATAAAAAACATTCCTCTAGATCTATACTATACTAAATACCTATCATTCTTTTAGGAAATAAAACCTTGCTTGGTTTGGCACCTGAAATTCTAAAATCCAAACATTTATGTCAAAAGCATTTCAAGGACTTAGATTATAAGTCCGAAAATACGATATATAACATCTACTGCAGTGCTAATATGGTATTATGAAGATTAAAAGTTAATTTTAAAAGTTAAAATACTAACAGAAACTTATTCTCAACGCAAGCATCACCTCATCCATTTACCCACCTCCACTGTAGACAAATTTTAATTTTCAAAATTAAAAAATTCCAAAAAAATATTAACATTTTAAAAGAAAAAGTTAAACGAAATAAATTGACCAGTTTAATGCCCTTATTATATTTTCTTTCGAGTTTTACTAAACATTATATATATGGAAATTTAAAATGAAATATTTTCAACACGGATAATGATTTTGAGTTACGATTTTGAGCCTTTGTTTGACCAATTCCTGGAGAATGCAGCCCGCTAAGGACAGCATCGGACTCCATCGCAGCCGTCTTATACAGGGTGTTATCTAAGACCTTGTCATTTTTTGAAAAGTTTATTCGACCAGAACTCTTACGGTGGAAGATTTCTTTTTCTCTTTGTACAACCAAAATAATCTAGAGCTAGGTACAAAAAACAATTTATAGCGGTATTGATATTTTTTCTTCCTTTCCGACCTACAGGATCTGTTAGAAAAATTGATTTTTTTAAGAATGGTCAACTGAACAAAGCCCACTTATGGCAATCAGATTCAGTGTGGTCTATCAGATTATGAACAGGGTTGGCACCTTTAAGTATTTCACCATAACTATTGTATATAGGGTGCACCAAAAACTTTATTGATTCTAAACTTTAACAATGTTGAATTTACTTTTGTTACCCACTGTATTATTGAGGCATATTCTCAGTTAAGGCGAAATGATGAGTAAACAGTTTAGGTAAATCTGTATTAACAAAAATATTATGTAAAACTGTATTTTATTTGGAAAAAGAGAATTATATCAATGATTAAAAGCAATATCTGAAAGAACTAGAGCAAATTTCAAATGCAAAAAAAATGTTTCGGTAAAAATGTCCATTACTACTAAAACTGGCATCAAAAGCAACATCGATTTCAAGATTGATAGAAAAAACCAAACCCAACAAAACACTATTTAACGTCGAGCTCTTAGTTTTTGGTGAACCTTGTATACAATATTCATGTTGGAAAATTTAAGGGCGCCAACGTTGTTCATAATCTGATATATATATACCTTTGTTTACCACAAATAGGCTTTGTTCAGCAGATTATTTTAAAAAATTAAAATAAAATTTTTGAAAAAATTCTCTATTTCGGAAACGAAGAAAAAATTTCAAAATCGCTAGAAATTGTTTTTTCGTACCTAGCTCTACATTATTTTGATTGCACAGAATGAAAGAGAAATCTTCTATAGTAAGAATGTTGGTCGAAGAATCGCAGCAAAAGAAGTAGATTTGGATTTGCTTCCATAATAAAGAAAAATCCAAAGTCAGATACGATCAGGAATTCATCAAATGGTGCGCCAATAAGAAAATCAACAACATTAGTAAAGAAGATATGCTTCTAGTTTACTTTCAAGAAATTTCAAAGAATTTTAAACCTTCTACAATGTGGTCCAAGTACTCAATGATAAAATCTATGCTAAAAATTAAGAATAACGTTGATATTAGCAGGCATTATAAATTGGTTGCTTATTTAAAAAAAGAAAATGGTAGTTTTAGACCAAAAAAGTCTAAAATTTGCACATGATTTTTTTAAGCATTGAGCCTGACTACTAATCAAAGCCGCAATACTAATTGGAATCGCTGGAGCCTGCAGGCGTGAAGAATAAACTGATCTGTTATGTGAAAACGTAATCGAACAAGAAGATTTGTTTCTGGTGAAAATACCAAATAGCAAGACTAACTGAAGAAAAAATCTTAATTTAATCAAGAAGTACATTTCTCTGCTTCCCAAAGGTACACCGCATAAAGGTTTCTTGTCAATTTCCAAAATGGAAAATGTACTACATATGTACATCGGACGTGGCTGCTTTTGTGAGAATTCCAAATCCAGAGACCTTTACTGAACACTGTTATATATACTCTCTTAGGTTACTATGTTGGTCGACGCTGGAGTGGATATTACTAATTTGAAACTTCTCGGGGGATGGCAATCGACAAAAGTTGCAGAATCATATCTGGACGAATCCATGGAGAACAAAAAACGTATCGCTAACCAAATTTTATGTTCTACAGAACAAAATTCCAAATTTGCGTCCACCTTCGCCCTTGCCTTCTACAAGTTTCGCGTATGAAATTCATAGTATTGCTGACCCAGTGAATCAGCACCCATATGACAAGTTAAGAAGAAAAAGTGTCAACATTATTGCCAGCATTAGAAAGGCTAACCATCAAAATGCTCCCAATTTAGTTAATAATGCTTATAATTGTCAATTTTCGGTTACCTGCCATGTTAATTACAACAAAGAATAATTTTTTTAAACAGTTTTCTATAGCTTTATGTAGTAACTACCTTTTCCCAAATATTTAGTTTCTTTTAAATATATAATAGTTTGTTCGTTATAGTTTAACAAAAATTCACAAATCACTACGAATTATGTACTTATTTCCGCACGTCTGTAGAAAATAGTATTTTTCCTAACAAGCTTGGAAAATTAATTTGTCCACGAGACTGATGACGCAAAGCGGAGTTCGGAAATGTTCCCAACGCGTGTGAAAAATGTGTTTTCCGCGCTCAACTGCTTGTCCGGACTCCGCTTCGCGTCCTTCAATTCATTTTCCACACTTGTTAGGAAAAATACTATTTTCTACAAGCGTGTGGTAATAACCAGTGTCCAACAGTCATATTAAAATTTTTATTTAAAGATTTACATTTTATTGTTTAATTATATAATAATTTGTAACAAAAGTACAATTAGTTGCATTGACCACATTAATGGCCGGTTCCAACTGATTACTTCTGCTTGGTATCATATTATCCCTATTGACCCTAACTGGCGTTATTCTAATTTCTTCAGGTTGTTGAAAGCTCAGATAAATAATCTAAAATTACCTCCTCCTTTTCATAGTTGCTTATTTTTTTTGTAGGCACCATTGGCTAAATATTTCATATTCTTTGTAGTATCTTCTTTTTGATTTTTCAGGTAAAAACGAATTAACATTTTCTGCGGCCTCAATAATCTCCTGTGAGACTCCTTATATTGAGGTTTTTTTGCGATATGGACTATAAACCTTACAAAAAAACTCGGAAATTCTCGTACATTGAAAATATTTGACGTCGTAATTTTTGACAATAAACAAAATAGCATGACTTACATACACACGTAGTAATTATGTAGGTAAGTTTTATAAGGTAATTAATAAATTAATGGAAAAATATAATTATATGTATGCTGACCGCGTCCACGGAGAAAGAACCCATCTGGCACTAAATTAGCTATAATTGCTTCTACTACTACTCTTTAATGGTTTTTACGCATTTATTACTAATAATCCTACTATATATCAAGGAACACTTTGGGTTACACGTTTTTAAGTATTATGTATGTATTTGTTACTGCAAATAATACATCACAGTAATTTCCTATATTAAGTAATTATGTAATTATTACTGCCAAGCAACTACTTACGAAATTGACTTCAAGGTCGCCATTTCTTTTCAGTGACGTAATAGTAATTTTTCAAAGTTAGTTCTCCTAATCTGTTTACTAAATTAAAACTTTTAAGTATTAGAACCTTTCTGAACCAGCGACTACTTCATTACGTCCAAATGTACTCCTATAAGATATTAGTATAAAGTAAAACGAGTCATTGCAGGATAGAAAAAGTTATCGTCTAATGTTACTTTAAACTGGCTATTACCAGACTTTATTCTTCGGTTGCAACTTAGAAGTAAGAATTACAGTAATTATTTACTACAAGGAAACTATAACCTTTTGTACTTGAGGTTCCGGTGATAGAGGGCGTTGGTACGAGATTCGGTCTCCAGTGACTTTAGGACAGTGGCCACAATAGAAGCCCACCCGCCATATTGATGCAAAATTTGTAAAGGTTTAAATGCGCATACATATTATCGTTAGTTTTTCGCAAAATAAGACTAATCTATTTGAACACATTAATATATGAAAATTGGATAAGCTAAAAGGTTAATTAATGAAATTATTATTAATTTTAGTCTACAAAGAGTAATATGCTGCAGAAAAAAATCGAAATTTATTTCACAAAATTTTTAAAAAAGTAGCTTTCGTCATTCATCCACATTTTATAGAAAATTAAAGATATTATAACTTGGTTATGTCATACCTGATCAAAACAACTTAAAGCGGTATTTTAAGGAAACAAAAAATAAAACGAAACAAGTGGTTATGGTAGATAACTTTATTCGTACCACATTAGTGGTCAAGACTTCAAAGTAATTGGGTATGTGACAGCTGCGTATTTAAAGAATCCAAAACTATAAAAGCGTATGGGAACAGTCGTAGACACTTGATGTTAAGTAATGTTCTTAGTAAAGAAGTGCAGCTAACTTCAAAACAAAAGTTTAACAGAACGCCATTGTTTATTTTCATCTCCATGATAAATATTTACCTATGATGTTTATTTTGTGAGTATAAAGATTAAAAAGGCATACAAATTAAAAAAAAGAATCACTCTTTATAACAAAATATTTAATGACAATTACTATTTAAACCAAATTCTAAAATTAAATTTTTGGGATTTAAATTGGCCAAAATGTATTGAAAATTAACGATTTTTAAAGGCGCGTTATTTTTTTACGACTATCATCACAATATTCACCAAAGAAATTGCCTGCGTTTTAATTTTAGGTCCTTAGCATAGCTAGGAAACTAACTGAAATGCATTTATCCTTCCTCAACAACTAATAACGTATCCTATATACGCTCAACATCATTTTCTCAACTTGAGTGTTTGTAGTCGCCTAACTGTTTTGTTTGTATTAAAAAGAACCATACGTATTTTTAAAACGGATTAAATAAAGATAGAAATAAGGAAGTAACAAATAAGGTGAATTATTACTATTTGGCTACTTAAATGGAACCACACAATTCCTTACTATCTACGTAATAGTCACAGACACAGTTACATGTTATTCACGAAATAGTTACCCTAAAATTGTTCCCCATTTTGGTAATGACTACGTAATCTCAGTTTAAACAGAACGTGGTGACACCAAGTTCCGGTTACTTCATCGAAAATACTTGTGGTAACAACGGCGTATTCATGACTTAAAGTGCTACTTGGGAATATAAATGCTCAAAAAATAATGTTATCTTTAATTTGAATGTCAATTAATGCATCTTCCGTTCGCGAGCTACAACTTAACCAAATTGCAGTGGGTCGCGATGTATATCGAACGGATTATTAATCATCACAAGTTTAACCTGGTTGTTATGTTGCCCTGGATTGATAACATTTTCCGTTTTTTTTCCTAGTGCTGAAAATATTTTCTGATACATAAACCGGTTGTCCGTCATGTAATAAAGTATTGAAATATACAACCAAATATTAATATATACCAATTGTCGTTATATTTGCCGGCGCGCAGCGTGAAACTAATTTTTTATTTTTTAAAAATTTAAATAAGCATTTACCAATTTACTTAGTGTTTTGTGTTTGGTAAATGGCTGGAAAATTACGATTAACTCCGTTCTATCTTTATAAGAATCTTTAAAACGCAAAAATTATTCATTTCTTTTAACAAGAAATTTAAGCTGATTAAGGATCAGGATTGCCTCGAATTTTTTTTGTCCTGATCAGAAATTGTATCGGAAATACGAGAAATCCAACCCCAATATAATTTTATAAGGCATTCAAGAAATTATTTACTCAAAAATATCTTAATGAGGTTGAAGGTGCAACATGTATCCAAGATATTAATAAAGTTTTGGTTAATGTAATTCCTGATGTAATCCAAGAATATAAAAATATCTATGTACAAGTGTTTGCATGCGACTATATAAATTTTTCAAGTACGAACGGCAATGCTGTAGTGTTTACATTTCTGGCTATCTACTAAAAAATCGGTAAATTTTGTTTAGCCGGAACTTAACTCGTTATAAATCTTTTCTTTTATTAGGAATAGTGAAGAGTGGCCCAGTTTAGTTCAGAATAATAGTCCTTATTATGTTTTAAACATTTTTATTGGGTGTCATTTTTTTTCATATTGGATTCCTATCAATATTTTACTAGTTTCTGTCTATGCCACACTTGATTTTTGGGCATAACTTAAAATAAATTCAGTAAGTACTTTTACCATCGACAAACACCGGCAGTTTATACTGAGGTTTATCCCTATATCACATTTAGTTTTTCCGTAAAATTTAATGCCAATTGAATTATTGGCCGCCATTTTGTTGCACCATCTTGAATTCGTGCCACAACTTTATCAGTTTATCGGTACATCACATTTATTGCTTGGACAAAGTTTGAAATTGATCTAATAAGTAGTTTTTTCAGGCCGATTTTTTAAATATTTTATTAGGCCACCATTTTGTTTTGCTATGTTTTATTCGTATCAAAATGTTACCAGTTTATTCGTAACACTTGATTTTTGTGCAAAATTTGAGAAAATTGGATAATTCGTTTTTTAGTAATAGTTTTATTAACGTTTCACTAGTCCGCCATCTTGGTCCGGCATATTGGATTTTTACCAAAATATAACCAGGTCATCTCCATATGTCTCTTAATTTTTGCCTAAAATGGAAGTTAATCTGATGAATAGCTTTTAAGCTATGTCGCGAACTGACAGACAAATTGACAGACGAACTGCAGGAATTGATGAAACATATTTTTTGGCATCTAGGGACGCTAAAACCTGAAAATATATAAAAGCATGGGTGATTTTTTTCACGATTACAAATATTTCATTTAGCCGCCGTTTTATTCCGCTATCTTGAATTAGTACCACAGGTTTACTAGCTTATCTCTATATCACAATTAGTTTTTTCAGGCTGAATTTCTAAGAACTTTATTAAGCCGCCATTTTGTTCCGCCATCTTGGACTAAAATTTTTAACAATTAATTTCCTGTTTTACTTAATTTTTGGAAACAGTACTTTTTATAACTCTATTAGGATCTATTAATTAGAAAACTTGACGTTTTCTCCGTTTTTCTTTTAATACATATGAAGTAAAATAGGTTACCATAAAAATTATGGATAGAAATTTCTAAATTCGTTTTTAAATCACCCCGGTAAGTGAACGTTTATTGTTTTTAATCGCCAGCGGTTTGCATCAACCTCATAAAAGCAATGGCACCTGCACAGCTGTATACATTTCTGGGATTCGTCGGCGCGTTTTTGTAAGCACAATATAAAAGTTCTGACCGATTGTGCCTCTTCTTGTCTTGTTAATGTTCGGTGGTACGGTTGTCAAAAGTGACCCATAAATTATTTTCAAAGATTTAATGGAGTCGTCCGTTACTTTGTGATAGTACATTTTAACAAATAAATGAATGAAATGAAAGTTTTATTTTGTTAACTGTCACTTATTTTATTTTTGCATTATTTTCAATTATTTACAATGCGATTATAATATACGTCCTTGAAGGAACATAGCCATTCTACACTCTAAAACCATAGGTCGGAATGATTGTATTCTCGGATATCTAACCAAAAAAAAATATGTATTTGAACAGAAAGGTACTGGCCTTCTATACGTGCATACGTAATTTTGTATACCACGCTTAAATAGTAAATGTATTAATTTATTATAATCCAGCACAACTAAAAATACTAATATAAAATAGCTAGTCGTAGGTGTCTGGACCCCCCCCCACGAAACTCTAAAAATATTTTGATATAGGTATGCTTCTTCCTAATTTTTTTTAAGGCTTTTAATAAACTGGCCGATGACAATCTTTCCATTTTGCCGGGTACATTAGGCAAAACTTAACCTTGTAGTCAAATAACTTTAGCTGTAACTTCTAGCTATAAGTTATACCGACTTTTAGGGCAAACATACAGAAAGATGATTTTGGCATTAGTGAGGTATTCTATACGTTGGTTTTTACATTGCAGCAAAAATGCCTTTTGCGGCCAAGGTGTATATTTTCTTTATTTTGTTTCCTAAAAACTCCGAAACAATATAAAAATTAATATTATTGACAAAATTTTGACATGGGTATTGGGTCCTTTATATCCTTTATTAAGTAATATTTTTATAGAAAAATTAGATACTTAAATTTTTACTCAAATCATCCAACCAAGGTTAAAAACAAAATTGAAAAAAGCCTATATGATAGAGCAAAAATAATTTGCAAAAATCAAAATTTTGTAGAAAAAAAATTATATAAAAGATGTTTTAAATCAAAATAATTATCTTAATGACTTCATTGAAACATATTTTTATGAATTTGAGAATCCAAAAGCCAAACACATCCAAAAGAGCCCTATTACAAACCTCTTTATACTATACATACCTAACTTATCATATAAAAGAAAAGAAATAGTTAACGTAAACGACCTTTAAGACATACAATACACTTAGAAGCAAACTGACAAAGACAAAACCTAAGAATGAACAAGAAAATAAAACAAAATGTTATTTATAAAATTCTGTTTCAATGCTGTAAGTTTTACATAGATGAAACCTCCAGGCCATTAGCGAAAATAATTAAAGAATGCCAAACTTACATACAAAATAGGGAATTTCAAAAACATTTGCCAACACTCACTAGATAATTATCATAAAATTTATTGGAATGCTTCTAATATTTTGGCAAAAGAACCGTGGTCCTAAAAACGTGAAATAAAAGAAAGTGTTTTAATATTGTTAAAATAAAGATAATTGTGTAGCATCTTGTTCAGTTAATTTTAATAACACGTGGTTAAATTTGCTAAATACTGAAGTAAAAAAAGTACATGTCAAGACAGAGAAAATTAAAATTAACAATACTTAACAATTAACAATAACACCTTTAAATTGACATTCTGTCAGAGATTTACCATTCCGGTTAAATTCCTGATATAAAACATAAGTGAATTACTGCTCTTAGTTTTTTATTTTGCTGAACAAAGGAGTAGACTTACCCACGAAATGTCCCAACAAGTAGATATTTTTCAGTGTCGTTCCTCGGTTACCTTCACAATGGACCCAAAACTAAACACTACAGATTAAAATTTAAGGCACATAGTTATTATAAATAATTATAATAATTTTAATATTTTAATTTTCTATTAAAATTTGTGGAGTAAAATGCAAAAATAGTTTCTTCTTAAATTACACATGTCCAAAAATCTTAGTACGGGCTAGTATCTCGAGTATTGGTAAAACATAACAATTTAAAATGTAGAAGTTGCATAATCTCAAAGAATCAACATTGTGTTTAGGCTATTTCCATTTGAATTTTGAATGCAATCTTATATCGAATTTCATCTTATTTTGGACACCTCTAAAAATAAAAAATTTCTGCATAAACCAGAAATCTTCACGTCGCACAGTGGAACGAGGCATAGGGAAATATGGACATTGGCTGTTGTTTTAGAACTATTAGTGTGATTTGGATAATTTTGACCATTTTGAAACGAAACAACCTTTAAAGATTTAAATTCAGTCCCAAATTCGATTTTTTTCAAAATCGAAATACAGGGCGTTGAATAATGCACTGTCTTTTTGGATTTTTTAAAATACTTCAAAAGCGTAATAAATAGTGTATTAAGTTTTGTTACATGTTATGACAACACAAAAATTCATTTTTTCTGATTAAATATTTTTTCAGTTCCACCAGTGGCGTTCGTCTAACAACAGTGTCCAATATGTTTTGCAAAAAAAATTGTGGATCTAGTAAAAAAATGTTAAAAATGTACATTTGGGAGTTAAAATTAGACCTTCGTCAATAAAATATCGTTGACGTTCAATGTAAATATTAAGCACTTGATATACGAGGCGTTTTAATATAATGTGGTCCACTAAGTAGATACGGTACACAGAGGAAATCTTTATTAGTAACCCTATACAAATCGAAATACTGTCATAAATTCGTGTATATACATATTTGAAAACCATATTAAGTATACTTGAAATGGTTGCAAATCAAGCAACCTTTATACAGATTAAGCAAAAAAATCATTCAAAAGGAGATTACTTTAATTGAAAGTATTCGGGAAAAATATTATTAAGAAAACTTCGAATTAAAATATCCCCAATATATCCAATTCAAAATGCTCCCATTTAAAAAAAAAATTCAAATAAAAAAAAACTTATGAGTTCTTAGTGGCCTACATTGTACTACCATAAATATGGTCCGATTTTATTAAATTTAAGAGAATCCCTGTATAGAACGAATCGATTTACAAACACTAAGTATAGCAGAAAATTATTTTTGATTGAGAAGCTGCTCATTGCTGCTGGATTTTTAATTTTCACAATACAAAGGATATCTCATATAAAGCATTAATTCGAATTTAAATTATTATTTTAAATAAATTCTACTTTACCTCAAGGGAATTCTTCCAGCAGCAATCTGTTCCAAATAAAAGACTTTGCAGTGAATAACACAAAATATATAATAAAGAAACAAACTTAAAACCAATAACGTAGAAAGCTGTGTCAAAGCTTATATTATCTAAATAATAACAAGTACACAATTTACTACAAAGCATATTCTTCATTTTTAGTACTATCTAGTAGCAACAATACTTCTGGTTGTAAGTTGTCAACATTTATTTTATTTCTAATTGGTCGGAGATTAGAAATAACTGGATCAGATGAAATTAGTAAATTGTTTAATATATCTTCGTTGGTAAATTTTCTGTTGCATTTCCGGGATCTGAGCTCTCTATACTTTCTGAAGTCTTTGTTTCTAGCTTCTGCTGCTTCCTCTGAAAGGTGCCCAATAGGTATAAATACATCTCTAATTAAGCCCCATGAAATAAGATCTTATGGACTGTAGCTGGCATATAGTACCAGCTGTATAATCTAACATATAGCTGGGCGGTTTGTTTTGCATAGTTGTGAAATGCGTTAACATCTATGTTGCGACCAGAAGCTATAGCCTGTAGTATGACGTAAAATCTTTTGACTAAAAGTATCCAAACCGGTAATTTCCGCAGATTTTGTAGTATTTCTGAAAAACTTTCTTGCGGTGTTACCGTCATTGGTTGTGCCAAATCCTTGTTTCACCATATCAACGTTTAGTCCCAATTCCCTTTTAAACCTTTCTTGAATAATCATTTTGGTTTTTTTCTTCATATTTTTTTCTTCTATGGTTCTTGCTGACCATTTCTTAAATCTCATATACGAAATATGGAGCAAACATTCAAAAGTTCGTATCCCTGCGTGTACATTCCTAATTTGTAATACTCCTGAATTGGTACTTTACGAGCTATTAAATCCAAATTGTTCATTTCTGTAGGTTTTGCTCCCCAAATATAGCAATTCATTGTGGATTTTGATCCTGCTATTGTAGAACAAATTTTACCATCGATCATTGTTAAAAAAAATTGTGTGTTTTATAGACGTAGTTTCAGGAAGTTCTGTATCATCCAGTAGATTGATTTCATCTTTTAAAGATTCCCATGCGTTATTTATTACCTCTTTAGATTCTTTTATAAACTGAAAGTTAATTGGGCGACAGTAAAACGGTGATGATGGCCGTGGATTTTCCCAAACAACAATTGACTCCTCGTTAGAAAAAACCAATTTAAGTGGAACATAGGCGGTCATAAATACTTTTCATCCGATTCACTGTTTTGAAAATTTTGCTTGTAGTTAGATTGGCCAGAAGCGCCATCAAATCCACATTTACCAAAAAGAGTGAGTCGGCCAGTGACACTATTCTCTAATGATTAAGAATTCTCCTAACTGTGTGACAAAAGGGACTGCAAAGTAATTCGCGCAAACGTATCGGTAATCATAATGGAACTTTGTGGAGGGTAGCACTCACGTTTTGCTTGTTGAACCTGGTAATATGACGGATACAGGAAACAACCTTCTAGCTCAGCAGATCTTCGTAAAGTTAAGTAGTCATTTTTTGAAAGTTTTAAGGAAACGTATATTGCTAGTGACTTTCCTTTGAGTAGGAATGCTTGTGATACTTCTGAATGTTTTCACAAAAATGTCTTACTTTTTCTACGTGTTGGGGATGTTGAGATAAAAATTTAAATATTTTATTTATATCTTCATTTTTACAATTGCTCATTTTGGTAGTTATGGTAAAAGATAATTCTTCCACGTTTTCTTGCTTCAGGAAATTCGTTCTTCTTTTCTTTTGCCTTAACGAAAGATCTTCAAACCTCTTTCGTTTTTTCTGTAAGATATTCGATGCCGGTTTTATTGACTGAGACATTAAGACAAAACGAGGCCAAGCAAAGTCTCGTTTAATCCACAATTCGTTTTTCTTTAAAAAGTAATCATACGTACGGTTACATTATCTCCATCTTTTTGACACATTTAGACAAAATTTTCTTAGGCACTCACTTAAAACGCAAGTCTCCGTTTCACTCAAATTGTCCAAATTAAGTTTTTTCACGGTAACACTCAGTAAAGTTTTAAAGTCACTTAAACTAACGTCCAACGATCCTAATTGTGTAAATAAATTAAAGTTAAATATTTTACTTGAAATGAATTAATTAAACGTATTTTATAATGCACGCACCAAAAAAATAAGTAATACAATTTTTGACAGCTCATATACTGTGATAATGTAAACAATTTCTCCAAAGCCCACTATGCGCCAAGGCACTCTACGACCTATAAACTCCAAATAGGCGCTTAGTGGCGGCCAATCTTTTTATATTTGTTTTAAGAAACCTTTGAACTCAATAACAGATATAAAAGAAGTTTATGCATATTTAAGCATTTTTTTAAAAGTCAAGATAAATTTTAGTTTTATGCAATACACGTATCGTAGAAAACTTTTAAAAATCATTGGTGCTAAATAAGTGTTGATATTAAAGTAACTATGCAATTTGCAAGCTCATATATCACATAGAATAAAACTATAAAAAATAATATAAGTTTTTGTTTAATTACGAAATTATGCCGTTTAATTTGCAATAGTCAGTTTAATAGGAAAATCAAAAAAATAATTTTCTTCTCAGAAAACACCCCGTGTATTACTTATTAAGTTGTCAAAAAAAAAGTAAGAATTATTTCAAACAAATTTGATGTTTTTAGAAGATATTTATTTAAAAATATATATCAAGTTAGGAATTTTGCATAATTGCTGTATGTCCATCTAAATACATTGGCTCGATCCACTGTGCGTCGATCTGTTTTTGAATAAGGAAAATAAAGAAGTTTTAGAAGGAACTAAATATATCATGTTAATTTATGTCGTTCGGTTTGTACTAACGCTTAAACCTTTTACCTCTGTGCTATTTCTACTTAATTCTATTCAGTTTCTTTCATTTCATTATGGTTCGTACTAATGAAGATAAAGTCTAGATCATTATTCAATCAATTGTTTGCTAATGTTAAGTTTTTTCGACATACATAAGTCAATATACATTTACATAATAAAGTTAAATTATCCACGATTTAATTAAAATAGATTAAAATTAAATTACAAATTTAATAATTTAAGATATTTAAATTATTTAAGAATACTATATTGTTTAACAGTTAAAAATTGCTATATAAAATTTACATCAACGGACAGTAAACATCTTAGAACATATCTAAACAACACATCAAAATTTAAAAATTCGTCAAATGAGTAGAATCCTCTCCCAATCAGAAACTTTTTAACTGCAGATCTTTGTACTGCATTAGGGGGAGGTCTCTAACTTTTTCAGGAAGTCTATTAAAGCATTTTACTGCTAAAAGCTTGGTCCATTTTGACAGTTTGTTAGTCTTAAGTACAGTGTTACTAGCTGATTTTTATTACGGGTCTGATATGAGTGAATGTTGCGAGTTGCATCATATTTGTAAAGATTATTTTTTGCAAAAACAATATTTTCTAGGATAAAAATACATTTACGTTTTGGAAAAGTTAAAATTTCTAAATTAACAAATGCGTTTCTACAATCCTCTCTGTATGGCATCCCTGCGATGATTCTGACCGCTCTTCGTTGGAGGGCAAATACTCTATGCACCTGAGCAGCGTTAGACCAAACCAAAATACCGTATGAAAGCAAAGAATGGCAGAAAGCAAAGTATGCAGTCCTCAAGACACCCCCGGATACACTACCTGATAAATTCTTAAGCAGGAATATATTTCTGCCCAGTGTACTCAAAAGTTGTTCAATGTGGGTATCTCATTTCAGCTTTGGATCCAGCGTAATACCAACGAAACGTACCGCATTCTTCGACTCCAACTCGATTTAACATCTACTCAGGGAGAAAATCATACATTTGGTCTTGTCTTGGTTCAAGTTAGGTAATTTTTTTAAACCACAAATCTACAGCCCATACGGGTAGCAGTGTTATCCGTAAAAAGCAGGGTTGGGAATTCTACCGTATAATTGGTTTTATACGTTACGTGTATTATACGGTATTATACTGGCGTATAAAACGTATTATACCTCGTGAAAAGAGTGGTTGTATTAAATAGTATTATACCGTATTATACGGTATTATACGTTTAATAGCAGATCACAATATAACCTCAAAATTTTAGTTCAAACACTTCAAACCAGTTGCTTCAACAATAAGCAGGCGTTTGATGAGTTCTTGTTATTGTTATCGTGAATTTGTGAACTGTACAGTGTTACTGATATTGTCAACTACAGATTAGGAGTAAAGTAAACAGTAAGTATTATTATATTATTTGCCATTCATTCGCAAAGTGCAACAAGGCAATTTTGGAATATTGATCATAAATTAATTTAACCATACATCAAACTTATAAAAAATTGTATTTCATGCTTATGAACTTTATTATTATTATTATTATTATTATTATTATTATTATTCATTTTTACTAACTATTTAACTATTTACTTTGGTAAAGTAAGTTTACATTTTATTTTGAAATCTATTTACAATTACAATCATCCATATTTTATCAAAATCAATTTACGAATTGCCTTGGTACCATCTAAAAATTGCCATTAATATAAAAAAGCTGTCCGTCGCCAGCATAATTTAAGATGGACAAACGGCAGCTATCGAAAATTACGGGCCCTGATTCTCGATAATGTGGTCAAGCCAAATCCAAAGGATTCTGTTTGGGAGCTGATTCCCAATGTCTTTAAGTGCTACATTTATCATTATTTAAGACTGCTTGCTTTTACGTTCATGAATTAAAAAGAAAGTTTTGTTTGCACTTTGAAAATGAGCCCCTCAACCGCATGTTAAGTAAAGCCAAGTGTTTTAGTTGATTACAATATTGTTTTTGAATATTTTTTATTGTAATTTGAAAGTTTTAATTTAATACTTGATTAACTGAGTATATGTATCGTGTGATCTACTTATCTTGTCCACATTTTGATATTATAATGGAAAGTTGCTTAGAGAGATAAACAAAGAAGATGGTAACAAATTTTTTCGTTTGTCGTACCTGTTTTTATATACAGAGTGTGCCGTTTTTCCTAACCATAAAAAAGTTACTTATTTTAAATTGAACTCCTCATACTTATATTTATTATTCAATATTTCGAATCCATGTTAAACTCTATGGTTTTCAAAATGGCGCTTGAAAATTGACATTTTTGGCTCTTTATCCTCTGTAACTGCTAAACGTCGGCATCGAAACTTTTAACGAAATGAATTTCATAATTTCACTTTCTTAATTTTTAATTATCTCTTTGACCACATTTATGGGTTTACAGGAGTCAAAATTTGACATTTGCAGTCAAAGTAGAAATTGATTTGGTCAAATAGATAATTATTAAATAGTTAGTTCTGTTATTTAGGAGTTACTTGGGTTCAAATAGTTAATATCAATTTACAAGCGCCATTTTCCTGAAAACCGTTAAAAATTAGTATAAAATATTATACATATTTATGCTTAGAATTTAATATAGAATCTAAATATTGAATAAATATTATACAGGGTGTCCTCAAAGTAAGGTAAAAAATGCAGGGGTGATTCCTTAGTTAATTCTAAGAAAAAAGTTCAAATATACACATGTTCGAAACGGCCTAGTTTTTAAGATACAGGGTGTTGAATATTTAAAAAAATCAGTTTTTTCCAAATATTTATAAAATGTTTGTAACTATTCTTTTGAAAATTTCCACAAGTTACTTACTTCAAAGAAGGTACTTTTATGCCCTGCCAGATTTATTTTACTTTTATCAGTGGCTTGCGCGGGGGATACGCATTTAATAATTATAAAGAAAAATATTGACGAAAATGGTCATAAGATGCACGCATTGAAGTACTTTTTATTATTTTCTCGCAAACGGTGCATTGCAGCGAAAAAATATAAAAGGCAGTTTTTGTAAATTTCTAATAGATCAATCATAAAAACTTGTTAGATTTTTAAGAAATCGGTAGCGTACCATATTTTTTTATAAATATTAAAGGCGTATCCCCTGCGCACGCCCCTGATGAAAGTGAAATAAATCTATCATGACTTAAAAATACCTCATTTCGTCAAACCTGTGCCAATTTTCAAAAGAATATCTGAATGCATTTTGTAAATATTTGGAAAAAACTGATTTTTTTAAATATTCAACACGCTACGCTGTATTTTAAAAACTAGGCTGTTTAGGACATGTGTTCATATGAACTTTTTGTTTTAGAATTAACTAAGGAATCACCCCTTAAAATCTTTTACCTTACTTTTTGAACACCCTGTATAGCTGTTCGATTTAAAATAAGAATTTTTTTTCATGGTTAAGGAAAACATAAATCAAATCAAAATGAGAACACTATAAGCGGATCTTACGGTACCTACCTACTTGTACCGAATACCAAAACAGAGTTTTTTTTTATAGATGAGTTCAGGAGGTTCAGGTGGTCGTCCAAACCATCCAGTATGGGCTCAAGGCTTCAAGAAACTAAAGGAAGAAAATAAAATTGTAGCTCTGTGTACTGTGTGTGAAAAGAAAATTCACAACACAAGTTCAAGTCGCCTTTCTATGCACAGAAATATTTGCAAGTTTCGCCCCATTCAAAATAATCCAGAAAAAACAAAAAAATATAGCTGCAAAAAGTCCAAAGTGGAAACAAAATGAAGAAAAACATGCTACTAAAATAAGTCGTATAGTAACTGACACAGACACTGGCAGTACCACCAGCATTTGCAGTAATTCCTTTGAAGATGAAGAATTACTATTAGAATCAGGTGAAAATGCAAATTTGGATTCTACTAACAAGCCTGGTAATAGCAATTTTGAAGTTTCCAATCAAGAATCAATATCTTCATATTCTTCTTCTAGACCGTCAAGTTTATCTTCAGTCACAGCTTTCATTGATAAAATGTCAGTTCAAGACATTAATAAGGGAAACGAGCTATTGGGAAAGCTATTTTTTGGTTGCAACATCCCATTTAGCGTAATCGAATCAACACATTTCCGCAACTTCATGCAGCATATGAGACCAAGCTATCGTATTCCTTCCAGTAAAGCCTTGTGTGGAAAAATATTAGACGATCTTTTTAATAAATTTACGGAAGGTGTAAAATTCGAGTCTCATTCAGTTATGCTCATTGATGGCTGGAAAAATGAAAATGCTAATACGAAGAATGTCACAGTTTTGCTGCATTCTGCAACAGGCAAAGCAGTTTTTCTGTATAATTGGGACCTCAGTGAAGAAAGAGAAATTAGCAGAGATAATTGAATTTGCAAAAACTCAAGCAGAGCAAATGTACAAAACAAAAATATTTGCAGTAGTTAGTGATAATGCTGCTAATATGATAAAAATGGGTAGATTAACCAATATAATTCACTTAACTTGTAATTCTCACACAGGTCAGCTACTGGCAAAGGATATTTTACCTAGTGACTTAGCTACTCGAGTAACATCCATCTTAAAACAATTCAATGGCCCTGATATGGAAGCACAAATTTTAAAATTTGGAGGCTCAAAAATCAGTCTACCTTGCGAGACCAGATGGTGCTCAAATAGGGATTCATTTTCATGTTTTTTGAAGAATCTTCCTTATATCAAACGTGTCATTTCAGAGAACCCTGAAAAAGCGATTCCAGCCCATTTAACTGCTCTAATTTTTGATCAACAGTTTATCAAAAACATTACCGAAGCTGTTTCATTGTTGGACCCAGTATGCATAGTGGTCAACAAATGTCAATCGTCGACAGCAAGCATTGCATGCGCTGCAGAAGCGTGGCTGAACCTTGAATTTCCCTCAAAGTTCCAAGAAGCAGGAGAATATTTAAATAAAAGGAGGAAATACGCATTAAAAGTTCCGCTCCTAGTTGCGAATTATTTGAACCCATCTTACAGAGGCAAAAAACTTAATGAACAACAAGTAGATTTGGTGAACGATTATCTCCTTGAGAATCTAGATGCGACAGGCCTGGAGGATTTAGTTAAGTTTAGTAGCAATACCGGAATTTTTGAAGTACTTAATGGAAAGGCGGGCTTATGTAACAAACCATTTTTGTACTGGGATTTAGCATCAAAAAAATGTAATAATTTAAGTTCTCTTGCTAAAAAACTGTTATCAATTCCGGCTTCGTCTACGCAGTTAGAACGCGTATTTAGCAATTGGTCTTATGTACATAATAAATTGCGTAATAGATTGAGTGCAGAAAGGTCCAAAAAACTAGTTAAAGTATATTATTCTTTAAAAATTGAAGATGATGCTAAATTCTGCGAATATTAGCACGAGTCACGTTATGTTACGTTAAGTATGTTATGTTATATATATATATATATATATATATATATATATAATACATAATACATAATATATAAAAATATACAATATACATTTTATGTTTTATTCAACCAAAAACGAACCTAATACTCTTAAATCGTCAAAGGCGATGTGCAACTAACTGCATACTGTGAAACTTACCTTTTATACTGTATAATACCTTAGTTTTATACTGCGACGTATTATACGGTATTTTACGCTACGTATAATACATATTATACAAAACGTATTATACGTTCCCAACCCTGGTAAAAAGGTTAAAGCTTGCACTGAGATTGCTTTCTGGAAAGCTGTTGATATAAATGAGGAAAAGAAGAGATCCCAATATCGAGCCCCGAGGCACACCAACAGTGGGTTTCAGGCCCCCTGAGACAACATCACCCACCCGAAAACTCTGGTATCTGTTAATCAGGTAGGACTTTATGAGTCGCAAGCTGTTCTTATCAAAGTTATAGTTCTCTAATTTTTGAATCAAGAGGCTATGCGAGACACAATCGAGTGCCTTACTTAAGTCGCAAAAGATAGTGCAAGGCATACTAAAAGTTCTCAAATGCCTCTAGAACAGTTGTAACGAAGTCAATCATGCTTGTGACAGTGCTCTGCCTTTAAATGAATTCATGTTCAGATTCTGTAAAGAGATTATTTGATTCAAAGTATTTACTAATCTGTAAAGCAATGCACTTCTCGACCACCCTTGACATCCCTGGCAGCAGTCAAATGGGTATATAGTTACCAACATCATCCCTGCTCCCTTTATTTTTGAAAATTGGCACAACCAGAGCACGTTCAAATACATCAGGAACATACCCGCTTTCTAGGGATATGTTTATAAGTTTGGTTAGAGGATACACTATTATCTCTCGTACTGACTTAAGGAGTGGCACATTTAATTCATACCCATCTAGAGCCGACTTGTTTTTTAGATTTTTTATTATTTCCCTAACTTCTATGCAAGTGACAGGTTTAAATCAGAAGCCCGGTCCTTCTTTTGCCATATTCTTGGGTAGGCCCCTATCTTGAGCTAGCCCATTTAAGAGAGTATGAGCAATATTGGCAAAATAGTCATTACATTTTTTGGGTGGAATCTGGTTACTTATGTTACCCTTCCTCTCATCTCCCCTTCCACGGCCATTTCCATCTAATACCCCACATGACGCAGGAAGGATTGTTTGCACTTTTAATTTTTGTATCATTATGTTCTCTCTTTGCATTTTTAATTAGTTTTTTGTATTGTTTTCGATAAGAATTACGTTGTTGAAGAAACTCGCTTGTTAGATTTCCCTTGTAAAGATCATTAAATAGATTGATCCATTCCCTGAACTCCCTTAGGTATTGGTTAAACCAGGAGCAGTGATCAGATGTGTTTTTTCTAAGGTTATATTTTTTCTCCTCAATTTTATATTAATTTACCAGATTATCAATGAAAAATGTCGATTTTTCTTCAAGACCAAACAATGGTTCATTAAGAAAATCCCAAGAAATCTGTTCCACTAACCTGTGAAACCGTAAACCACCTGCCGTTGTTATTGGTTTACAAATTTTACCAGAAGGTAGTCCAGATTTTCCTCAGCCAGGAAACCCTCTAAAATCTGAGCAAGATGGTCCAATAAGCCACAATCCCTGCTCCCTGCTACGCTTTGTTCCAGTATGTCCTCAAAAGTCAAAAATATGTTATCAAGACAGTTTCTGCCTCTAATTTTATTGATAAACATTTGCTTAAATCCATAAATTGATATTAAATTCTTCATTGTTATCTGACCTAAAATTAATATTAAACTCTCCCATCATTGTACGGACAATGCAATCGAAATTTCAATGGGGCAGCCAAATTATTCAATGAAGCTTTTCTAGATAGACCAATTTCTATAAGTACTGTTTTCCAAGTCCTAACTTTTGGCATCAAAAATGTTTACGTGATTTGGTTGTCATTGAAATTCTTGAAGTTCTAGGAACATTTGCTGTTCAACCAAAGCAGGCACTTACTACTTGAAGTGATTGCTGCTGATATGAGTGCGGGTAAATCAACATGACACAAAATTAGAAGAAATAATACATTTTATCCATACAAAGCTCATCTTGTACAAGAACTTAATGAAGATGACCCAAATCGCAGATTCCAGATTTGGGCAGTCACAGTCGTTACTAAAGTGATGAAAATTCTCACTGGTTTGTAGAAGCTTATATACAGCATCCTCAGAAACATAACATATGTGCCGGAATTATGGCAAAAAAGCGATTAGTCAATTTTTTAGACTAGACTCTTATACTTGCAACTGTTGGAAGAGACTCCTATACCTGCAATTGTAGCTATTTAAGACGACGATATTGACTATGACTCAGTTTTTTAGCAGGAATGAGCGCTCCCGCTAGTATTTACTAGTTAGAAAGTATTTTCATAATGAATTTTCCTGGGCGCTGGTCGTGGAGCTGTTGAACGATTGGCAAGGTCATCGTCATTTCTCCACTTGATTTCGTTCCTTTGAATTACTTAAAAAGCGAGGGTTTATTACAAAACCTAATAATTTACAAGAAGTACAACAAAAAATTCTGATTCTTTGCTTTGAATTACTTAAAAAGCGAGGGTTTATTACAAAACCCAATAATTTACAAGAAGTACAACAAAAAATTCTGATGTTTTCCGAAATGTATATATCACCTGAAATGTTTCATAAGATTATTTGAAAGTAAATTTTATTATTGAAAAGAGGTTAACGGTAGCCATATTTAATATCTAAATTTAAAATAACAGTTTTCAGTTTACTACTGAAATCCTTATTTCTTATATATATATTTACAAATTTAGTACAAAAAATATATCAGAACGTAGACAAATCTCATCCGGCTTCGTGCATCTTTGTCGACTTGGTTAAAGCTTTAGATACAGTCAATCATCATGATTTACTCCACACAATAAAAAATGTAGGTTTTAGAGGTATTTTCCTTAAGCTGCTTAAAAGTTCTCTATCCGATAGGAAACAGTGTGTCCAAATGGCCAATACTGTAAGTAGTTACAAACCGGTACAATATGGAGTACTGCAAGGTATAGTACTGGGGCCGCTCCTTTTCACTATTTATATAAATGACGTTTTCAGGATCCCTACACATGGCAAAATTGTCAGTTTTGCCGACGATACCGCTATTTTCTATGAAATCCGGACTGGCGTAGTCTGAATAAAATGGCGGACACTGACTTCGGCAACATAGTCGAGTTTCTAAATAGCAAAAAGCTTACTATTAACAAAAAAAACATGTTACCTACCGTTTACCTCAAAACTCAACATTTCAATAAATGTTATAGATCATATTATTAAACATGCTAGAAATGTTTAATATGATCAATGCTGTGGTGGGAAAATATTTAATCGACAATTTCAGAGTTTTTAAACAAATATTTGACATAAATTAGCTAAAAGTATTGTAGAATCAACTAGTGCAGTCACATCTTGTCTATGGAGTTGTGGCATGGGCAATGTATAAAACTCCTATTTAAAACGTTTAGATGTAACCCAGAAATGGACTTTGAAAATTATTTTTGGGAAAGGTTATTTATTTCTCAGTGATGATTTATATAAGGGGAGTGGTATATTCGATATACGGCAGCTATTTTTTAAACAATTATCGTTGAATCGATATAAAAAAATGCAGTAAATTATCTAAACCATATTTCCTCAACTCGACATAAAGAGAATATTATATGGTAATTCCATTTAGTAAAATGATAGGTCAACGTATCATTTTTATCTAGCTCCAAAATAATTTAACGTTATTTCTAAAGAAATGACACTATTAAATTCCTATTCGGTCTTTAAAAAGCGACTTACAAGTTGAATTAAGCAAAAATCCAGGTTAGATTTTTACAGAATGATAGACATTAAGAATACTCGTTTCCTGTTTATAGTACGTATTTTTCTCCCTTTTCCAGATTCCTATTATTAATATAGTTTAATACAGTATAAATAACTTATATAAACATAGGCAAATAGTTGACCACATATATTTATATATTTATCTATTTGTTGCCCACTGTGTACGTATGTTAAAAACATGATATTTATTTTAGCTAGGATTAAGTGGTAAATATAGTAACTAGTCTACTTATTTCATATCGAAGAAACGATCCACGAACATGGATTTCTTTAGTGGATAATGGGTGATTTGTGAAATTTTGGTAGCTACATACTTCTAAAATTTACATTTTATACTGTACTGTTCACAATAAATTTTATTATCACTTTTATTATTATTACATGCAACTTCCAAATTTTATTCTTTTTATCTTTATTACTCGAGATACTAGCTCATACTAAGACCTTTCGGATATACTGTATGTATTTAGTTCTAAAGTAACTTAAATAGGACACCCTAAACTGGTGCTTATATTACGATATTAATGTAACACATGAAATATAGACGCTTCCGACAATCGCCCTTCTCCATTTAATACTCCCTTCGGTGCTAAAATTTCGCAATAGGCACAAGAACGTGGAATAGTTGCATTTCTGGCACGTGATATGGATCTTTATGTTCCCTTTATCCCAGAGGAAAACACTAGATAATGTAAAGATAAGCCCCCATAGTTGGATTTTGAATGGGTATTTAAAGACAGAGCTATAGAACCATTTTGGACCCGTTATAAGTCATTTCCTTGTTTGTAGTTGTTTGAACCCAAATGGTTAAAGCAGACAAAAACTTTTTATTTTTCGACTTTACTTAATTGTACTAAGCCGATAAAGCTAATTTATATTAATAATAATTTAAACATAGTGCCGTCTTTTAGATTTTATATTTATTATCTGGCTATAGGCCTTATGTTTGATTAATGACTATATTATGTACCTTAACTGAATTACTTGTGAATCTAAAGATGACAATTTAAGTAAGAAATTGATAAATCATCATAATAATAATAATCATGGATATTGTTTACTCTAAAATGCTTTTTGATGTCTTTGTTATAAAAGTCCGAAACGTCGACATATATAACTTTATGACAGAACTTTTTGGGAAATATACACGTAAATTGATGGCACGAAAAAAAGCGAATACCGGTATGAATGGTAATAACAGCTTATAATAGTAAAATCTGGTACAATGTCCAAAGATGGTAGAAAACAGAAATTACATTTGACGATATACAAGTAAAATTATGTATATTCTGAACAGATGATATATTAGTTAATTTCGTGGCAGTAATATAATAAAAATATCGGTAAATTCACATATATACTAACTTCCAAATATTTTTATTGGGCGCCATTTTGTTCCATCATATTGGATTTTACCAGTTTCTACTTATAACACACTCGATTTTTGGACATAATTTAAAAAAAATTCAATAAGTAGTTATGACATTGACACACACCGCCATTTTGTTACATCGTGTTGAATTCGTACCAGTTTATCCGTATATCACATTTAATTTTTCTGCAAGAAATAAAAATTTAATTTATATAAGATCCTGTTACGTTGATTTAAAAGAAAGTATTTGGCCGTCACTTTGTACCATCATCTGGAATTCGTACCAAAACTTTACCAGTTTATATCTTTTCAGGCTGGTTTTTAAAATATTTTAATAGGCCGCCATTTTAACTTAAGCCTCAAACTGACAGACAAATAGACGGACCGACGGAATTAATAAAAATATTTTTTGGTATCTTGGGTCCACAACTTGAATTCAGTCTATTAAGTAGTTTTTTCAGGTTAAATTTTTAAATATTTTATTAATATTAATATTTCACCTACTTGGATTTGTAACTTTACTAGTTGATTTCTAGATAATACTTGACTTTTAAGATAAATTGGAACAGTAGTTTTTTAGTAATAATTTTTTTTTAAATTTCACAAGGACGCAATTTTGTTTTGCCATATTGGATTTTTACCAAAATAGTACTTGGTCATCCCTACATGATCCTAAATTGGTGGCCATAATTTGAAGTCAATCGGGTAAATAGTTTTTTAGCTATGCCGCGAACAGACAGACAGACTGAAGGAAATAAGAAAACTTGTTTTTCTGCATCTTGAGACCCTGAAATGTAAAGACTTGAAAAAATCTGAGACAGTGATTTTTAAATGTGTTCAGATTATTTGTTGTGTTTAGATTGACAAACAAAAATCTTTTTTGGCTTTTTCTACTTGAATAAAAATACTTAACTTTAAATTAATTGAAGCAAATATTTAATATAATTACATACCTCAACATGTAGACTAGTCTGTCTACGGAATGTTTCGATATATAATATAAACATATTATATATATATATATATATATATATATATATATATATATATATATACATATAGAGACTCTATTCGGACGCGAGAAAGAAAGCATCGAAAATGCCAAATGTGATTTTGGCGAAACGACAGCAAAACTGTTCTTTTCAGAACAACAGTAGTGAATGGATGTACACTCGGAGTGAGGACACATTGTGTTTTTCCATCCGTGAGGGAGTAAAAATCAATATATATATATATATATATATATATATATATATATATATATATATATATATATATATATATATTCTTTTAAATTATTCTAGAGGGAGTTGCTTCACTTATTATGTTACGTTTAATATAATATTAAATAGTATTTAATTTGTAGTTTGCTAACAGCTTAATATGAGTAGTGCAGATTTAGGTTTATATATGTTTAGAATGCATATTTTAGATAAATTTAAAAATATGTTGGATTTTTCATAATTACAACAATATTGACATTGTAATTAGTATTTTCTTCCCTATTACCAGATGATCCAATAAAGCAATTATTTTTCGTGATTTTGACATTTTCAGTGTTTTATAATCATAGCACAGCCGATAAGGATGTGGTGCATAAAAAGCACTGTATAAAACTTCTTCAAATTCGAAAATTAACTTGAAAAATATAAGAAAGGTGACAAACTTAACGTTCCTCGAGGACCATTCTTTTCAGCTTATTAGATAGCCGGTCTGTTTTAATTAACGTACAGTCGTTAAGATTGTGCCGAGACCTGTGCTAATAAAATATAGTGTTTAAAATTTCCAATTTGAAAATTAATTAACTTTAAAATAATTTAAGTTAAATATCATGGTAATCGGTGTTTAAAGAAAAACAGGTATATTCAAAAAAAAATTACTAATAATGTAATTTGGGCTTCGAAACGTCTTCAAAGTGTAACGCATGATATATCGCGGATCTAAGGAGGACAAGGTCTGTATAAAAGGTATATTAAAAAAAAACGTTACTATTCCTGAACATATTAAAAAAAATTAAGTGGTTTCTCCAAGACAAGACATTAGATTTTAAATTTGATTATGGTATTTCATAGAGGACAAAAAGTGGTAATGTTAAAGTGTCATTTATTTTGCATTTCTTTTGTACTTAAGAAACGTTAGGAAAAAAATAAAAATGTTAAGATATTTCGGGTTCTTTCTTCGTTTTCGAAAGTAATCGAATTTTCTTTGTGAGCGGCAATCAATCATTAGCCCGCCAATATGCAACTTTGTCTATATATAACCGACTTTGTGTCTCTTATGGTTTCCGAGATCCCTATTAGTTCACTCGAATTTGATTTGGGACGCCCTGTTCCATTTATATATCGATACTAATACACATTTTATTAACTGTCAATTATACCGGGTCTTAAGAAGAATCCTACAGAATTAATAAAGGTTACCTAAGACCTACAGCTCAACGTCACATTCGTAGACGCTTTCAATTTAATATATTTTACAGATTTTCTGAAAAATAACAAGATTTCTAGTGATAAAGTGTCACCTTAAAAAGCAGTACTTTTTATTTCTCGCTCTGCCAACTTGATCTACTAGAAAAACTCGACTAAAATGGAAGTTTTTAATTGCCGTTTCTATTTACATGCCTATGTTTTTTCAAAAGATAATTAACCGTAGAATTTAAAAACTCAATAATCCGCATGGATGTTCCGTTTGATATTCTATATTCACTCTCCTTTCCGGTTTAACTGTAAGTCAAGTCCAAATAACTAATGGGTAAATTGACTTACAGGAATTGTATTCATGCTCCAAATTTGAAATAAATGCCTTAAAGGGAGACAAAATGACAACATGAGAAACAATGTCTGCGACACCCAGTATAATCATGATTTTATTGACTGCTGTAATAATAATAATTTTTTTAATATAATGTTACATAAACAAATTATTATAAACATATTGTAGCAGTAGTCTAAGTAAAATTTTAATATAATTCTAATGTCTTAACTTCCCTTATAAAAGCCCAGTTATTACCATATGACCTATATAAAAAATGTCTCTTTGCATGTGCCTAAATGTAAGTCAACCAAATTTTCACGAACTATGACTTGAGAGTGGTCAAACCGATTTATTTCAAATTTGTACTGAAAATAGTCTTATTTATTTTGGGTGTCATAAGCGTAGATTTTTACCTTTTTTTTATTATAATATATTTAGAAAAAATTACCATAGTATTTTGAAAAACTGCGAACAATAAATAACTAAAAAGGGTCTTGCTACAGAAAAGTTAATTTAATCGCAGAATTTGATTAGGTGATCTATTAAAAAAAAATAAAAATTCCGCATTTTCTTACAATTCTGACATAAAGGGAAGGAGACAAATGTATAACTGTCTAAAGTGAAGAGTTTATGAGACTACACCTTAAGAATTAAAGCAGAGATCACAACTTATTCATAAATCACGTTAGGGGTATGCGCCAACATGGTTCCCCTATTTTTCACATTCTATCGACCAATGTTTACGATAAAACAAGAAGTGGGGATGGCCCATGCCCAAGCCGTGGCCATTTGTTGACGAATGCCAGTGACGGAGCGAGTTTTCACTTCCCGCATAAAGGAAATATCACTAATCGTGAAAAAATTATCGTTTTTTCACGATTAATGATATTTCCGGGTTTTTACAGATACTCATGTTATTCCATTACTGTCGGTCGGTAGGTCTGTTCCGGTATAGCTAAAAAATCCACTTACTCGATTAATTTTAATTTTATTTAATTTTCCACAAAAATTACGTCCGGTAAAATATAACGACCTGTTAAAATACTTGATGTACGAAAATGAAGAAATGGGCCATGCTTCATTATCGTTGACAAAAAGAAGGATTCTTACCTATTCCTTAATGAGGCAAATTTCAAAGAAATAATCGTTCTTTACTTCACTATCTAAAATCAAACCATTAAGGTAGGTAAGTTTAAAATGAAATTAGTTATTTATATATCATTAGACTTAAGTTGTGTGATTGTGACATTTAGAAAAATTATTTGTTTAGTTGTTGAAAATGTCATCTTAATCCTGTAACTGTCAAATTAGACCTTGGTTAAAGTTAAACCTTTAGTGAATACGGGTGTTACAGTTTTAAACTAAAATCAATGCTTTTAACTCGCTTTTATTGGCTTCCTATTCGTCTGATTGTATGTTTGTATGTCTGGTTCAAATCTTGTAATGGATTTTTCAGCACTTCCATTACCGATTATTTTTAAATTTGACATGCATACACTTTCGGATATAAAAAATCAGAATTTTTTTAATCAACGTTTAGAAATCCAAAATGGCGGCGCCAATACGGCCGACGAATTTTGTTACTTGTGTAACTAAAACTGAAAATCGGTGCCTAGGAAAATTTAAAAGTGTCAGTATTTAAAAATTCAAAATAGCGGTGTCAAAATGACAATATCAACAGGTCGGACGGATGATTTTAACATTTGTGGGGATTATTTAAGAATGCTCAACAAAAATCAAAATGGTGGCGCCAATATAGCGAACGAATTTTGACATTTGTACAGATTCGGCGGAAATATCAGTATCTAGAAGTATTTAGGAATAAAAGTTATGAAATTTCAGTAAATATTTGAGAATTAAAAATGGCGACACGATCATAGCAGGCTAATTTTAAAATTTTTGCAGATTTGATTAAAATTCAGCATTTAGGGGTATTTAGGAATGCACATCATGAATTTTTGTCAACATTTTAAAAATTCAAGATTGTAATGCCAACATGGCGGCGGAATTTTAACATTTGTGTAGATTTGGCCGAAAGAAAGTAAGCATCTGGGGGTATTTGAAAATACATATCATACATTTTTAGTAAATATTTAAAAAACGAGAGTAAGAATGCCTAGAATGTGAGCGAATTTTAATATTTGTACAGATTTGATTAAAAATCGATATTAAGCGAGCAATTCATAAATTTTTAGTAATAAATATTTAAAATGGGGATGTCATCAATCAATCAATCAATCCAATAAGTACTTTTTTCAGATATTTTTAAACATTTAATTAGGCCACCGTTTTGTTCCCCCATTTTGAATTGATCTCAACATTTTTACCAGTTCATTCCTATATAATATTTGATTTTTGAGCAAAATTTGGACATAATCGATGTAGTAGTTTTCTGCATTGACACACAACGTTTTATTAGGCCGCCATTTTGGATTTGTAGTAAAACTTATCAGTTGATGGTCATGTCACACCTAATTTTTCTGCAAAATTTGGATAAAATGGATAAGCAGTTTTTTAGTAATAATTTTTTAACATTTCAATACACCGCCATTTTGTTCTGCCATATTGGATTTTTACCAAAATAATACTACGTCATCATCATATGACTTTTAATTTTTAACCAAAACTTAAAGAAAATAGGACAAGCAGTTCTTGAGCTTTGTCGCGGACAGACCTACAAACTAACCGACGGAACTGCGAAAACTGTTTTTTTGCAACTAGAATTCTTCGCCGTTGCGAGGAAAGTAAGAAAAAGCGAGCGCTATAAGATAAAAATAGAATAGTCAATTGTCATATTGTTATCCCATGTTAATAGCTAAATTTAAATGTTTTTTAATTTTCAATATCCTAAATCTTAAATTTTAACCAGTTTAGAACATGTTTACGGACACATTTTCACTTTTAATTACCCAAAGAATCACCATTTAAATTCCTTTACCTCACAACACTTATATAAAAAATTGGCCCAACTCAAGTGAAAATTAAAAAAAGGCCCGAAATCATCCGAAATTTTATTATTTCCCCTGATTTCATCCAAAATCTAGTGAATTTCGAAATAGCAGTAGGTTTTTTTGAGCGTGAGACGCCCTTTCATTATTTTAATTCTCTGGTAGGAAAAGCTATTGTAATCACCTCAGAGTTTTTCTTGTATCATTTTGCTTCTGAGGATTCTAACATGACCCCCGACGAAATAAACTCTCTATTGTACTGAACAGGATTGGTCAATACGTCATGTAACCCAAAATAAGTGATAAAGTTATCTTCCATTAGACATAACAAGTCCCCTGGAAAAGGAAATCTAGCTGTTTACTTAATGATTAAAAGACAATTCCAAACTTAAACGGCAATTTCTTTACAAACTCACATTGCCGCATCATAGTTAGGTCAACTAAAGCTCCTAGTTTCGCAATGTCCAAGATAAAGTAAATAAAACTTATTTATTAAATATATAAAAAATCAATGTTCTTCTAATATCACTGCACCTTTAGAACGCTGCTTCTTGAAGTAAAGCAACATATAATTAGAAGATTTGAACCCTATTAACAATTACTAAATAATACATTAAGACACATGCATTAGTGAAGCTAAGAAAAGCTTGGTATTTTTTTTCAGCAGATTAATTTCTTTAATGTTAAAGTCTATTGTAGTTCCAAGGCCCGCTATTGGTTTATAAGCCACTCCGGTCACGTGACACTGTAACAATCTTTACTGTAGCCTATTATACTTTTTTGCTATAAGGATCCCTTCACAATGAAAGTGGGATGGTCTAATACGATAGTGGGATGTCTAATACGTGGAGTTGTCGTTCGGGGTTACCATATATAACTAGAACTCTTGTTACTGGTGTAATCTGATCTAAGGCTTTAAGTATTTTAACTTGTATTTTACTATTTTGCAATAAAAGTAGTTTCTTTATACTGCTTAGAAACTAATACTGGAAAAACATTACTATTTTTTGTATGAAAATTTTATTGCATCATGTTTAAACATATTCACCATAATATAAATTGGCATAAACATTGGAGTTCCTGGCTAGGCTTGGTATCGTCGTACGATCGACCTTATACTGTGAGGTAATTTAGGCAGTGACTAACTCTATTTTTATTCTTACTCTAAGGACTGCACAGTGTACGCAATTTTGTTAATATTCCAAAGTGGATAAACATTTCCTAACTGCTAAAAAAGGTACGGATGGATAACACTAACATCGTCGAATAAAATTTTCTTAAATGTTTGAACACAGCCAAATTCGAAATTAAAAGAAAAATACTTGAACTTTACATCAATTCTTGACGCCTTCTTAAAGGACGTTTCAAAATATTAGAGAAATGTAAATCATGATTGTACAATAGGCTGATTTGGACTATTCCTATCTTTCGCAGAGAAATATTATTATGTTCACAGTTAGGATGCAACAGATATTTACTTAAACCTATTCAAGTAAGAAGTGAGATAGTTTGTTTTTTAAAATGGCTAGGGTTTCTGATTTGATATCTGTGCTAACTGTTAATAAAAGTGCTAACTGTTAGTAAAACGCCCTTAAACACCAAAACCTAGGAACTAGTGATGCAAACACGTGTAGAAAAAAATCAACTGACAACAAAAACAGTACACGACGAAAGGAAATAAAGCTTGAGGATAATACAAAATCCGCTATGAGGAGAATATTCATTCTTTTTATTTATATTCGCTGATCTGCGAAACGACGAAAAGATTCCGTCTATGAGCATGACAACTCCGTGGAGCGAGAATGAATTTCTGATACGAAATACTGCAATTTGGTGTACAAAGACAAAATTATTTGCTGGCGAAGATACCGTGAAGACAATCTAAGTTTTTATTACTTTCGAAAGTTGGATAAACGAGGAGTACATGGTTGGTGAAACGTGGCATGATAAAAGTATAAGTTCGCGCTAAGTTTCTTTTAGGACAATAATTACCCACCGGAGGCCCCTTTTGGCAAAGGGAGGCAGTTAATAGTCATACATATAAGTAGTAAAAATGGTTTTGTGAAAGGCAGTTTACTAGTACTTGAGTAAAGAAAACTGGTAATTATCACGGATACAAGAATTCAGATGTTTTTTAAGAATATTTTTAGCAAATGTTGGTTCTTATTCCTTCTCAGTCGGTATCCTAATGGACAACGCTAGTTACCATCCTAGGACGCTTAAAAAACTACCGGCTGCATCTTAAAAAAAGTATCTAATTGTTTGCTTACTTTAAACGAAATATCATATAAAGATAACCTAATTAAAAAGGAGTTAAAACAGCTTTTTAAACACCAATTTTAAAATAAAGGATTTCGAAAGTATTTTTGAATGTTCGTAAAGAATTTATTTAATGATGCGGAGAGATTGTGGAAAAGTAATGGTATACTGGATGACACTACAAAGCCGCTAATCCCCTCTCTGGACTCCAATGACGACAGTATAAAATACTACTCATAATTTGAATAAGGCGGAACAATATTGCTGCAAAAAAAAACTGCCTTTTTAAGGCCAAATATTGCCATTAAAGTAATTAGGTTCTTATTGTTCATTTATTGTAGTACCTGCAACAAATAAAAATTACTACTTGCCTATAGAAACGCCACTGTCAAACCAATTTCATTAAAAATAATAAAATCTGTTCATATGCAAATTATTTTTAAGCTCTTTCTAACCCATTTGGGGAGTGTTAGTAATAAAACAGCTAGATACATGTAAAAATATATTAGAATTGATAATAACGTTTTTTAGTTGTCAACTCTTATCGCGAATTAATATATTTTACAATTCTCTGTCTTTTTGGAATACACTACAAAAATGTATAAATATATATTTTTAAATAAATTATTCATTTCTACAAATCAGCGTGATATATATCTGCAGCAGATAAAGCAAACTATAATATAAACTCCATCATGCGACTTAAGGAGACAAGCTGAGACAAAAACTAATATATATCCAGAGAGGAAACCAAGAAGCTGGCAAGTTGGAGTCTTATCTGGAAAGTCGTATATCACTCGGCTCGTCTCTAGATAATAATTCCCGGTCTTTGAAACTTGGCTAAGAGGGAACTTAAGGGGTTTTTTGTTGGCAATAAACATAAATTAATTTGAGAACAGTTACGTGACAAATTAGGGGCGATTTTTAAGCATTTTTATTTATTTTTTTACAAAAGTATGTACAAATTTTGGGAAATATTATTTCTGTGCTTTTATGCGATATTGTATTCTATTGCTAAATGTAAGTGTTAATTTTAATGCATTTTATTTAATAAAAGATAGTTACATCTTGTTTGGCTAAATTATTTGTTTTAAGAAGACAAAAACAAGGACCCAATTATGATTACCTTGCCTCTATGTCAAGAAATAAAGATAAAATGCTATTTAAATTTGCCTTTAAGAGAAAATGTTAAAACGTTACGGTCGTTATTGTTAGGTACGCTACAAAGACAACGATATCACGGCCGGCGCGAGGAATAGGCTGGAAGTGCCCCCGCGATTCGAAATATAAAAAATTACTAAACCCCTATTGTAATGGAATAGGCACAATTAAGATATATAGGGGAAGTATTCGAAACGCAAAATTTTTCGAAAAATATAGGTTGGAGTTTTTCGACGTTTTAAAGTCTTAGAGAGACAGATCGCCCACAATTCGACGATGCTCTAGTGATGCAAGCTTACTTGTGAAGTTTGGATCATCAATCAGACGAGTAGCTGCTCTTTGGAGAGAATCTAGGATATTAAGGATTGAAGGAGTAAACACGTTGGCAAAAGAAAAGTATTTTCGAGCTCGGAAAACAAAACCCAACTTCTTCTCGCTTGTGGCAATTGAGGTGATGTGATCAAGCCAACGAAGAACTTTCTGAAAAGTGGTACCGACTAGGCTAAAGGAATCCTTGGCTTCCAGCATTTAAATATCCGTTTGAATGGTGTGGGTACTGATAGAAAATTTGTGATAGTAAACCCAGTTGTGTCCTATTGGCATTAAACTGGACAAGGTTTTTTGCAGAAATACGAATCTACGATTTTATTGAGGTTATCGGTTAGGGATAAAGTCATTTCTCTAACCCTATCATCAATTTCAGTCTTGGAGAGAGGTTTGGGAAATTATACATTGGATTGGAGAGTATGCTATGGTCAGAATAGCTGTAAATAGGATTGTTGGTAGAAGAAAACAGGCCACTGATGTGCAGGAAAAATAGGGTAGGAGCTAATAGTTAACCCTTTGGAACGCTTGCGTTGATTTGGTGAATGTTTGATGAATGGCCGTCAACCACTATAGAAATACTTCTGTTGTATAGAAAACTGGTAATCTAAGTACAAAATTTTGGAGAAAGACCATAGCCAGGAAGTTTGTTAAGAAATGCGTCATGCCAGACTCGATCAAATGCTTTGAATATGTCGACGGCAATGTGGAATTCGATATAGTTATTTTAGTTGTGGGTTAGGAAGGTAAGAAGGTATTGATCTTTAATGGCGGAAGCAGTATTACCTGTCGTGTATGAGCTTGTACCTTTCAAAGTAACTAATATCGTCATTGATATATTGCCTTACTCATAATTGAGAGGAGGGATACGGGTCTGTAATTAGAGGGAAGAGTTTTGGATCCCTTTTTGAAAACAGGCTGTACATGAGTAGATTTGCTTTTAGGAACAATGTACTTGTAACAGGTTTGGGAAATTATACAAGGAGTATAAGGTGTACTGAAGCGCCTTACATAGCCCCTTCTACCCAAATGTCAACCTCACCTTCTGTCCAGAACGGACTTGGTGCACCCTGTTTTCACAAACGAGGTTATGACGACCGAGTATGGGCGGCATAACCCTATATATGCCGTGAGTCTCCCATCCAACTGACGAAGAAGAGCCACCTACGGCGAATCCAAGGCAAGGCAAGAAGCCCCGTTGTCGCGGACCCCTCCGTGCACGGATCAACTTCCCCTTTGCTGCGCCAACCCTGGACAATCTGCGTAACTGCATCAGGTAAAAATACACGCAGCCTATCGCGCTTTGTGAAGAGTACACATTTCAAGATGGATTGCTCGAGAGGGACAGAATTATCCGGAGGTAAAGTATCCCACCGTTCGTATCTCCGGGGAGGTGTGCCAGCGCGAGCAAGTCCTCAAAGAACTACACTTCTGTTTGGTGCTTGGAACATCGGAACTCTGATCGACGATCACAGATCTAACAACCCCGAGGGAAGAAACGACATAGTGGCGCTCAGTGAGACTAGACTGCCTGACGAGTGCAACATCAGAGAAAACGAATACACATTTTTTGGAAAGGTTACCCAGATGGACAAGGAAGGAGAATACGTGGAGTTGGTCTTGCAATAAGAAACAAAATAGCACACCACCTAAATCAACTCCCAGAAGGAATATCAGAAAGAATGGCATTAAAGTACCCCTATAGGACCCAAGGAAAATATAAACATCATTAGTGTATACGTACCTACGCTAGACTTAACCACTGGAGGACAAAAAATCATTTTACCAAACATTGGTGTCAGTGTTGCCGAAAATTCTAAAGCAAGGGAGAATAATTATTTTGGGAGACTTGAACGCTAGTGTGGGAAGAGAATCATCTATATGGTCAGGAATCGTAGGAAAGCATGGTATTGGAAACATGTACTCAAACGGTTTCTATTATCGAAATGTTCAGAACATGGTCTGGCAATAACAAACACGTTATTCCGACAAAACAACAAGCTCAAAGCACGTGGTGTCATCCCCAAAACACTGGCATCTCTTGGACTATATAATTATGAGAAAAAGAGACATTAAGGAAGTTCAGTACACCAAGGCTCGTGTAGATATCGATTGCTGGACCGATCACCGCATAGTCATCTCTAAGATGAATTTCTTCTTGCGCTCGCAAAAAAGCTACCCTCAAAAAATGCAGTCAAATCGCCGCCGTTTAAACATAGAGAAACTGAACACATCCAGTATTACTCAAGAACTTCAAGCATTTGTACGCACCAGACTAAAGTCGCCTGAGCTGATGTCCGACACCGCTGGTGTAGATACATACTGGAATAGTCTCAAACAAGCAATCCACCAGAGCAGCGAACAAGTGTTGGGATTTGACAACAACAAGAAACAGGAGGACTGGTACAATGACAATAAGGCTGAAATAGAGCAACTTCTACTGCAAAAACACCGTTCCTTTCAGGCCACCATAGACAACCCTAATAACCATACCTTACAGGAAAACTTCAAATCTGATAAGGCAAGGGTTCAAAAGCAAATTAGGGATGTTAAAAACAAATGGTGGGGCGAAAAAGCTGCTAAAATCCAATCTTACGCTGATCAACACAATACCCGTTCTTTCTTTGCGGCTGTTAAAAAAATGTATGGTCCGGCTCGGAGGAACATCAATTTTATCAAAGATAGCGGAGGCCAACTTCTGAAAAACGAAGATGAAATTCGGAATAGATGGAAAGAACACTATTCATCTATTTTAAAATAAATCGGACGGCAAAGATGTAATCCCAGCAGAAATCCTGAAGTGCCTCGACACTGTAATTATTTCACATCTAAAAACGCTTTTTGAAACAATATGGACCCAAGAAAGAGTACCACAAGTTTTTCGTGACTCCCTCATCGTTAACATCTTTAAAAAGAAAGGTGACCCAACGGAATGTGGAAACTATCGCGGAATCTCACTGCTGGCGGTGACTGGCAAGATATTGGCTCGAATAATGTCACTCATACCGACTCCTCCCGTATTTGGACAAGTTTATCCCAGAGAGCCAATGTGAATTTAAACCGAAACGCTCTACAATAGTAATGATAGTCTCTCTCCGACAACTGCAAGAAAAATCAATCGAAAAATCGCAACAACTGCACGTGGCCTTTGTGGACATCACAAAAGCCTTCGATTCAGTAGATAGAAACACCCTATAGATCATCATGTCCAAGTTTGGTATACCTCGTAAGTTCATCGGCGTGTGTAAAAGTAAAGTAACGTACAATGGAAAAACTACAGATGCGTTTGACACTCGTACTGGTGTACGCCAGGCCTGGCCCCATTGCTATTTACCATTTTCATGGCTGTCTTGTCAATTATAGTAGATAGAAGACTAGCCGAGAGGCATGTCGCCATAAGATACCAGTATGACGGCTCGTTCAATCTAAGATGATTACGTGCTACATTCAAAACTAGAGTCCATTATATCACGGACCTCATGTATGTAGACGACGGCGCTTTGGTGGCACCCCCCAAGATCAATTACAGGATCTTCTAAACACTTACACACGGGCATACAAAGATCTTGGACTCAGAATAAATATAACCAAAACAAAAGTCCTTACCACACCAAGAATGCTGGACCAAAGCCGCACCGTCAAAATCCTTGAACATCAGTTGGAACACGTCGCCTGTTTTAATTATCTGGGTAGCATGTTGAATGCGAGTAGCAATATCGACAGGGAAGTCCGTAATCGTATCAGTGCAGCATCCCGAGCTTTCTGGAAGCTCAGCAATAGAGTATTCCAAAACCACGACTTATCAATTAGTACCAAGCTCGCTGTTTATCGAGCCATAGTTATTCCAACATTGTTATACCGTTGCGAAACGTGGGTGCCATATGCCAGACATATATCTGCCCTCGAACGGATTCTACAAAGGCAGATAATGCATATTCGATGGTTCCATCAAATCTAACCGTGTGTTGCGAAATCACTCCTTTATGGAGAAATGCTCAATGGCAAACGCAGGCATGGCGGACAGCGTCGACGATACAAAGATTGCCTTTACGACACACTAAAAAGTGTCGGCGGAGCAAGCAATTGGGAGGATATCGCGAGCAACCGACTGGAGTGGAGAAGAGTAATCGCCAGCTACAGCGGCCCCAAACAGATTAGAAGAAACGTACTAACCCCCCGTAACTTCATGTGCCCCGAATGTGCGCGGGTTATCACCTCAAGGATAGAGCTATACAGTCATAGAAGAACACATAACGCACAGATGTGATGAATAATACTCGGCTACGAGTCTTCGGCTATATACTTGTCATAACAGAATAACCTGGTGAGAATAGGGGCCAATTGAGAAAAGCACTTTTTTAGGACTATGGCCGGAATAGCATCAAGGCCAGAGGACTTTTTGGTGTCAAGTGTTTTATTAAAAATACGTCGTTTTTTTTTAATCTTGAATGTGATTTCGTGCATATGGCGTCAGTACCAGTGACGGAGAAGGGAAGTAAAGAGGAGGGATTAAAGTAGAATTTGCGGGGAATTGTTTTGCAAAAAGATCAGCTTTTGTTTTAGACGGGAAGACGATTTCATCACCAGAAGTTAGGGATGGCACAAGCTTATTGCGCAGAATCGTTAATTAGAATTTATGGCAAGCGACTAAAAGTATTGGCTCTTATTTTCGCAAGAGAGGACTTTGCCTTTTAAACGTGTATTGTGTAGCAATTATTCTAACCACTAACTATATTGAAAGTTGCGAAGATACGACAGTTTTTCATCACTAGGTCAAAGCAAGTCAAGTCCGGATTGCTGCTTACCTTTCCTGTTCGGTATATCATGATATTCTAAGGCTGGTATTACTCTATCGAAGTTCTATTACAAAAGGGGATAAAATATTTTACTAAAATTTTCACGATAACTTTTGCTAATGCTTATCTAGTACACTACGGCAAACTTGTTTAATTTAAAAGTATTATTCATCTTTTTAAACTTAAGAAGACCTTATATTTAATCAATATATATTTGACCTGTGTTTCGTTCTATAAAAGCATCATCAGACCTTAAACATTAACAGAATAAACATTAGGACAAGACAAATTTAATTATGTTGATATGTGTTTGTCTTGTCTGAATGTTTATTCATTTAATGTTTGATGATGCTTTTATAAGGCAAAAAAAAAGCAGCAGCATAATCTTTGATTGAGATCAAAATTTAAGGCATGTTTAGAATCAAAAGGTATTAAAAACATTCCAACTAAAAGATCTCGAGGTCCCTAGACATACCGGGCGCTTGTTTTCAGAAAGTACCTGTGCTCAGTATCCAAAAAACCAATGAGTGATGAAAAATCTTTCTGTTAGATTAACATACCTTCAACAAGTGTGAAAAGATACCATATGAACAAGCAGAACTCTTTTATCAACCATAAATATTTCCTTAGATTACCATCCCCCTCCTACTTCACCAATATGTTAAATATGCCTTTAATTTCATATTATTATTAAAATATCTCCAATAAAAGGCAAGTAATTACACAAAAAACTTTCGACCTAAATTTAATTATGAAGTTTTTTATTGATCCTACCATTGGCTTTGTAGGTATAAGACTAGCAACATAGGTTTGTGTACTAAGTTCGATCTGTTGATGGAGCGTAGTGCTGCAATTGAGTTTGCAGCCTAAAAATTAATATATCATTCAACCGCCGGTTTTTTCTTTCAACATAAAATAAAGCGCGTCTGCACTATTACCGCTTTGTCTCGTCGGGAAGATATTTACACCATATAGACCTCGAGCGGGCATAAGATACCAAAAGTTTACATGGCGAGTGGCAAAAATTTATCCATCATCAATAAAAATCACTCGTTTGCCGACTGCCAGTAGTCTCCTTAGCTAGCCATAAGTTCAAATTTTAACAAAAAAATCAAGTACCTAAGCCTCAAACAAAACTGCTCATATAATTCGTAATATGTTCGTTTGCCGCCTGAAGTGATCAGATATTCAGAGTAGACACTAGACACTGTCAAAATGCCAATAAACGCTATTATGTTCACGATAAGATACCGGCATTATTTTGTTGGGAAAGAGATGGCTAAAATATATATATATATATATATATATATATATATATATATATATATATATATATATATATATATATATATATATATATATATATATGTATATATATATATATATATATATATATATATATATACTAATAATTTTTATATTTTAAGCCAGTGTCTAGTTAGTTAGTTAGCCAGTTTGTTTTGTATTTAAGAGAAAAGATTACAATCTTTTCTGTTAGGGTGCATTAAAAGAGTAAGGTTTCTCCAAACATTTTTATGTGAGCAAAATACAAGATTACGTTATTTTACTTACTTTGCTTCCACATCTTTGTATAAACTATACTAAAATCAAAATTTTTAGCTTCAACACGAGAAAGTCAAAAGAATGTATTTCACAACAATTCAGTTTTTAATGTGAAAAAAATGTTTATGATATACGTATTTCTTAGTTTATTTATTTAATTTTTTTATATAGGCAAGAATAACTAAATTTTATACATATATATATATATATATATATATATATATATATATGTATATATATATATACATATATATATATATATATATATATATATATATATATATATATATATAATATATATATATATATATATATATATATATATATATATATATATATATATATATATATATATATATATATATATATATATATATATATATATATATATATATATATATATATATATATATATATATATATATATATATATATATAGATAACTGTTAGTTACTCTTGCCTATATAAAAAACTTATATGAATAAACTAAGAAATACGTATATAATAAACATTTTTTTCATATTAAAAACTGAATTGTTGTGAAATACATTCTTTTGACTTTCTCGTGTTGAAGCTAAAATTTTGATTTTAGTATAGTTTATACAAAGATGTGGAAGCAAAGTAAGTAAAATAACGTAATTGCTGATTGTAATCTTTTCTCTTAAATACAAAACAAACTGGCACTAGACACTGGCGTAAAATATAAAAATTTTATATTCCTCATCATTTGACGCACTACAAGTCATACATTCACCATCAATCTCAGGTTCAATAATTTTATTTGATAAAATGTCATGAGATGCAGTAGAGATTTGAGGGCCTTTTTTTATTTATTTACAAGTAAAAATGTCCATTAAATTTTTTGGATTTTTTAAATAAAACTATTGACAATTCATGAAGAACAAAACCTAGAATACTCTGATTTTTAATTGATTAATAAGTTTGTATGACATTTTCTTGCCGAAAAGATAGCACCAGGTTGACGAGGCAGTAAATTAATTAAACTTATAACTTATAAGAAATATTTAGACATATCTGCGTGGTTTATATCAGTATAATTATAATTCAGTTATTAAAATTGGACATTTTTAATTTAAATAAACTCCTAATTTAAGAAAAGGTTATATAACTCATAATTTAGCCACTGTAATAAATAAAAAAATAATAAATTAATTATAATTTGATTGAGCGACTTTTTATTTTAGATGTTGTTAGATTAGAAAATTAATTATTAATTTATTACACTTGTTACCAGGGCTACTCAGGTAGACTAGTCGGAGGCGATTCGTAGGTTCTATAGTAGTTGGACATAAGCAAGAAAAGATAATAGAAAAATACACTGTTCAAAAGATAAACACAAGAGAAACAAGTTTATTTTAAAAACACTTTATTTATTATCCGAAAATCTACAGTATGTAATAGCATATCTAGTATCAGCAATGACAGAATAAATCACAAGACAAAGGTTCTAGCTATACCAATTTTAAATTTACCCAATCAAATTATGAAAGTATTCAATCTTAAATATTAATATATATCATAGGTCAAAGTTTATAAAAAAATATCAGTTTGATTCAAATATTCAAAAATTTAAAGATTAATCGACTTACCTGAAGGAAGATTAATCATAATTTTCCGAGCTTGTCCGAAGATATATTTACTATGTAGTTTTCGAATAAACTTACTCATCAGCGAGAATCTAGATCTCTACATAGTAATTATATCAAGGACAAGCGAAGGAAAATTGAAATATGTTACATAAGATAGTAAATACTACAATTTTTAATCCAAAAGTGAAATTAAAGCAATATCTAGTTATTTATTTACCAAATATACATATAAATTTACAACTGTTTATGCACTTAATCAAATTTTAACCAAAATTAAGCATAGATATAAAGAACTAAGCTTCATCTAGCTACTAAACAATCATAAACAAAAGGTTAAGCATAAAAATAACAAAAATAATTGTAAGCACTCTACTATATACAAAAATAACTAATTACATATAGCTTTTTAAGGAGAATGACTCTAATGAAAATACAAAATTTGTAAGCACAGGCTATAAAAAATATAACCAGTTACATAGGGGTTAATTATGTAACTTTATGAAACAGAATGATAACAATGGAATTAACAAAATATGTAAATATTCAGTTACAAAAAATAACCATCATAGAGGTTAATTATGTAACTCAGAATTACAGTATTGTAAAACTGCAATATGTGTGCCAAAAGGTTACTAATAACTCAGGATCCAATATATGTTCGGCTGTTTTTGAACAATTAGTACAACTTTTAAGCTGTAATAAGTCTATATTTAATTTATTTGGATGCCAAAGGCTAATTATCTTTTAAAACCAAATATATGTTCGTTTATTTTTGAACTAAAAATTAGTAAAACTTTTAAGCTGTAAGAAATCTATACTTATTTAATTTATTTGAATGTCAAAGGGTAATAATAAATTTAGAACCCAATATTTGTTCGGTTGTTTTTGAACTAAAAGATTAATAAAACATTTAAGCAGAGTTACATCATCGGAGATATTAAAAAATAAATGCATAAGCTAATTTAAAAATAACCGGTGGTTATATGTAACATAATGAAAGTATTAATGGTGCTATACATTTTGTCTAGCTGTGCTAAGGTTCGCCCTATTCATTGAATTAGAACACTACAGTATTTATTAGTAAACACTAATATCTCAATAAGCTATATTTTACATGAAAGATTAATATATACGAAATAAGCAAAAAGTGAAAAATAGTCAAATAAATTTTCAATCAAAATACTTATCCTTCAACTTGCAATTTTCCGAAGGAATCAAAAGCGTCTGGACCTTCCAAATACGTCTCAAACAGCAGCTGCGTCTAGTTAGTGGAAAAGTAACAAAACGAAACGTCTTGGAGACCAGCAAATCACCACACAACACCTTTTTCGGACTATCCTGGAACTCTGGAAGATGGAGTAAAAAACGTCTGCACTGCCGCCTTCTTCAGATTTACTTTTAATCCAAGTTAATTAAAGTAAAATTGTCATGGTAATTTGAGTATTTTTAAAGATTTGAGTTAATACAAATAATAACTAAAAAATCTTGAAGGTATTTCAATAAAATCTTGCATTATCCAAAATTTAAAAAGTCGATAGATCCAAAATTAAAAGAACTTTGGTTTATCCATCATTAATAGAAAGTTGACTGTTCCTTAATAAAAAAAAAGCTTTTTAAAAGCCTGAAACAAAGAAAAATCACGTATCAACTACACATGCAGGAAATGGCGTCCTGTGAAAAATCTTTTTACCTATTCTTCTGGCTAATATTTCAGCTCATCGAATTTCCGACTACATTCTTTCTATATACAGAAGATTAAAACTAGATCATTATTATTTTGAGGCTAATACGACAATGTCGCGTGCTACCAATAGACACAAAAGCACAAAAAATGTCTAATTGAACATGGCAGTCACCAGGCTTCTGCTGAAATTCAAAGAAAAGACGGCGATCGATCCTGGCCGGCGAAAATAAATAAACTCCAAGAGCGACAAAAAAACTGTGACAATTGACCGATATTAATTTGTACTTTTCAACGTACCCAACCAAGATTGTGTCCACTAAGAGTGTGTAGTAACACATGGTCATAGTTAAGCTGTGAGAAAATTATTAATAATGATTTGATTTCTTTTTAAGATAAAATGATTAAATCTGTAAATTAAATAAGTTATAACCAACCTAAAATGGTTGTTACACCACATGTGTTGATACAATGGGATTGGAACTATATCTAAAATGGAAAACACTTTTACATCCCTATAGATAAACTAACAACAAATATAACTTACCATACATAAGTATCTAACTTCACGTTTAATACATTGCTTATGCTCATATTCTTTGCCTTTTTCTACTACCCTACTAAATACATGAACTCATCTAAAGTTTAGCTTCATCTGATCTACCAATTTGATTTTCTGACCCATCCTTTTCGATTAATTTTTCTTTGGTTTTTCTGCTTTGGAGGCAATTTTGCTACGTAAACTAGTTTTGAAGTTTTTGTAGATAAAAAATAGTATGATCTGTAGATTGAATTTCTTATTTTAAAAACACGTTTTTCACCTTTGATGTAAATGTAACTTTTTATTGCATATCACGTAAAAAGGAAATGTGATCATCACCAGAAAAAAACTTGCAGTTGTTAAGGTAATTCACCACTAATTTTATAAGGAAAGTAGGACAAATAATATCAGTCACACCTCGCCCTTGAAAAACACTTACGAACTGGCTGTTATAACTTGCCACGTGTTAAATCTAACGATGGCTTACTTATAAGCTGAATGTTTTTGAGTAGATGTGCACACCGTTTTGGTTATTACGAGCATTTCCCGTTTAATCCAAGTTTATTCTTTATTTTTTTATAAAAGTAGGGAACATAAATCTTTGTACTATTTGAAAGGCAATAGATGTCTAAAAATGAACTCAAATATATGCATGCTTATCTTTTTACCGTATTCGGAGCGGAACACATTTGCTACTTAGGGCCGTTACTCCATGAGATGTGAATACTATTATTTATTAAATTGAGTAACTTTACTTTTCCTTTAATAAACACGACATACAAGTTTATGTGTATTTACTGAACTGGAAATTCATACAAAGCTTTGAGTATTGTTTCCCGTTAACCTCTGCCAAAGCATTTGTAATTTGACCCTTAAAAAAAGAGTAAAAAATATAATCCATTTGTGAGCTCATCCGAAAGTTTAATGTTTGACATTGACAAGTGTGGAGGATCAAACTGAGCTTGGAGTTTTGAAGGAAAAAAATGGCGCCACCGTTTAGATTTATCCGTTATTTAGTTCGTTGTGAGCACTCTAGTAATTTAGCTATAATTTGTTTTAGGAAATAGGGAGCTATTACAATCTCATCAATAGCGTGGTCCTTGCAATCCTGAAGAATATGTAATTTTTATAAGAGATATCGAAGTGATGGTTTTAATTCTATCGGAATTTCATGATCACATATTTGTTGTCTAGCTCTGTATATACATTTGCTATAAAAATGTGTTTGAAAGAATAAAAAAATCAAGAAGAGAAAATAATCATGTTTACAAGAAAAGCTGGAAATTTGGACCTTCGGCTGCTTAAGAAAAATCTGACAAATAAAAAAGTTAGCACAAAACGATACAAGCTACTTATGTTTAAAAACAATTTTGAATCTTTGTAAAAATCTACATCGCCTTGCAAGAGCATAATATACAAAGCAGCAGCAAGAGTGACGGGAAATCAATTAATAGTTATTATCAATGTATTTACTGAGAGAAAAAAATATTTTAGTTTATGTCAAGACAATGTAATGATATCTAGAAATATTTGTAAGCTTGGTTATTCTTAAAAATATTGATTTTTCTCAGAATTTCACTCGTTATCAATTCTTTCTTTTATCAGGGAAAGTTAATCTGTGCGCATAGTTTTTTACTAACATGTACACAAACTAATTTTGTTATCATTTACATTCCATAATGAAAAAAAAAAGATTTATTATAAGGAAACTTCCTGATAATTGGGTAAAACCAATTTGTAAAGCCATTCATAACGAGGGAAGTCTCGGGTTACTAATTTAACGATTTTTTTTACATTTTACAGAAAAACATTTTTTTATTTAGCTAACTATTAATACTATTAAAAAATATTCTAAGGAATGTAACTAAGTTGAAAAATTTAGTTTTTAGGATACAGGGTGTTAAAAGTTTAATATAATTTTGGTTTTTTTGTTACACGTCATATATTTGTTGAGGTTTTCATATGAAATTTGGTACATGATATAACAAGTATAATATAATACACAATCAACCTCGTACCTTTCTATAGAATTTTAAATTAAATTTGGTTCATGCCCAACTAATATCAGTTTAGTGAATAAACACATTTCAGAAAAACCTACTAAATGTTAATTTTTTTCTGAGGTGGCTATTTACTACCCACCCAAACTTTATTCTGTCCTGTACCTTATTGGTCTTTTAGATGTTTTCGATAATTTGGACCATTTAGACGTTATTTAGGAAAATGTATTTCGTAGCTAATTTGATGTGTTCCCCGAGAAAAAGGTAGTGTTAATGCGTTATAACCCTCAAATTAAGGATGCTTGAATGGTTACTTTGCTAACTAATTTCAAAACAGTGTAATTTAAAAGTCTAAGAAACCAAAATAATATATTGTTACAAAACATGGCCTGTGGCGTTGTATTACAAAGTGTATATTGTATATATATTGTACCAAATTTGTCCCTCAAATCTCTAAAAATGTACGAGTTGTATCAAAAAGTAAGAAATTAATATTTTAACACCTTATATCTTTTAATGAGTGCGACTTAGACAAAAATGGTATAGGTATATTTTTTACACTTCTCTAAAGTTTATCCTTAGTTAAATTTAAGGTATTTATTTCTAAGTCACCCTTTATATGGCGTCAAATCTAAAATAATAATGTTCATACCACTTTAAAGAAGAAATATTAAGGCGAATCAAAAAAATGTATGTTTCTCTATCTCTTATGGCTTTCCAGAAAGTAAATAGGTGGCTTTATTTCGGACACTCTGAAGATAATATTTACTATCTAATATTTAAATTTGCTATAAACATCAAGCACTCGTTTGCGCCTCCTAAGAAATCGTTGTTATTTCGGAAACAAATTGACAAGACCGTGGCACTGTCCGAGCTATGGTGGCTATTTATCAGAAAAACCAATTTCCATGTAGAATTTTTTAACCGGTCCAGAACGACGACGCTTTTACCCTTATCGGGAAAAGTAAGGAAATAGCGGGACGGTCGAAAAAATGAAAAGTAGAGTTGATTGATTGAGCCCGGGTTAAGAGTCAACTCTTGATGGATGAAGCCGGAGGTGGCCGATGCATCTGATTGGTCCGGGGGTGACAATACGTATTTGTGCATTCTTTTGTTGTCGTCTTAAGTTATATGTGTCGTACATTTCTTTATAAAAGTTCCAAGCCAATCTTCGAAACATATCGTGAGTAGTTACTAGTTAGTAAAATTGCAACTTTATTATTCTCATCTATATTATATCGTTTTATTGGTGTTGTCAATATAGTAAAAAAAGGTAATAGTCGACTAAACATAGATATTAAACATATATATATATATATATATATATATATATATATATATATATATATATATATGTATATACTACTGCGTTCTGGTGCAATAATTTTTAAAACACTAAGTAAAAGAATATATACAATTACCATACTCTTAATCGCATTTCATATTATCTACAACTCGTAGTATTATTTTTTGTATCACATGTAATACGTAGTAGAATTTTTTTAGCCTTACCTTGACTATTTTTTCACGTCAGTATTTTCACCTTTCCCTTACATTTTTTTTTCGACATTAAAAAATCATGCAATAAATATATTCAGATTATATTCCAAGGCTCAAACGATATTCCAAAGAAATGTGTGTTATAGCAAAAACTGATTATCCTCCGAATCGGCAGCTTCATAAATTCATCACATCAGACGTGCGTGTCGCAGTTTAGTTTTATTATGTAGCTAGCGGACTAGCAACCCTGGCCGCGGAAATCTCTCTATGCGTCCCAACTTTACTGATAGCCGGGAAAACCAGAGTTGGCATCCTTTTAGGGGGTCTCTTATTTGTCTTTACTTTTGTAAATAACAGTGTAGATATTATTACTTTTCTGAATACGTGAAAAGAAAAAATTGTAAATTTAATACAGTGATTATTAAAAAGAACGTTTATCATAACAAAAACTCGTTTGAAATTTCTTCAAATCCTTGAATATTATTTTGTTTCTCTATTTATTAAAATGATATAATGTATATATAAGGCGATCATTATATATATATATATATATATATATATATATATATATATATATATATATATATATATATATTATGTTTGTTTCCAGGGCCAAGGTATTAAAAACGAAATACCCAAACCCTAAAAAACAAAGTGTCATGTCATTCGACTTAGAAAGTCGACGAGGGAAGTAGGCAATCAGTGACGACATCTGTAGGTACTATGGTGCAACTAAATCGCTTTAGATGCGACCTACTTTGGAACACGACACATCTGTACAAAAATAGAGGAGAGCAGAAATTTTAATTTCTGTGCGGTTCTTGGTCGTAAAAAGTTATACAAAACGAAAGAACTAACGGTCCGGATTACTCACTCACCATTTTGTCGAGAATCGAACAAAACATGACGCTATGTTTGTTTCCAGGGCCAAGGTACCATCTGCTACCGTGGTATCTGCCCCGGTAAGGCTCATAAGGCAGTTTCCTTGGGGATTATCGGTTTTAAAACCGAAATACCCAAACCCTGAAACCATTTTATTTCCCTCGTCGACTTTCTAAGTCGAATGACATGACACACACGAGAACGAAGGTCTTGCGGACACATATCTTTATAGACTTTTATGTTCATTTTTGGGTCCTGAACACGTACCTGAAATATTGACATCTCCTCATCAATCACCCTGTATATATACTGCAAAAACAATATAGCGATTTGTTTTTAGAAATAATGGTTAAACCAGACAATTTAATTCATTTCTTATTGTATTTTTTGAAAACTTGTAATCAAACTTTTAATATTATATAAAATCCTTAAAATATACACAAAAGTGCTTGGCAGCTATTTAATAGATTGCTTATAATAGCCCACTAATAACAATCTCGTCTTTAACGTAATTTAATTTAATTTTTAAAAAAGGACTATTTTATTGGATTAAAATAACCATAATTCGCATATTTTGCTGGCTATCTCACTTTAGGAATTAATCGGCCATTTCCTCCATACAAATCAGCGACTTTGGATATGGCTACTTTCTAAACTATTTAATTGCTTTTAATCTTAGATCTACATATGAAAAACTGGTATCAAACTGGGATAAATTTAAGTCTTCAAAAGTAGTATGTTCTTACGTCACGTATTTTCTAAGGAAATAAAATATTCTTGATCCCTCACCAGGCAAACGGTTTTACGGTCTCATGTAAAAGCACCCTTCATTCAATATTTACCGCAACAGAAAGACGGATCTTTATCGAAATCAATTATTAAAAAAATTACGGGTAGTGTAAAGCGTTTTATTGCATTTTTGTCCTTTTTTCACGGCATTACCCTTCATAACATTTATTTTACATGAAGCTGGATGCTGGAAATTTTTTGGTGGAGGTAATAACAGAGTTTTTGAAATGTCAAGCGACGTCCGGCCTATGTCTAAAGTATTATTGATTTAATTATTAAAGTTCACTTTTAGTACTTTCAGATATGTGCTTATAGTATAATTACATGTTGTATTACATGGTGTATATTTAATAAACAATGACCGGCACGCGAACGGTTCGATAGCAGCTTGCTATTGGTCAAGCGGTCGTAAAATATTTTGACGTGCCGGTAATCACTACGATTATGTCGACATTTCTAAACGCGGATCAAGCCAAGCCGGCCAAAGCGGCTTAAGAAGATTAAAACGTGCAATACTGAGCTTGGAGCAGACTTGGGACACTCAAGTCAAGCCGTACATATTTTTGGGGTCGACTTGAAACAAGTAATATGTCAGATTGTTCCTGTGGACACTGGGTGCGTGTATTTAGGCGTGTACGTCACGTTACGAGTCTAGTCCTACACACTTATTTTCGATCCTATTTTATTATTATCATATCCCTGACGTCTATTTTTGATTAAAAAACGTCCGCTAGTGCGATACATCCGGTTAAGAATATATATGCTATACATTTATCTGTAAAAATCTCATTAAAAAAAAATTAGCTATTTAAAAGTTAGGAATACTAGACGCTTTTTTGGACAGCTGCAAAAATAAATTACGACAGAAAAATTTTCAAACGTGTATCTAACACGTCTCTTACAAAAATACAGTCAAACTAATGGCCCTATTTGTGATATTTTCCGAAATACACTCTCTGAAGATTCGAAAAACACAGTTTTCTGAAAAAAACACGGCATCGCCACATAAAAACCGTAGTAACAAACAGTCACGTTTTATCTACAGAATTGTTAACGTTTCTTAAAAATGCTATACATAAAACGCGGCTACATATATGGAACAGTCATTTTGTAAATTAAAAAATATGGGCATGTAATTAAAAAATTTATTTTCATAAAATATGTAAAAATCTGATTTAAAGAAAAGCAACTGCACAAAAGTTAGAGAAACCAGAACCAAACTATGAAAAACCATCTTTAAAAATTTTAAAACGCTCAGAAGTCAGAACGAGACATAATTTTAAATAGCTCCCAAAATTGTGAGTCATATAAAAAGTTATAAACAATAAAAATTGTATTTAAAATTTTGAGCAGTTGAAAAGACAAAAGAAAAAACAGACTTTTTGGCAGGTCTCAAAATATTTTTTTAAATTAAACCTTTAAAAGCTACATGGAACCTTAAAAACCGTATTTAAAAATGTTAAGCAATTCAAAAGATAAGGAAAAAAAAACGGCTGTCACAATATTTTATTTTAATAAATTGCGCCTCAGCAAGTTACATGAAACTGTGAAAACGTTTTTAATTATTTTAAGTAGTTTAAAAGTTGTGGGGAAATCGTTTTTTACACGTCAGCATGTTTTTTAAATAAATAACGCCTTTAAAAGTTACATGGAACTGTAAAAACCGTATTTAAATATTTCAGATACTTTAGTAGTCAAGGGACAAACTTTTATCTTGAAAGCTGTCAAAATATTTTTTTCAAAACAATTGCGCCTTTAAAAGTTACATGGAATCGTATAATCCATATACAAAATTTTTAATAAATTTAAAATTTACGAAAAACCGACCATATTTTTTTTGACAAATGTCGAATTATCATTTTATTAAATTACATTATAAAAAATTAGAGAAAACTTTAAAAACCGTTTTTAAAAGTCCGGGAAATTTTTTCTAAGAACTGTCAAAATATTTTTAAAAATTACACCATTAAAAGTAACATGGATCTGTGAAAACGATATTTAAAAATTTTAAGCAGTTCAGAGGCCATAAGGGTAATATCGATTTTTTAAAGTTCCCAAATATTAAAAACCAAAAAAACGCTACTATTAGTTACTTAAATCTGTGAAAACCGTAGATAAAAATTTAAAGGAGTCACTAGGTAAACGCTTTTTTCATGGCTATTAAAATATTTTTTGTAATAAATTACACCCTTAAAAGTTAAAAGAAATATCCTATTTATTATCGAAAAGTCCAATTAAATGATTTAAAAGTTTAGGTAAAGAAAAAAAAATAAAAAATGCATGGCTGCAAAAACTAAATTTATTATCCAAATCTCTTCAATCCATATTCCATACCGAAATAATTCACTACGAAAAAAATTACAGCTTTTAAACTAAAATTTCTAAAGAAAGAAAATGTCTTACTGTCCCTGTATAACAATATATGCTATACTTCTGTATTGAAAAGAAAATTGAAAAAATCGCAGCTGCGAAAGCAAAATGCTTTAATTAATCTCTTGCAACGAAAAATTTCGCTAAGAAAAAAAAACACAATTTCTAAAAAAGTATAAAACAAACTACTGATCTTGTATAAAATAACATAAACTTTACTACTTTTCTGAACAATATAATACTGAACTTTATTCAATTTCCTTTGCTAAACATGTACCAGCGTAAAAAAATTAGAAAGTCTGTGCCCGTATGCTAAAAAACCAAACAAAATATATAAACATACCGAACGATGTACTAAAAAATGTATCTATACATATACAATAAGATGTAAGTATTTTGCTGCTCTAACTGATCCTAAAACGATAATCGAATAGCACGTTTATTAAACGAATATCGATGTAATGCATACAATCGAGAATGACTGCTGATTTTCTTAGAGATATTTTATAAAATTGGGGAAAGTATGATCTTAGCTTAGCTACCTACTTAAAAACATTCAAATTTTATGCTACCAATTTTAAAAATACCCAAGGAATCCTTTTTGAGTCTCTAAAATTAAATAATTTTTACTTAAATATTTATTCAATTACATTTCTGACAGCGACGAAAGTCAAGAATGAATGGATTTTTTGAAATTTTTGATCAGCTCAGAGAAACCTAAAAATTGTGCCCAAAGCGAGCTAGAAGAAAATATGATAAAAGTTTTTGTAGCCAAATAAATCTATCCTTCCTCTATAATTCCGATTACTGTTTACAGTGAGCCCCACAGTGAGGTTAGATTTAGGCTTGAAAAATCGCAGTAATTTAACCGCGTACGGTAAAATTTTGAAATTTCGTCACAATCTACCTACGAGTATCTAGTTTCGTAAAAAAATACCCCACGCCCTGTATGTATTAGCTATCTTGTAATACAGATTAATTTGAAAAAAGGAACCCATTTTTACTTTTACTCTAATTGCATCCCCTGTACATATTAGAATCCTTCATTCATTTTGCCGACAGAGGTGCATACAGTTTTTTGTTCTCCTCTATATTTCTAATGAAAAATATCTCTTACAAAATTTCTCTAGGACGTACCCAGGTCGAGCTATAAGCGCTCCAAAACACCCTTTTTTTCGAACAAAAAAAAATCGTAAAATCACGAAACGGGTTCGAAGCTCAACCAAAAATAATAGGGTTCTATAAGACCCGAAGAGCCATCGTCCCAAAAAGTTTCATCAAAAAAAATCAAAAATGGCGACTTGAACCGTGTTACAACGAAGTTGACTTTTTTGGTCGACTTTACGGTACTACATCTCTGGTACCTAATAGTTTCCGAAATATGCCCACCGAAAGGTCGAAAAACACGGTTTTCTGGAATGCCACGACCCACACCAGGTTTTCGTCCCCGTGTGTGAGAGCCATAGTAACAAACGATCTTCGCGGCCGTTTGTTAACAAGGCGGTTCGTTTTGCGACATAAACGTTTTAAGTCGGCTTGGAATCAGCTGATCTCCAACTTGAAGTATAGTGCCATGTCATTATTTTCAAGTGTCACAATTTTTGATTTTTCCTTTTATATTTGTTTTGTTTATTGGGAATTAGAAAGAAACTTGAATCTCATAATTATAATTTGATGCAGTGAATATAATTGACTATGCATAGATATAGGTAAACTGAAAATTGGTAAAATTTATAAACCACTCAGTTGCTCTGATTTCTTAAATGACTTTGAAAAAATGTGCAATTTGTATACGTCGAATCATTTAATTATAGGTAATATGAACCTTGATTTGTGAATAGTAATTCTAATAAAACTAAAGACTATATGAATCTAGTTACACTGAGTGGTTTCTCAATAATAAATAAAATTGACAAGAATAATGCAACAAGAGTCACAAATTCTACCAAAACATTGATCGATCATGTAGTGTGTAGTATTGCTGTTAAAAACAGGTGTAAGGTGGTAGTCGAAGATACTCCACTCTCCGATCACAGGCAATTGACAATATCAGTAATAGAAAAAACGACTAAGTATAAAGCAAAAACTAAAATAAAAAAGTCAATATTAAACATTGTTTAAAATTTTTATTTATTATAGAAAAATTTCATAATACAATACAAACTAATAGTGTGGATTTATTCCAGAAGTTGATGTCTCTTATTAGTCAAGCTAAAGAAAAATCAAATTAAATGTCGCTCAAAACAATGAATGAATTAAAACAGAAATGATAAAACTAATTAAAATTAAAAATAGGCAACATCCAAACAATACTGAATTGAAAAAAACACTGTTATAAAATGGAAGAATTCAGTCAATAATAATAAAAAACTCTTAAAAAATAAATTCTTCAAGCAAAAGTGGTAGAATGCTGGAAATATTTCTAAAAACAATGAAAATAATAAACTACTTTACAAAAACAAACTACCCAAAGAAATCATTCAAGAGTAAAAAATAGAGCGCATTGCAATTCAAGATTTTATAGAAATTTTTTACAGAAATAGTAATATTGTCAAGGAAAATAGGTTTAAATTCTGGAATTAAATTTCAGGAAGGGTTGTGTCAAAATAGTGTATATGTAAATCCCACAAATGAACTTCAAATTTTGAATGATATTCTAACGCTAAGGGAATATATTTTCGGATGTCTGGTTGATCTAACAAATAAAATTTTTGCAACAGGTAAATTCCCTGAAGAACTGAAATTATCCAAAGTAGCTCCAATCTATAGAAGTGGTTCAAAGAAAGACATGAACAATTATAGACCCATATCATTAATCAAAGTGTCTTCAAAAGTAGTTGAATCAGTTTGTCGGACTTTATTAATAGATACAATTTGCCTCGCAATTTGCTGAGTGATCCATTTCAATATGGCTTTTAAAAGTATGGCAGCACTCTAGAAAGGTGCCAAAATAGGTTGTTCTGGAATTAAATTTCAGGAAGGGTTGTGTCAAAATAGTGTATATGTAAATCCCACAAATGAACTTCAAATTTTGAATGATATTCTAACGCTAAGGGTATATTTTCGGATGTCTGGTTGATCTAACAAATAAAATTTTTGCAACTCTGAAGAACTGAAATTATCCAAAGTAGCTCCAATCTATAGAAGTGGTTTTTCTTAAGTTTTTAAGATTAGCTAATTTAAAGGCCAAATATTTCACTTTTGCTCACGACACAGTTTTAATTTATTCGGGAAATTATTCACAAGACCTATCTAAAACTGTAATTAATGAACATAGATAAAACTAAGTATACGTTTTTCAAAAAAAAATAGGTCTTCAACTGACTTCCAAATACAAGTAAATAATGTGATACTCGAGAAAGTTGAAAAAATTAAATATTTAGGGCTTGTATTAGATTGTAGTTTAAATTGGAGTCATCATATTGAACACATGAAAAATAAAATAATACACATGATTGCTGCAATATATAGATGTAGAGATTTTTTAAGTAGAGAAGCCAAATATAGAATCTACAATGCAGACTTTTTATCTATTATTAGATATTTAATTCCCATCTGGGGCATTTGTAATAATATAAATTTAAATAAATTGAAAATAATATAATAGTATTTGTTGTTATAAGGTCATATACCGATTTACGATATATTTTATATATGTATTTAAATACGTTAATAAAGGATTATGTGTAGAAAAAAAGAATTATAATTCCAGTTATTAAAATATGAAGAGAAATCAGTAAGCCGCCTCAGCGTTTTTTTTTTCACATTATTTTAGAAAGGTGCAGGGTTACTTATCTAGCCAATTACAAACCAGGTTCAAGCCTGTAAACAACTGTTGATATAAATGTAGTCCAAGACTTATTTTATTTTAATGTTCACGGGATCATTAGTGAATTTGTTTTCTTAATATGCATCTCGGTTTTAAACATACTATAGTTGACTTTTTTCATGATATTCTCTTTCGCACCTGTAAGAAAAAGTTACATGGGACTTTTGTATAAATTAATGTTAGTAATATAGGACTGAAAATTAGTTTTATAAACGACTGACACTCCGAGAATTTATAATTTTAACAAGACCAATTTTCCCTATTTTACTATAAAATTCAATGTTCCCCATATCTTAAGGCTTGACGGTGTGGATATTTATAAATCACTCTTTTCCGAGCTTTCAATGTATGCGAGCTTTTCAATCATACGGTAGATAATTAAATTTGAATTCTCAGCATACCTTATCGCAAAACAAATCAGTGGTATTAAGTTTGGCAGATAGAGCCATACATTTATCTGACCCGAAATATAGAAAAGTATAAATCGAAAAAGCAAAACATGCCTTAAGACAAACAAATTATCCACAAAAATTGATTGACTCCATTTTCAAAAAACGAATATATAAATTTTATAATGCAAATTCAATACCAAAACAGAAAAGGCAAAACAAGAAGTTTTTAACACTTGCCTATGTCCCAAATTTCAAAAAAAAATTAAAAAATTGAAAATGTTTTTAAAAACCGGGATATTTCAGTTAGTCACAAGGGATATAATCTTTTAAAACAAAATTTCAGTTAATTAAAAACATCCATACCAACTGAAAAAAAAGCAATATTGTCTACGAGATACCGTGTAGAAACTGTGAGGGGGTATATATAGGTCAAACTAGCCAATATTTAAAAAATAGACTGAACGGTCACAAATACGACAAACAAAACAAAACTGCCCTTTCAAACCACATGACTGTAAACAACCACATATTCAACTATGAAGAAACAAAAATACTTAAGACTGAAACAAATTCAAAAAAGCGAGAGCTGTATGAACTGATCTACATACAAAAAATCCACAGGGTGTAAACGCAAAAACCGATACTAAAAATCTAAACAAAATTTATCATAACCTCATTAGTTAACAACCTAAAATAAATCCATACAAAAGAATTAATTTTTCAAATCAACCCGGTATAGATCAGCTTCTACTAAGATCAACAAAAATAAGATGCATATCTCATGAACATAATAAAAAAAAAAATCGAAGAAATTGTCCATATTGCTCAAAGAGACCTAGTTTTAATAACAAACATAGAAAAAGACTCCAAGTCTCGGTCTCATTAAAAAAAAGAGACATGAATCTTTTTTAATACTTTTTTAATATTTTATTTTGTTTATTCACGTGAGACTTAACCTCATTTTAATGTCCATCAAATATGTATAAGTAGTTGTTTGTTTTGTTGTGCTTTAGTGTGTTTTATTCTATTTGTAAGTTATTGTTTTAGGATTTGTGAGTGTGATTATTTACTAAGGTTCTCTCTGTTGTTTGTAGGTCTGATGATGCTCGAAAGGGCGAAACACGTGTCATGTTTGTTGTGAGTTGTAAAATTATAATTTAATGACACCGAGACTTGGAGTCTTTTTCTATGTTTGTTATAATAAAAAAAAGTAAAAAAGTACTACTGAACTTCATGCAGCCTCTGCTCTCCTTAGTCCCCTACTTTACTTTATTTTACCGTCGTCCTTTGAAGTATTTGTGCCGTGCAGTATTAATTTGTGATCGCAAAAATGTTAATGTGTTGTTTTCCTCTTTTTAATAAATTTTAATGACATTAAGTTCCACAAGCTTCTACTAGCAATAGATTAATGTTTCATCATTATCAATATATATTCAGGGTGAGTAATTACGTTAGGTTTCCATGTATTTTTAAGATAAAACTCCCCAACAAGTTTTCTTGCATACGCCAGCTGTTCTTTGTTTCTTTTCTTCTCAGTATTTTTGAAAAGGGCTTGGGTTAACCAGCCGAAACGTCAATAAAAACATGAAACTTAGCTAATGTTGTTTTTCTTGACACTAGTGTCATTACATGGACCGAAACAGAAGAAAATCAATTTTTTGATATATATATATATATATATATATATATATATATATATATAAATAATTTAATTTTAGGTAGACATAATAACTGATCTCAAGTTACATCTCATATTTGCTAAAGAGCGACATGGCAGATTTGGTTTTAGCCTAGCATGGTGTATTCTGGGGGTAATATCTCTTTAATTGAATGAAATTCGTTTGCCAATGGCGTTCAAAATAATTATCACAACATGCATTTTTATATAGCTTCCATTACGAAGTGAAACATGTTTTTACATTTTTAGAGTATCCCTTCAACTAAATGAGATTTTTAAAACCATTCCAATGTAAAAAGCCTTTCCTGGATTTTTCAAAACTTTACCCTTCAGGGAGTGAAAAAGTATAAAATGTAATTTACTTTTTGTTTCGTCAGAGGTTTTAAAAATAGTTATCTATCAGACGTGATTTAGATTTTTTGAAATTCCACCCTTAAAAAGTTCAAAAAGGGTTTAATGTGTTTTTACTTTTTTTACAATGTCTCTTGAAATAGAGGTGAGTTTAAATCGATTCTTTCGTCAATGGCTCAAAAATTTTTGTCTAAAAATTAATTTCTGGATTTTTCCAGATATCACTCTTAAGGAGGTAAAAATGAATAAAATCTGTTGTTACATTTTTAAGAAAATCTTTTGCATTAAATATCATTTTAACTAGATCTTTGGGATTTTGATTAGTTACTGAAAAATTCATTTTAGGAGTGTTTGAAGTTCTACCCATCAATTTAGAAGCTGCATCGGAGTATGCAATTTATACATATAAACCAGAGTGTTGGCATAGTTGTTTGAAAAAGCAAAAGCAGACTTCTACAAGAGCTATAAAGTTAATAGGTAGCATAGATTTAGGTAATGATGCCAGTTTGTGGGGAAAGAACTAAAATTTCTTAATTTATAAATTGAGGAAGTTATAAATCATAAAAATGATAAATGAGGTTTAAGGACAAACTTTATCCATTGTTAGAACTGATCTACAGACTATTGTTTTTTACATGGTCAATTTTATGATGCCTCTCCCAAAGTTATCGCGGTTATTATTGCATTTATTTAAGTTATTAGTTGTTGTTTTTTACGCACTCCTCATTGCTTCTCTTCGATTTTTAGGTTGATGGCCGTCTTGGCATACCAAGCAGGTACCAAGTACAATTACAGCCGGGTATTTCGTTCTACATTGCCCATTTTGGCACATAACACAAAGGTGGGCGTTCTATCAGCTATTTCCTAAACTCACTGATATTAGATACATTTAAGTGTCATTATCTATATATTTAAAATACTGAGCCAGATTTTTCAGCAAGTGCGTGAGAGAGTTGTATTGCACCAATTTACATGATTTTTTTTTAGATCATCGTCTGGTTACCGAGACCTTTCAACACCACTTTTGCATTGTTTTATTGCGTATTTTTCTATAAAACCAATATGTTTTTCTTCATTAACATTTTTGGACGATGCATGTGGTGATTGCGCCCCATCTTTATCATTCCACTGGAAACTGATCGCTCTAACGGAAAAGGCAGAACAAGGTCTGCCGGGCCAGATAGTTTAATATTCTATGCGTAATAATGCGAAACTATTATCACCTAGTCAAGTTTAGTCAGTTTATTATTTTTGTAGGTTTGATTATTCTTCGCATCTACGTCCTTCTATGATAGTATTGCTAGGCTTCATTTTGTCTTATCAACGCACAGTTTTTAAAGAATAAACAACTAAAAAAATTCCCTGACTCATATCTCCGCTTCGGTCTCGGTATCGAATATTAATATCAGTTCATTTTTGTTGTGCGTCACGTACAGTTGTAAAGCAAGTTATAGTTAAAGTAGTGAGTTTTTTGTTGTTTTTTGTGTGAAAATGCCGAAAATAAAAAGCAAAAGAAGGTATGCACGGGATTTAGATTCAATTAAAGTGATGTTAGCTAAATTAGAAAGAAAAATAGGGCGAAATAGTTCGTCATCATCGTGTAGCAGTGATTCAGAACCTGCAGGTAAGAAAAAAAAAATGTGTATATTAAAATAACCTTTTATTGTAAAATAAATTTTTTAATGATAAAATATATAATTTTACAATATTTTTAAAAAAACAAAAATATTAGCACCGTCAGTCTTTTATAGCCGATTATTAAATTCTAAAGAAATGAATACTTATTTAGTCCTTTTGACTTATATATTTATTCTAGTTTTGTAGAGAGGGTGTTAGGCCTTTTGCCTAAAAATTATCACCCGCAGATTATTGTCTGCGATAATACAAAACGAAATTTAGGGGTCCTTTTGACTTTTATTACCTAAAAAGCAGGTCATAATAATAACAATGTTTATAAAAATCCGCTATTTTTAAGCGGAATTAAGCGGCCTTTTGCCTAAAAAAAATTATCACCCGCAGATTATTGTCTGCTATAATATAAAACGAAATTTAAGGGTCCTTTTGACTCTTATTACCCAAAAAGCAGGCCATAATAATAACAATGTTTGTAATAATCCACTATTTTTTTAAGCGAAATTTTTTTTTTCTCTTTCGCTTATAGAGACTGATTCATCAGAAAAATCTTCAAGAGGGGACCTCGAAGTGCAGGCCGGTGATCCTTCACCAACAATTCTTATGGAGCCTGCCTCTACACCGGCAAAAGATATATTACAGTTGTTAGAAGAACACCCAAGTACTCCAAAAAGTTCAGGACCTGATCTGCATGAGGAACTAGCAGTTAGATGGTCGATTTACCTCAAGGATGGTATAACAACTGAAACCAGAAAAGAACTAACTCAAAAATATTTAATTCCGGCAAATTGTAAAACACTTAGTGCTCCAAAAATAAACGAGGAAATCAAACCAATTGTGCCACAACAGGTGGCAAGAAATGATTATTTTTTATCTAGCCTTCAAGATCAATTAGGAGCCACCTTATCCGTTTTGGGTACTATCATGTCAGAAAAATTAGCTGAACCAGGAAAAGAATTGATTATATCAAACGATATTATGGAAAAAATGGTTAATGCTAGCCAACTTGTGGCTAGTGTACACCATACAATATCTGTAAAGAGAAAATTCGAAATTACTCCTTTTATGAATGAAGAATCTAGAGCAGCCTCAAACTCTAATCCCATAGATGAGTTACTTTTTGGAACCGACTTTCTCACCAAAGTGAAGGAGCGGCGAGAGGTAAAGAAGGCAGGAAGTGAAATAAAGAAAATAGTTAGAACTTCGGCCCCGATACTACCGGTAGTCGAGTCATCTGGCAGAAATTCTTTAAACTCCAAGCGTCCGTATCAAAAGCACAAGATGAAAGGGGAGAAGAGGGGGCAGCAGTGCAAGGAGTATCCACCAAAACGACAAGGAGTACAGGACAGGAAGAGGCATCGGGAATTGAGCCGCAACAATTACCGCAAAAATTACTACAAGTAGAGGTAAAAAACACTAAGGTACTTGCAGGTTGCTCTCAATTTTATGTGCAACAATGGCAAAAATTAGTCCCTAGTAATTCAGCCGTTCTGCAATGGATTAAAGGTGTAACATTTTCCTTTCACTCTTTACCAATACAGCACGTGCGCCCAAGAATTTTAGATAAATCGAGATTGAAAAATTATTCTATAGAAATTGATAAATTGTTAAAAAAGGGTGCGATAGCTAAATGTAAATTTAAAAAAAATCAATTTTTATCGTCATATTTTTTAATAAAGAAATCTAACGGTGACTTTAGGTTTGTTTTGAACCTAAAAAGTTTAAATAGATTTATTAAAAATTATCACTTCAAAATGGAAGATCATCGTAAAGCTATTAAATTAGTATCCGACAACTGCTATTTAGCTAAAATAGACTTAAAGGACGCTTACTATTTTTTGCCTATAAATAGAGAATATAGAAAGTATTTACGTTTTTCCTTTAAAAATCAACTTTATGAGTTTAAATGTTTACCCTTTGGGCTTAATATAGCACAATTAGTATTTACAAAAATTTTGAAACCTGTCGCTAAATATTTAAGACAGCTAGGTTATAAAATAATAATTTATTTAGATGATATACTTATTATGGGAAAGGATTTTTATGAATGTCAAAATTTTGTCACTATAACCAAACGTTTATTGATATCGTTAGGTTTTACTATAAATTTTAAAAAAAGTATTTTGATTCCTACTCAAAAATTAGAATATTTGGGTTTTATTTTTAATAGTAAAACAATGACCCTCGCCCTTCCTGAAGCAAAACGCAAAACTCTTAATAAATTATTATATAAATTTAAAAAATTACGTTATTGTAAAATTAAACAATTTGCTTCTTTAGTAGGAAAGTTAGTGTCTATATCGCCTACTCTTAAATACTCTTGGGTACACGTAAAAGCATTTGAAATAGTCAAACAAAAAGCCCTAAAACTAAATAAATTTAATTTTACTAAAGGTATGAACATTCCTATAACTTTACAAGAGGAAATAGATTGGTGGATTAGAAATATCCCGTTTGCAGAAAAAAGTTTTAAACAGAAGCCTTTTTGTCTAGAAATTTTTTCTGACGCCTCAAACACGGGCTGGGGCGCCTGTTGCGGTGATCAAGAAGCGCGAGGTTTTTGGAGTGAAAAGGAAATACCTTATCACATAAATTGGTTGGAATTATGTGCAGCCTTTTACGGTCTAAAGTGTTTTGCAAGATTAAAATCCGTCTGTAATATTTTGTTAAAAATTGACAACATAACGGCAATATCATGCATAAATAAAATGGGAAGTATAAGACATGGAAATCTCAATTCGATAACTAAGCAGATCTGGACCTGGTGCGAAGCAAGAAATATTTTTATTTTTGCAACATACATAAATACTGTTAATAATGTTGAAGCTGACTTGTTATCAAGAAATAAATACATTAATACAGAGTTTGAATTAAATAATAAAGCCTTTTTAAAAATTATATTAAAATTTGGTAACCCTCAAATTGACTTGTTCGCTTCAAAAATTAATGCAAAATGTACAAAATACGTTTCTTGGGGACCAGATCCAGACTGCATAGAGATTGACGCTTTCACCATAAATTGGCAGAATATGTATTTCTATGCATTTCCGCCATTCAATCTTATTGATAGAGTAATCGAAAAAATTCAGACTGATAGGGCGACGGGTATTTTGGTGGTGCCTAATTGGCCGACACAACCGTGGTACCCATTGTTCTTAGAATTGCTAGTAGAAGAACCTTTAGTTTTTCAACCAGATAAAAATTTGTTAATTTCTCCTTTTAGAGAATATCATCCCCTCCACGAGACTCTTTCCCTGGTGGTAGGGAAATTGTCTACCAGTCATTGAAGCAAAAGAAAATACCTGAAGAAACAATTCCCGTCATATTAGCTGCCTTGTCTGAAAACACAATGAAGCAATATACAATTTGTTATAAAAAATGGTGGGAGTTCTGCAGGAAAAATAATTCTAATCCTTATCAGTACGAATTAAATAAAATATTAACCTTTCTTTGTATTAATTTTAACACTGGTCTTTCTTATTCAACGCTTAACTCTTACAGATCAGCGTTGCTAAATATATTTTCAATTTCTCTAGAAGACGAGAAAATATTAAAAAAGTTTTTTAAAGGGATATACAATAAAAATCCTGCTACTCCGAGATATTCAGTTACGTGGGACCCGAGTCCAGTTTTAGAATTTTTGAGCACTCTTTTTCCGTTAGAGTCCTTGTCACTCCAGGACCTAACATGCAAATTAGTTACTCTATTATTGCTTACTTCCGGTCAAAGAGTACAGACCATATCAAAAATTACTTTAAATAACATTTACCGAGATGAGCAAAAGATGCAAATTCGTATTTCTGCAAAAATCAAAACTTCGGGTAAAAATAGGAAACAACCATGTCTGGTTTTTCCCTATTTTCAAGATAAACCAGAATTATGTATTGCCAACACGTTAAATCATTATATTAAACGGACAAAAAATATTCGGGGTAGTAATGAAACTCTAATTTTGACTCATAAAAAACCACATCATTCGGCGTCGACCCAAACGATTAGCAGGTGGATAAAGGTAATTTTAGAGAAAAGTAAAATAGATACTAGTATGTTTAAAGGTCATAGCGTGCGTCATGCAAGTACTTCAGCAGCATTTAGATCAGGCTTAGATATTGATTTAATTCGCAATACTGCAGGATGGACGGAAAAATCTTTAGTTTTCAATAACTTTTATAATTTGCCATTGGCAAGAAAACCAGAAGACTTTGCTAGGTCCATTATTGAAAGTTTTAATAAAACTCTTTAAAATTATTACATTTATTTATATTACTTTATTTATACAATTATGTGTACAGTTATTTATATAACTAGTTTTGTTTTTTGTCATTATTATAGCACTAAAAATTATGTTAAGAAATGTGTAAAAAAAAGAAAAAAAAAAAAACTATTATTATAGGTTGTAAGGTTAAGAAAATGGCCAAAGGGATAATAATTTTGCCTAGTTGAGTATTACACTGAATAAACTTGTTTACAGAATTGCACTGAATATGTTCATTTCTTTAAACATCTACCAATACTATCATAGAAGGACGTAGATGCGAACAATAATTGAAAGATTGATAGACTTACCTGTAAGGAAGATCAATCTTAATTATTCGAGCATCGTAGTCCTTCTATGATAGGGCCCACCCAACCCCTTCACCCAATAGCATATGATCAGTGCAATTAGTTCCGTCACAAATGAACTGATATTAATATTCGATACCGAGACCGAAGCGGAGATATGAGTCAGGGAATTTTTTTAGTTGTTTATTCTTTAAAAACTGTGCGTTGATAAGACAAAATGAAGCCTACCAATACTATCATAGAAGGACTACGATGCTCGAATAATTAAGATTGATCTTCCTTACAGGTAAGTCTATCAATCTTTCAATTAGTCATGTTAGGTGGAGCAGTATCGGGATAGCACCAGGTTAGGCGCGACAGCACCTAAGCATTTTCGTTAAAGCTATATCACTCTTACTATTTGTTATAACGCCAGATTAGTTAAAACAATGTGGTTTTCTAAAATGCCTCTCTTTTTATATTCAGTATTGTGCGTCCTGTGTCCCGTGTACCAAAATGCGGCATTGTAATTGGACCGACGAAGTGTCATACAATTGCGTGCGTTAATATTTATTTTTTTTAATTACACAACTTGGAAAGCTTTGTAATGGAAAAAAGTTACATCCCGATAGTCAATAAGTTTGAAACGGTGAGTCGTGAACCCGTATTGCTATATGTCATTGAAATTGTTTTCTATTTAAAGTAAACATAATATACAGGGTGTGCATTTTTATTTTTTTAATTAAGAAATTCTTTTACTTACTCAGAATTGTTCTGCAGCAAAAGTGTTAAATTTTACACTACATATATGGCTCAGAATAAATGAAAGAACCAGGTCACGTGCAAAACTTGCTTTAGGTTTTATTTAATATTTTATATTTATTTATTCTTTTGTTATTTAATTTAAAGTTTCTAATTAATTTAGTTTATTTTACATTCTACTATAATTAGTAACTCTAGTTTAGGTAACATTTAATAGAAATTTAATCTGAGAGACATTTTAACATGGCCTTCTTTGACGTTAAGCTTTAGCCGAAATATCTGAATTAAAATGTATGACACAAAAGACAAGTTTAAGGATTCTAAACCTGAAATTCATTTAATCAGTCAGAATAGTTCTGCAGCAAAAGCGATAAAAAAGTATAAAATTTTAAAGTACATATATGGTTCAGAACAAATGAAAGAACCAGGTCACGTGCAAAACTTGCTTTATGTTTATTTTTTATTTTACCTTTGTTTATTCTTTTGTTACTTAATTTAAAGTGTTAATTAATTTAGGCTGTTTTACAGTCTACTCTAATTAATTACTGTCGTTTCAGGCAAGATTTGATACAAATTTAATCTGAAAATAATTTTAGTATGTTCTTCTATGACGTTAATGTTTAGCCGAAATATCTGAATTAGCTTGTGTAAGAAAAAGAGATTTTTTTCACGATTACAGTATTTGTTTAATTTTTATATTAAAGTAGTTACCAAATACAGACTGTATGGGAATTTTAAAAATTCTTTTTGTACTAATTATCCTATGATATACGTCTTCTAGACTTTGGTCGTTTTTGTGCTATGACCTTGAAACGTGAAGAAATGAAAAAATTGAAATGAAAATTTATTGGTTATACGAATAAAGCAAATGTTAAACTTTAAAGTTTAATTAGTTATAATGGCTTTAAATACAAAGGCACAACATTTTCGGGATAACTTCATTTGATATTCAAAAAATATAGCGGTTCTACTAACAAATTATTAGTGGCCTAAAGAAAATTTTATGATTTCTGGTATATATACACTTGATTTATAAAAAAAGCTTTATGCTAAAAGTAAATTAAAAAGAGGTCAATGTACAAACGTAAAAAACGCTGATAAAAATAAAAATTGCCTAAATTGATTGAATCAACATCATATCTGTTTAAATATTTTAAACTTTTTACAGCAGTTTTGAGGTTGATGTAATATTTTTTCGGTTTTATAACTCCATTAAACAAAATACAGAGAAAAAGATTTCACGCCTGCAAATAAAATAAAATAATTCCGGAGTTATTTTTAAGTTTAATTTTTTTATTCAGTATAACTTTTTGTGCATTAATGCACTATGTATGTAGAGCCATGTTCTAGATCTAAAGTTTTATGTACCTGCATCATGCTGTATTTTTAAAAAGCCCTCACCTTAACTATAAAAATATGAAACAAGCTAGAAGGTGTATTGAAACGGCTGCAACATAATTGGAAAAGGCTATAATATACAGCTTAACGACCATTTAAATAAGATAATATTACCCCGTAGAGCGATTCGTGCAAGGTTATTTTACATCATTTTTATCACAGTGTATGTGCCCACCAGGAGCAAAGGTAATTTATTCAGAAAGGTTGAAGTGGAACTGAAAAGCATAACATTATTTTTTAGTTTTTACAAATAAGTGTTTTTTTAATATTAGGTTCTCTTAGCTAAGCCATTGAAACTAAAATTTATTTGATATAAATTTTCCAACAAATAAGGGGAAGCCTTAAACACATTATTGGGGTCCCAGAAATGTATCGAGCCTCATTAATTCGCCAAAAAAAAATTGTAAAAATTATTACCATAATAATGTCATAATAGTTATAACGTCATGTTATTTAAAAATGTTAAGCTTAGGTTTTGAGATACATGACATATGCCTCAGCGGTTCTCTTTCGTGGCTATGTATGGGGTTGGTTCTATCTTTCCTTTTCACCTACTTGTTAGTTACCTTTGGTGTACCAAATTCGTCAGGTAAATTCAATTTAAAGAAAAATAATCAAATTTTGGGCGTCATTCATTGTATATTAAAAATAAACTTAAACAGATTCAGCTGACAACTCGGTTCCATGAATAACCGCGACTATAACACAATCTGAAGTATTCAACTAAAATACAAATTTGAACGGTTAATGCTTAATTCCTTTAAAAAAATGTGGGTTATGTATTTTTTAGAAAACATGTAAATACATGGTAACATCTTATAATTGCAATTATCCACATGAGTGGTAAACGTTTATGTAAAAAAAACATTTGAGTAAAAAAATGGTTTACCACTGTGCTTTTAGTTTTAAAAATTAAAATGATAAAAATGTACGCAACTTATCTTTTTTATCTTGATACAAAAGTTAGAGTCAACGGAGAGTCTTTTAAGTTCGCCCGACTAATATCTCATGGGGATGGGTCTCTTAAGTACACACAAGGCCGCTCAGTCCATAAGATGTGAGTGGCAACTTCTATAATTATCCACATCAACTCAATAAGCCACTGATGAATTGGGAATTCCAAACGTTAATTCATTAAAAAATAAACAAATCTAGGAGTTAGCAGCACAATAACTTGACTATTTAGTAATTACTAATCAGTGTTGTAATGATAGTAGTAATAATAAGAATAAAAGTTGGAACTGGGTTGCCTAAAAAATCCAAAAAAGGACTTTAGAACCAAACACATCCTACAACGAGGTTATGAAAAGCCTACATTTTATAAAATAAAATAAAAATACTAATGAAAACAAGAATTTTATAAAAAAACTCACCTAAATGGTGTCATTTCACTTCATTCCATAAATCAATCACAAAGATGGCCAAAGATTTCCATGGCAATATGGAATGATGGGCTTAAAGGTCTACCCAGCCACAAAGGTATAGGTATATCGGAAATAAAACAACTCTTCAGCTGTGTGTCAGCTACAACCGATATCCTTCAAAAATGAAATCTAGCATCCTGTATTACCGACTATACCTATATATCGAAATTATGAATAAACCCAATATACCACCTAAACTGGATGTTATATACAATTATTAAGAACAAACCCGAGTTAATATTAAAATATAATCGGAAGAATATTTTAAACAGGAAAATATTAACAATTAATATATTTTTAAAGAAAAAACTCTCGGCACCTATGAGACAATGGAACCACTGTTCCACTAATTCACGTATAAAACTCTAATTTCCATTAACACAAAACTTATACGTAAAATCATTACAAGCTATTTCTAAAATTCAAAATATTTTGGAAAATTACTGTGTGTAAATATTCGCTTAAAAATACAGAGAAATCATTTTAAAGGAAAAAATCGGTGGCGCCATCTTTGAGTAGATAGAATGCTTGCCAACACTGGTCGGATATTCTATGAGGAAAAAAAACCCTGTTGTAACACAGGTTCCACTTACTCACACGCTCAGCGCCAAATGTATAATATCCTTAATATCAATCACCGGGATCACCGCCTTTCATCGAATGTTGGTAGAAGCGTGGAAGGGGCTACGTATTTAAGTCAGGAATTTATAGCGACGTTGCCGACATTGCTCTCGCGATTTAGCGCGTATACGAATATAATATTAATTTCATACTGTTGCTGGTCGTTCGAGTTTTGGCTGAGGTTTTGCCGCTTTTAAATAGTACCTTTTTTACATTTGGGCTTTTACATTATTTTGTAAACAACAATGGACAATAAATCTGGAGAATACTGACGATATTATGGATACCACAATTCGAGAAAATTTTAGTATTCTCCAAGTTTTAGGTTTTTCGTGAATTAATTTATAAATATATTAAATTATTATAGATCATTAATAGTAATAATAGATACATATTCTAATTACACTTTTTAATTTAATCTATGCCTGTGTATATACAGGGTGATATGTATGTATGAAAAGTGTATGAAAACGTTCGATTATCTCGTAAAGTATATGAGAAAAAGGAAAGAAATTTGATACAGAGATTTTAAGGTTAGTTAGGGTGTTAATAACTTTAATTTTACAAAGTCGGTCAAAAATAGTCGGGATGTATTAAATAATCGGGTCTAGAAATTTGGAACTATGAGATTTTCTTTTAATCAATATATCACACATGATATGATGATATAACATATTTTTAGCATTTAGGTACATTAAAAATAATGTATAACCTGAGGTGGTGATTTTTTCCCGATTGCAAACATTTTATTTGGCCCCTATTTTGTTCGGCCATCTTGAATTAGTGCCACAATTTCATTAGTTGCTCCTTAGACGACAATTAGTTATGGCGCACAATTTAAAATCAATCCATTAAGCAGTTTTTCAAGCTGAATTTTTAAATATTTTATTAAGCCGCCATTTTGTTTCGATACCTTGGATTCGTCCAAAATGTTACCTGTTGATTCTAACATAATATTTGCTGTTGGTGCAAAATTTGAGGTAAATTGGATAAGTAGTTGTTTAGTAATAATTTTTTTAACATTTCACTAGACCGACATTTTGTTTGGTCATATTGGATGTTTACCAAAAATTACCAGGCTCTCACCATATGTCAACCGGGTAAATAGCATACAAACAGACCGACGGAATGTTATGGCATTTAGGGTCCAAACGTGAAGATCTGAAAAAATCTCGGAGGATGATTATTTCACGATAACAATACTTCCCTTTTACGAGGGAAGTAAAAATACAAAGGGTCGAATTGAGAAGGGCCTTTTTTGAAGTCGGTCAAAAAACAATATATATTTTTTACCAGTTCAGTTATATCCATACTGAATTAGATCCGACATATTTTTAATTTGGGTTAAATTTTATTGTAATATATCTCTACATTAATTCGTTAATGAAACACCCCGATTCGTAAACAAAACTTTCAAGCAGAATATACGCTACAAACAAGTGTCTTTCGAACTAACGGTAATAATCCTACTGACTACAGTACCGGATCGCACTTCTTGACTCTTCCTTGCAGCCGGTTCGGGATATTGATTTTCTTATAATTCTAAAAATAGATTTGATGCTTATTTTTAGGTCTCCGAGGCAGTGGAATTATATTTAGGAATTTTCTACATTTACTTTCCAATAAAGTAGTCGATCGTCGAAGGAGTGGAATTATATTTAGGAATTTTCTACATTTACTTTCCAATAAAGTAGTACAATCAAGACAGACAGACAAACAGACCGATGGAAATTAAAACAAACGTCTTTTGGCATTTAGGGGTCTTTGAAACAAAAAAAAAATACTATTTTTTAGATACTATTCTTATGTAAAGTTCATTTTTCTTACATTTTCTATCAATTCGCTCTGAATTTTAGACTGGCACGTGATAAGCTTACACAGTTTTAACGCACATATCAAGCTTTATCAAAAACTCAGGACGAATCGTGCAATGCTTTTAACAAAACATTTTAAAAAAAGATATTGCGATTTGATAGCCTGATTAAATTATAACATTTTCTTAATAAATTAATTAACAATTCAATACTTTTCTGCAAGACGCCTATTGGGATAAGTGCTAATTAATTTTTGAGACAAGCTTTTAAGATTGGTAAAAACTTAAATATTAAAAATAATAATGTGATCCAATCAGGCCTCAGACAAACAGATCCTGTAATATTTTATCATAATACTGCATTTCATATATTTTTTTAGGAGTTATGTTAAACATTATACATGTGTACAAAATATTAACTTAATCGAACATCAGGATGTGCGTTGAACTCGATTTATAAGATTGGATTTTCTTACTCAAGCTGTATATCCGACGAAACTTTCAATAATGAAAAGTTTATTTTTGCTTCATGCCCCAACTTTATCAAAAATACATTTTCTTAGAAATCAATAATAAAAAAATCCTTTGGTAACTAAATTTAGCCACATCCTGCAGATATGTTATATGTTATAAAATGAACTTACAAAATTTGATTGTTAGTTATTTAGTTAGGAAAGTAGTCTACACGAGAGCAACATATTTCGTTATTTTAAGAGATTTTGCATAAATTGGCAACAAGGCAGCGCGCGTGATCTCCCCGGCGGCTGTCGCACCGCGTTACCATGGCAGTAGTCTGCCAATCAGAAACGAGTTTAGAGAAAAAATTAGTAACCGAACGTTACATAGTTATTAACTTCTGAATACCAAACTATTAGATCATCTGTAAAATACTACAATGCTGGCCATAAATAACGCAAAAAATGTTTTAGTATCACAAAATAATCTCTGGAATACTTTCAAAAATTAAATTACATATTTTAATGCAGCTTCAAAAGCATTAGCGTTAGTTAGCAAATTCTCTTTAGAATTGGCGTGTTGAGTCTGATTTTGGCAGTTAGCAAGACATTTGTTTATACACAGAGTTATAAAAAAACTATGCAATTTTCCTAAAATTTCTTTTTCTCCCGAAACTCAGCAAAAACATTTTACATTATTTTCATTTATACTAATATAAGATAGTGTTAAATTTGAGCGTGTTTTAATTTTTAGTATTTCTATTACTTTGTTAAAAAAAATTAACTAGACTTTCACATATTTTTGAAGATGTTGTTAATAATGTTTTCAAGGAAGTTTTCATCTATAAAGGTTTGGCTTTCTTAATGAATTTTTCTCTATATTCAGGATCCGATAGATTTATAGCCCTGTCTGCAAGGTCTGTGACAACTGTTTTTTTTTGTGATAAAGGGTGCTGGGAGTCGAAATGTATAAATATATGTTGAGCTCACACTCAACTTCACATATTTTGTATACAATGACATATTCTAAAAACAGGTTTATGGCTGGGCTATGAGAGCATCAATTTCCATTGTGATTGCCCAGTTAGTTATGAAGGACAATATTAAAAGAAACTGTTTCTGACGTCCATTTTTCTATAGATACGTTGACGATTGTTTAGCTACAATCCCAAAAAACAAACTTCATGAGATTTTAAATAGTTTTCATAGTTATCACTCAAAACTTCAATTTACTATAGAAAAAGAAACAAAAAATATAATTAATTTTTTATACCTCACTTTACATCACTGAATATATATATATATATATTTATATATATATATAATATATATATATATATAAAATATATGTATATATATATATATATATATATATATATAGTGATATTTACATTTCGACTCCCAACACCTTCTATATATATATATATATATATATATATATATATATATATATATATATATATATATATATATATATATATATATATATATATATATATATATATATATATATATATATATATATATGGGTGACCCGTTAAAAACAAAATATAAGGAAACAAGTATTGTAGGCCAAAAACCGTATTTTCGGTTATATAATCGCAGATAACTCGTAAACCGTGCCCCCTATCGAAAAAACTCATACCACTAAAAATGTAGAGGAGGTCTAAACGTATACGACGACGTATATGAAGATTCAGTTTACGACGAAGTTTCGAAACGTCGACAATTTAAAAAAATCTTTTATTTTTTTACTGTATCCTAACCTGAAATAATACACCACTCTAACATAAGAACAAGAGGATCGTTAACGAAAACCATTTGGAAACTTAATATCTGGAAAATATCTCCGGACAAACGGAATATGTAAACTTTGATAATCGGGTTTTCTTGCTGGATATAGAATCTACATATGTGTCCTGAAGATGCAACATTAAAGTTGCGAAACGTCGACTATTTATACTCTGTTATACTCTAACATGGCAACAAAGGGATTGTTAACGAAAATCATTTAGAAACTTAATATCTGGGTAATATATGCGGAGTAACGAAGTAAAAGTACTGATAATATGGGTTTCATGCAGGATATAGGATCTATACATGTGTCCTGAGGATGCAACAATTAAGTTGCGATGCGTCGAAAATTTAACAAAATGCTTGTTTTTTTATTGGATCAACCCCAAATAGTACACAACCCTAACAAACGTTTTTTAACATTGTTCCGCCATATTGGATTTCTACCAAAATGTTATCAGGACATCCCCATATGACCCTTAATTTTTGGTCAAAATTTGTCAATCGGGTAAGTAATATTTAATCTATTTCGCCAACTGACACACAGACCGACAGACGGACCGACCAAATTGATAAAACATGTTTTCTGGCATCTAGGGGGGCTAAAACATGAAGATATGTAAATCCTAAGAGGGTGTTTTTCTTCACAATTACAAAAAATTTCTTTGGCCTCAATCTTGTGTCGCCATCTTGAATTAGTAACAGTTTTACTAGTTGAGCCCTATATCACAATTAGTTATGGCACACAATTTGAAATCAAACCATTAAGAAGTTTTTCAGGCTGAATTTTTAAATATTTATTAAGCCGCTATTTTGTTCCGCCATGTTGGATTCATACCAAAATATTACCAGTTGATTCCAATATAATACTTAATGTTTTTTGCAAAGTTTGAGATAAATTGGATGAGTACTTTTTTAATAATATTTGTTTTTAGGACTTCACTAGGCCACCATATTGTATTTTTTCCAAAATGTAACCAAGTCGTCCCCATATGGCCCATAATTTTTGACCAAAATTTGAAGTAAATCGGGTAGGAATTGATAAAACACATTTTTTGGCATCTAGCGACGCTAAAACCTAAAGATGTGTAAAACCTGATAGGGTCATTTTTTCACCTATTACAAACATTTTATTTGGCCGCCATTTTGTTCGGCCATCTTGAATTACTACTTGATCCCTATACCACAATTAGTTATGGCACCCAATTTGAAATCAAACCATTGATCAGTTTTTTCAGACTGATTTTTTAAATATTTTACTATACCGCCATCTTGGATTCGCACCAGAATTTTACCACTTGATTTCAACATAATAGTTGATGTTTTTGCAAAATTTGAGATAAATTGGATGAGTAGTTTTTTAATAATGATTTTTTTAACATTTCACTAGGCCGCCATTTTGTTTCGCCACATTGGATTTTTACCAAAATGTTGCCAGGTCATCCCCATATGACCCTTCATTTTTGACCAAAATTTGAAGTCAATTGGATAAGTAGTTTTTTAGCTACACCGCGAACAGACAGACAGTCAGACAGAGAGACAGACAGACGGGCAGACAGACAGACAGACAGACGGAATTGAGAAAACATGTTTTTCGTTTCCCTGAAACGTGAAGATCTGAAAACATCTCGAAGAGTGATTTTTTTCACGATAACAATACTTCTCTTTTACGAGGGAAGTAAAAATAAAAACTGCATCAATGCAAAAACCGTTACAAAATAAAAGCAAATTTAAAACAAAACCGACAATTAAAAACTGCACTGGACCCCTTAATAAATAAAAATTTTATCTCTCGTGACAGCATAGAAAAATTAATGTTTTAGTATTCGTTCCCGTGTTGTTCGTGTCTTATTTATGTCCAAACTAAATGTATAATTTTATTTTAAAAATGTATTGTTATATTGTGATATAATCTTCAGATTTTAGTTTTAAGAGGTAAGAATTACTTATTGTTTTCCAAATGTACCAACTTTTAATTCTTAAAAATTTTATTATTGAAGAATTCCATTTTGTAACACGTGACTTTCAATAGAAATGTGTTTAATTTAATATATACATATTTATATATATATATATATATATATATATATATATATATATATATATATATATATATATATATATATATATATATATATATATATATATATATATATATATATATATATATATATATATATATATATATATATATATATATATATATATATATATATATATATATATATATATATATATATATATATATATATATATATATATATATATATATATATATATATATATATATATATATATATATATATACGACACGAGAGTTTGAAGCTGCGAATTTACAATGGTATCATATAGATAATGTATGGTCAGGTATAGTAATGTATCGTCACGAATAATCACGTTAGCCTAAGTTGTTATTTTACTTTTTCTATGTCTGTTTGAGTTCTGAACAACTATTGCTTATGTTAAAGTGTTGTAATTAAAATATATCTTTTTCATTGGTTCTCTATTATTTTACCTCCTTCCCTGCTTTACCATTATCAAATAAAGTTAAGACATATACAATTATTCTCACAAGTGAAAAATTATGTTTATTGTTCTAGACGCTCAAGTTTACTTTGTATCTACAGTTCAATTTAAAAAGTTACCTTTATACAGGTTGTCTATCCCAGACAGGCCACTAATGGGATGTCAAAAACCGTAAGAGGTAGAAGGTGGGTTAAATAGCAAAAATAAAGCGGCTTTTCGAGCATATTATAAATATGCAAATAGCTTTTAAAAATTTCATGACGTTAACAAGTTATTTGGAAAATTAACTTTTTATATTGTTGACGATACTTTTAAAATCGTCAATTTGTCGATAAAACTATAAATCACAAAATCTTTTGGTTTTTAATTTATCAAATTTTCGTAACTTTCGTTTTTCTATTTAAATGACTCTTATCGTCGCGACACACATCTCAATTTTTTTAAATGGACAGTTGTGCTTTTTTTTTATCGAAAATTAGTACTTTTAAAAAAACTGTCAGCCTAAACCGCATCCCGTTATCTCGCTTCATTAAGGAAATTGAATGAGTGTCGAGATCAATGCGTACAACATTTTTAGGCAGCTCATTAATAATCCCCTGTAAATTGTTTTTAAATGCTTTCACAAGTTAACAGCTTGTTTTTTCGGTTCTCTTACTTCAAGGAATACAACTTAGTATTGATAGTTTTTTGTATTTAGCTTTGTTATGGCTTGCTGTTTTGTCTAGGCAATAGGGTTTAGTGTAAGCAATAATTATTGTAACGATGTAATACAGTATAAATGTAAATTGTGGATACCTCGCTGGGAACCTTTGTTCCTTCCCGAAGAGAAATAAAATAAAAATAAAACATAATTTAAAAAACAGCCCAACAATTTGATTATCAAGAATACCAAGCCACACATTAATACCAAGTAATTTTTAAAAATTTGATATTCTTTGCCTATATTCATTTTCATTACTCCAATAATAATGAACATTGCGATTGAACATGCCATTATTTGTAAATCGGCTTTCGTCGGTCCATATTATTTTCAAAGCAATATAGTTATTTTCGCGGTTTTTCAACCACCTACAAAAACTTACCCGTGCTTGTAATCATTAAGTTGTGTTTTTTATAAGTTTCGTGGACTTAATTATAACATAATTAAACAGATTATAAAACACTTGATTGATTGCTCCAACAAGAATTACATGTTGATATCGTTTATGTTGAAGGATATATAAAAAGAGTTTTTTATTAAAGTTATTTAGGTAGGTAAGCCTAAAAGCTTTAAATATCATTTTTAAAAAAATGGATAAATAAATTAGAACATGGTGTGTAGAATATGTATATATTGGTGAGTTATATTTAAAAGTTTTCTACATATTTAAATAATATTTGATCATGATTTATTCAGTTTTTTAAAACCAAATATATTTGTGTAGATCCCTTTAACTTCAGTGTGTCTTATAACTGACAGACTTGCAGAGTTACTAGAACAAAATAAATGGTTGTTTATATTTATTTCTAAACATGGACTTTAAGTAAAGTAAAGAATATCATAAGTATAATGACAAAATTTCGGTAATGAGTGCAAAGAAACTTTTCGTATGATTAAGATAAGGTAACCATATGTTAATATTCAACAAACAAAAGATAAAGTGAATGAACATGTTGTTTAAAATTTAACAAGAATATTTTTTACAAGATTGTTAAATTGATTCCTTTGCACCATTATGCCTAACTTCAATTTGATAGATTTTCAGAGAGCGAGGACTAAAAAGGAATTAGAAGAAAAAGTAGGCTAACTTTCTCTGATATTTTTTTGCGCTATACTTAAATTACGGTTCAGGCAGCAGTAAAAGCAGGACGGTAGCGAAAAGAAGAAGACTGTAGAGATACATTTAGACAATTTAATATTATGACTTTGCCTTCATTATAAATTTTTGAATGTCTCAAATACGTCAAAAATAATTCAGCCTTTTACACTACACTGAACTATATGCGTTCTTATAGAACCCGAAATGGAGGAAATTTTTTAATTGAATATCTACTCAATGATATTAAAAATCGAGATTTGTATGGAACTACTTTGCACGAATGTTGAAATTATTCCTGGTATATTTTAGAGGTCGAGTTAAGTGACTTCTTAACTAATAAAATTGCTTTTGATGTGAATTTTATGTGATTTGTTGCAACCAATGGTATAAATAATAATTACATTTCATTGTCGTAACAGCGACAACGGCACAAAAAAACGACAACATATTAGTCCAAAGGAAGCGTGTTTACGTTTGTAGTGAAAAAGAAAAATAGGCAGTGGAATTTCCAACCATTTAAATCTATGCGTTTTGGCGTCAGTATTTTATTTTGTTTGTCTCAGTTATGTGCCAACAATTTGTGTGTCTGGGAAAACATTTTCACTTTTCTCGTAAAAGGGAAGTAATGTAATCGTGAAATATCACCCTCCGAGATTTTTCAGATCTTTGCATTTCAAGGTCTCTAGATGCCGAAAAAAAATGTTTACCCATTCCGTCGGTCTGTCGGTATGTCTCTCGGTCTGTCTCTCTGTCGGTCGTATCCAAGATCGCAAAACAAAATGGCGGCTTAATAATATATGAAAAACTGAGGAAATACTTAACAGACGGATTTTAATTTTTTTGCAAGAATTAATTATGATTTCGAGCTGAACTCGTAAAATTGTGATACCAATTTAAGATAACGGAACAAAATGGCAGCCAAATAAAATTTTGCATTGTGAAATAATCACCCTCCCAGATTTTATATATCATTTTTCCGTTCCTAGATGCCAAAATTATTTTTTTCTCAAATTCGTCGGTCTATCTGTCAGTTCACAGCGTAGCTAAAAAACTGCTACCCGGTTTACTTCAAATTTTGGTCACAAATAAAGGGTCGTATAGGGATGATCTGGTAATATTTTGTTAAAAATCCAATGCTACGGCACAAAATGGCGACCTAGTGAAACGTTTAAAAAAATTATTACTAATAAATCAAATTCCACAACAAAGTTACGGCTTAATAAAATATTTAAAAGTTCATCCTGAAATAACTACTTTGATTGATTTAAAATTTTATGCAAAAGTTAAGTATGATGTAGAGATGAACTGGTAAAATTGTTGTACGAATTTAAGACGGTAGAACAAAATGGCGATCAAATAAAATGTTTGTAATAGTGAAAAAAATCACCCTCCCCGATTACACCTATCTTCACCTTTTAGCATCCCTAGATCCATCCTATGTGCCAAAAACATTTTTTCTCAATTTCGTCGGTAGGTCTATTTGTTCGCGGCATAGCTAAAAAGCTACTATTCCGATTGACTTCAAATTTTGTTCAAGAATTAGGGGTCATATGGTAAAAATCTGATATGCCGGAACATATAGTGACGCCCTGGTGAAACTTAAAAAAATTACAAATATTGACTTTAAAAGAGCTCTAGTGAACTAAGAATTTAAAGATAAAAAAACGATACCAGCTCATCCCCATATGATTCTTAATTTTTGATTAAAATTTGAAGTCAACCAGACGTCATTCAGAAGAAACGTGAAGATCTGGAAAAATCTCGAAGGGTGATTTTTTCACGATTACATTACTTCACTTTTACGAGGGAAGTAGAAATTGCAAAAAGGAATAATTATCCCGGAATTAAGTTGAAAAATTTTAACAGCGCATTCTACGTCCAAAAATATGTAAAAAGTTTTATATATACATGAATTCGCAAAATTCTACTCGTCGGACGTAGGAAAAAAAAATTCAAATTAGCTGTCATGTTGAATAGAAAAGCACAACAATTGTTTTTCCATGGCTTACTACGGGAAGGTGTAAGCATTTAGAAAATACATATGATAGTTTAATAAAAACCCGATTATTTCGAAAATGGTTACGAACAGGTATAGGGAACCTTAATACAGTTCGATAGAAAATTAAATTCTACATTTGATAGTGCATAAAGTTACTTTTATATACAAAAGTAAAATCCAGAAGAAACTATAAATATATATATATATATATATATATATATATATATATATATATATATATATATATATATATATATATATATATATATATATATACAAAAGTAAAATCCAGAAGATATATATATATATATATATATATATATATATATATATATATATATATATATATATATATATATATATATATATATATATATATATATATATATATATATATATATATATATGTTGATTTTCACTCCTTCACGGACGGAAAAATATAATGTGTTTTCTTTCCGGGTGTACATCCGTTCACTAGTGTCGTTCTAAAAAGAACAGTTTTGCTGACGTTTCGCCAAAAACACATTTGGCATTTTCGAAGCTTCAGCTCTCGCGTCCGAATAGAGACTGAAGTGTTAGTGACTGCGACGCTTCCTTTTATACCCCCACTCGGGGCCGAAGGTTATATCTGCGCAGGCGTTGGTCGTTATTTATGTTTTCCGGATGGTGCTGTTGTTGTTTCGCTAAGTTCGCTTGAGTTTTTGGGATTTTAGATTTGTCGATTATTGTCTTCCATACTGTTGGTAGTTTTAATGATTCGTCCCTTTTATTTAAATCGCCTTGCTTTTCAATTTCTATGGCTTCTCGGATTATTCTGGTCTTATAATGTTCTATATTGGCAATCTCCCTACACCCATCGAAATTTATTTTTACTACAAGACAATTGTTATAGGCCTGTTCCAAGGGACCCGACAACGTACCTAGAAAAAACAACTAAAAATAAAATAAAAAGTTCACCAATAAACCCCGAAATTCAACAAAAAATCATACCACGGGAAAAGTCGAGCAGATGTCCTAAACTCTATGGTTTACCAAAAATACACAAACCAGGCGCGCCTATCAGACCTATTGTTAGTGCTGTTAATTCGCCGCTACAAAAACTGGAGAAATACCTTTCTAAAATTATGCAACCAACTGTAGAAAAAGCTGATTCATTTGTAAAAAACTCGGAGCATTTCACTCGAATTATACGAGATATCGTCCTTGAAAAAAACGACATCATAGCAAGCCTAGATGTCAAATCGTTATATCCCAGTATTCCCATCGACGAAGCATTGGACAAGATTGCTATGAACGAGGATTTCCAGGCACATATAATAGAACTCTCGGAGCATTGCCTCAAAAATACTTATTTTTCTTTCAACGGGCAAATGTATAAACAAATGGATGGTGCTCCAATGGGGTCCTCGCTATCACCAGTAGTCGCGAATTTATTTATGATATACTTCGAGAAAGAAGCTCTTGAGAAAGCAAGTTTAAAACCCAAATTATGGATTCGTTATGTGGATGACATATTTATTATATGGCAACATGGTCATGCAGAGCTCGAAAAATTTCTGACTCACGTAAATTCAATCCACCCCAGAATACAATTTACTCTAGAGTTAGAGGAAAACAACAAACTACCATTTTTAGATGTTTTGGTCACAAAACTACATAACGGACATTTCGAATACACCGTGTATAGAAAACCAACACATACAGACAGATATTTAAATGCAAAATCACATCATCACCCAGCACAAATTCAAGCTGTGGCAAATACTCTAATATCTAGATCCATGCGACTAACTGAAACACAAACGAGACAAAACGAACTTAAGGTAATATCTAGTGCTTTAAAGAAAAATGGCTACACAAATCGCACCATAGAGAAAGCTATTAATGCACAAGTTTCCCGAACAACGAACAACAAAAAATATGAACCAGGAAAGCAACGAGCAGTCTTACCATATGTAAAAGGCACAACAGACAGAATCGGAAGAATTCTGAGGAAACACAACATACAAACAATACACAAGCCACAAACAACTATAGGTAAACTACTCGGAAACCCAAAAGATAAAATCAAACTGGAAAACCACGGAGTGTGTAGTATTCCGTGCCAGGACTGTGAAAAGTTGTACGTAGGGCAAACTAACAGGCGAATATCAGCAAGAGTGGAAGAGCATAAACTCAGCATCAGAAATAAACAAACAACCTCAGCTTTATTCCTACATCATCAGGAAACCGGCCATAAAATAAATTTCGATGGGTGTAGGGAGATTGCCAATATAGAACATTATAAGACCAGAATAATCCGAGAAGCCATAGAAATTGAAAAGCAAGGCGATTTAAATAAAAGGGACGAATCATTAAAACTACCAACAGTATGCAAGACAATAATAGACAAATCTAAAATCGCAAAAACTCAAGCGCAATTAGCGCAACAACAACAGCACCATCCGGAAAACATAAATAACGACCAACGCCCGCGCAGATATAACCTTCGGCCCCGAGTGGGGGTATAAAAGGCAGCGTCGCAGTCACCAACACTTCAGTCTCTATTCGGACGCGAGAAAGAAAGCTTCGAAAATGCCAAATGTGATTTTGGCGAAACGTCAGCAAAACTGTTCTTTTCAGAACGACAGTAGTGAACGGATGTACACCCGGAATGAAAACACATATATATATATATATATATATATATATATATATATATATATATATACATATATATATATATATATATATATATATATATATACATATTTATATATATATATATATATATATATATATATATATATATATATATATATATATATATATATATATATATATATATATATATATATATATATATATAATAATAATAATAATGTTTATTATTTACCACATGTATACATATATAAAAACAAAATTAAAAATCACAAAGGTAATTCTGAAGTCCAGATTCTGTTCTACCAATGCGGCTACAAACTAATATTAAGACATTTTGGCAAGTAGCTAGTTAATAAAAATACAACAATAAATGCTACAATATTAAAAAATGAAGACACGAAAGGAAAGAAGGGAGAAAGAAAAGGAAAGAAGAACAAGAAGGAAGAGTAAGGCTGAGAGTAATTTAAATGCTATTGAGAATTAAGTAACTGAGTAGTAATGTTTCTTTTAAAACTTTGTAATGACGTAGAAATTTGTAATAAATCTGGAGGCAACGAATTTATATTTAAAGCAATGTTATAGGAGAAGCATCTCTTAAATATTTCAGTTTTATGGCGCGGAATCGTTAAGGTATTCCTGCGTAAATTCAAATGATGTACGTCCGTGCGAAAAGTGATTCTGTTATACAGATAAGGAGGTGATTTAAATTTAAGTAATTTATAATAAAAGCAAAGGGCATGGAGCTTACGTCGCTTATACATATTTAGCCACGAAATATCTTTAAGTTTGTGGGTTACCCTGTCTCTCCTCTTAATACCAAAGATAAATCGAATACAGCTGTTCTGCACTTTTTCTCTTCGTAAGTCATAACTATCCAAACATGGACCATATATATATGATCGCTATGATTAAAATGTGATAATATTAATGAATCACAGAGCTCTTTTTTAGTGGATTGATCAAGGTAGTGTCTGTGAGGAAACAATGATTTCAGAGAGCAGTATGTTTTTTTAAGAATGTGAGAAATATGAGAACTAAATCGAAGATGTGAATCTAAAACAAGACCTAAACTTTTTGCGCTTTCAACTACATGTAAACGTTGATTTTCTATGCTTATAGCCATATCTGGCTTTATTTCATTAAGAATATTTTTATTACCAAAAAAGAACAACCGACTTAGACGGATTCAAATTTAGCATGTGTTTAGAGGATATTTTAAGCAATTGGTCTAAATTGAAGTTAATTTTAATAATGGCTTGATTATAGTCAGAAGGTTTAAAAGATAAATACAGCTGGGTATCGTCGGCGTACAGATGGTACTGACAGTATTTAGAATGTATATGGAAAGTGCATGTATAGATACTAAATAAAAGAGGTCCTAAAATGCTGCCTTGAGGAACCCCATCAACCAATCAACTTTAAGAAAATCTGAATAATTTTGATCAATTTTTACCTAAATATGAAGGGTATTGAGACATAAACATCATACCTTGTTCTGAAATCCCCTTTGTAAAAATATTTCTATAATTTATTTAAAACATCTATATCGCTTATACGATGAACTATATCATTTTTATCTTTCACATAAATATTTCCTTGTGAGCGCCACACTGATCTGGCACTGAATTTTTCTATTGGAGAGAAATGATTTAATAATGTTTGACGCATTTACCGAAAACCCTATATAGTGTAACATAGAAATTAATATTTTATGATTTAAAAAATCGAATGCTTCACTAAAATACAGTAAAATTAATGCTGTGATTTCGTTATTGTCTCGAGCGGAAAAGATATCGTCAGTAACATCCGCCATTGCCGTCGGGCAACTATGTTTAGAACGAAATCCGGATTGTTTCGTTGGTAAAATATTATTTAGATTAACATGTATGCTTATTTGAGTTTCCAGCACTCTTTCTAAATTTTTGAAAACGTTGGAAGTATGCTTATTGAACGAAATTGTGTTAAATCCTTCGGAGAACTAACTTTGGTAAGGGGTGTGACAATAGCTTTTTTCCAAATAATACCAATAACATGAGGGCAGCACAGGGAGATTAAAGTTATATTAATATCATCTGTGCCCGCAGCTTTACTTTCCGTTACAGTATTAAAAGTTAACAAGGAATTCAGATTATTTTTAGTGTTATTTAAGTAAAAATTTAGTAGATCGTTATTTACCGAATTATTTGTTTTGGTTGAATTTATAAAAAATTAATTAAATTTATTTGTATCTTTAAAAACCTGCGGAATTTCCTTTTTGTTTAGTGGCCTCAGTTTATTAAGCTCTTTCCATTATCTTTTATGGAACTATTTTGAAAAGTATGCCTATATTAAGCTTTTTTCTCTAATGTAATTGATTTATTTGTTAAATTCCTTAACTGTTTATAATAATCCCATTTTCTAGGCAGTTTACTAGATTTAAAATCACGAAAGGCTTTATCTCTTAATTTCTGCATGCGTTTAATATTTTCTGTGGTCCATGGCTGGAGAGGTTTATTGCATTCAGTAAGGTGCTTAATAGGGGCATGCTTATTAAATAAGGCCAATTTACTATTATTTAAAAAGTTTATCTTTTCGTCAATATTTTCAATATTATATATCTCATTAAATGTTATTGCTTCCAGGTCCCTTTGAATTAATTTTATATCAATATTTTTTAGTGATCTATATAGTATTTTATTAGGTGGTTTAGGGTCGCAAGAATACTTAAGCTGGCAGAAAACTGAGCAATGGTCAGAAAACTGGCAATCAACAACACCTTTATTCACAACTTTATCGCAATTCGCAAATAAGATCAATTAAAGACTGAGTTCTATTGGTAATTCTAGTCGGCTTTAAAATAATTTGTTCTAAATTAAAGGGTTCCACAGTTTGCAAAAGCTGCCTTGTCAAAGGGCTTACATAATTTAAGTTATCCGTGTTAAAATCGCCTATGCAAAAAATGTTTTCATATGAGGAGGAAATATTAATTAACGTGTCTTCGAATGTATTTAAAAAAGAGACAATTTCAGAATTTGGAGGTCTATAAATAGTGCCAATAATAATTTCGTACTTTTTTAAAAAAATCTTTATCCAGATACTTTCTAAAAAATCAAACTTTTCGGTCAGAATAACATCATATTTGAGATCGTCCTTGATATAGCCACACCTTCCCCTCGACGGTCTTGTCTGTCATTTCTTTCTAAATTATAGGCTTGTAAATTAATTGTTGCCTCATTAGAGATATCTGAACGTAACCAACTCTCTGTGTCACCTATGAACTCAAAGTTTTTGTTTTCGTAATACTCCTTAAAACTGTCGAAATGTGAAATTATCGAACGAACATTGATGTGGGTTATACTAAAAGACATTTAAAAACTCTCAGCACAGAAGAAGAAAAGGTAAGGAATTTAGAGAAGAACGATATAAATGAAGGAATGTAGAATTTATATAATATATAAAAAATGAAAAAAAAATATATCCACCAAAACCTACAGCTACCTGCATAAGATTTTAAAAATAAACCTACAATATCTTTGTTGTACGAGAACCAAAAAAAAATCCTAGTATATTCTAACCAAAAAAAAAATATTATTAGGCATCAATTATTAGTAAAATGAATCTAATATAAAGATATTAAGTAAAATACGTAATTTTATCCAGCAAAGCAGAATATAAGTGTCTTGAGGAAAACATGCAATTATGAATTAGATATGTACAACATGTACTCAAATGAAAAAAAAAATTATAAATCATAACATCTTAACACTAACTTCTCAAAAAAAAACACTGAACAAACGTTTTGTATATTATAACTTATGTTAAGTTATAATATTCTACATGTTCCCAAATCATTTATGGTTTTACCACAAAAAATAATAAAGTACTTTGTATATATACCTAAATACGAAGGGTATTGAGACATAAACATCATACCTTGTTGTGAAATCCCCTTTGTAAAAATAATTCTATAATTTATTTAAAACATCTATATCGCTTATACGATGAACTATATCACTTTTATCTTTCACATAAATATTTCCTTGTGAGCGCCGCACTGATCTGGCACTGAATTTTTTAACGGATTTCTTCATTAAAGAAAAACGAAACTTAGTTAGGTCCTCTTGCACAGAAACGCCCGTCGTTCTTAATAATTTCGGATTTTTAAGTACCGAGACACGACTAACATCATTTGCAAACTGCACTAGGATAGTCGGTGGCTTATCGCCCGGATTTTTTGCGGAGATGCGATAGGTTTTTCTAATATCGGAATCTTTAATATTACACTTAATTCTTATATCGAAAAGGTCCAAGGCAATTTTTTTAATATTTTCGTTCTCTTCTTGAGCGACGCCAAATATGCGCACGTTTAAACTGCGCGATGATTGCTCGCATGAATCCAACATGGCTTCCAGAGTTTTATTTTTCTCTTGGAGGACTTCCACTTGATTGTTTAGAGTTTTTACCATAGATCTAAAGCTGGACATTTCTTCCTTTACTCTATCCGCAACCTGCTGGGCTAGTTTTTCCTCGAAGTGTTCCTTCAAGGTAGATACAATAAGACCCTTAATTTTGTCAAGGTCGGCCGCAGACTGCACCATGATAACAAATTTTCTTACTAACTAACTTACGTTAGTTATGATATAAACCCAATTCCTCTATTGCGTTTGCACTAAGTCACAAAAGACACTAGAAAAACTTCTTTATTTTAGTCTAAACACAGTTTTTCGTACAAAATAATTGAAAAAAGCAGGAACGGCAGTATAGTGAATGTTAGTTACTCGAACACCATCTTAACTCTATATATATATATATATATATATATATATATATATATATATATATATATATATATATATATATATATATATATATATATATATATATATATATATATATATATATATATATATATATATATATATATATATATATATATATATATATATATATATATATATATATATATATATATATATATATATATATATATATATATATATATATATATATATATATATATATATATATATATATATATATATATATATATATATATATATATATAAAACAATCATATATATATATATATATATATATATATATATATATATATATATATATATATATATATATATATATATATATATATATATATATATATATATATATATATATATATATATATATATATATATATATATATATATATATATATATATATATATATATATATATATATATATATATATATATACATATATAATGTATATATACAATACAGCATTCCCTGCCTAAACTGCCCCAAAAAATATATAGGCATTATTGTGACCCCATTATTTTATAGTCATTTTATTTGTGAATAGTCTTAAGTATTATATATTCATTAGTCTAGAGATAGTTTGACACGTAAATGCAATATTTAGACATACATTATATTTCGGCGGAACCTTCCGATAAAAGCTGCTTTAATGGTCGTTTATTGCAAGGGAAATTCTAAGTAAACAATATGTATTTTAAATTCTACTTCAAATTCTATTTTATGCACGTTCTTCCGCCCCAAATATTATTATACCCGAAAAAACCTATCATAAACTCATTTACACTATGTCGATAAAGGTTGGGAAGGTTCAGCTATAAAAACATTAAAAGAAACCATTGTAGTACAGTAAGCAGTGGCGTAGCAAATACTCCCCAAATTACTTTTATAGACACCTTTTTTAATCAATTTTACAGATACGCCACTGCATCTCAAATTAGGGAATTCATATAAAAATAAGTTCTAGGTAGTCAGTATAGAGCAGGTCAGTCATTATGTCAGTACTATATTGTCAGTAGAATTAAGTCAGTAGACACAGTAAGAGTAAAGATTTGTTAGAAGTAAGAAGTGTCCCTCTTGTACAGAAGATAATAGAGAGATTTGAAACAAGTTGAAGTGTTTACATTTACTACCAGTGCTAATACAAAATACTAAAATTATTAAATCATAACAGTGGTGGCATTCGGCGAGTAATAAAAATATTAAATCATAACAGTGGTGGCATTCGGCGAGTAATAAAAATATTAAAACATAACATTGGTGGCAGCGGATCTGGATATACTACCCCGTGTTTTCTGAAGGAGCGCCTAGAACGCAGCAGGAATCACACCAGTTAAACCACATCGGTATACCAAAGACAGGAAGTTTCAACAGACTTGGAGGAGCGCCCAGTACGCAACCAGTTTCGAGAAGAAGAAAGAAAACAAGGAAATTCGCCTTACGTTCCAGCTAACTAAGGATGAAGCTGCAAGTTTTTTTCTTTTATTTTTCTGTTGTGGTGACACTATTTGTTTTTTTTTATATGTTATGCATTTTTGAAATTATATAGATATATTTATTTTGTGAAAGGTACTGCAAATACGTTGTGTGTTGAAAAAGTAATTGAATAATCGACCGTATATCTTATCTATATTTAAATTTTTACCCAAAATTTTTATTAGTATTTAATCTTTATAATTTTAACAAACAAAAAAATGGCTGAAGGAAAAGATGCAATTGATGTATTAAATTTAATAAATTCATTTGACGGCTACGAAGATGGAAATTCTCTTCAATTTTTTCTAAAAAACTGTGACGCAGTAATGCATATTGTGAAAGAAAATGGAAAAAATAAATTAGCTAAATTAATTTTTGGTACTAAATTAAAAGGTAAAGCTCAAGAGGTGACACAATATAAAGAATTTTTAAATTGGGACGAAATTAGAGATTTTCTTGTAGAACAGTTTACGGATAAAAGACCGCCTTCTCATTTTTTAACTCAAATAATGAATATAAAACAAAACTTTAGGGAAACCGTTACAGAATATGGAGATAGATTAAGATACCTGCATAATAAATATAAAGAAACTTGTCATTTAAATTATGAACATAATTCTGCTAAGGTATTAATAGAAAATTTAGAGTCAATTTTAGTAAACACGTTTAGACAAGGGCTAAATGATGAAAAAATACAAATTCGAGTAATTGCTGAAAACACAACAGATTTAGACAGGGCATTATCATTAGCAATCGAAATGGAACTCGAAAACAACGTTAGAGCAAAAAATTCAAATTTTAAAAATGTAGGTTTTGTGGGTCAGGGAAATAGAAATTTTAATAACCAAAATCCTAAACTTTTGTCTATGTTCTGTCATAAAAATAATCATATAACTTCTCAATGTAGGCAACTTATACAATATGAACAAAATATGGGTAGAAATCATTTTAATAATCCTAATTATCAAAGCTTCAGTCCACAACAACATTTTAACGCAAATTCTTCAAATGGGCAAAATTATAACGGGGAACAACCTATTAATGCTAGAAGTAATTTTTCTTACAGGGGAAACGATAATCATAATTACAATCAAAATACAAATTCACGAAATTTTAACAATAATTATAATGGGAACAATTATCGTCAAAATTATACCAATCCCCGTAGTTCAAACAGACCTCAAATGCTTTCAGAGATACCTCAACAACAGCGACGATACCGTCCTAACTATAATAATGAACCTGTCAATAATTCTCATCAAATACAAACTATAACGTCTCTACCCCCCAGTAGCCTCCAACACAATCTTAGTATTTCTCCTCCACAACCAACTACATCTGTCCAAGAATTTTCGGCAAACGACAACGAAGCCTTGGTTGTGAACAGCCCGCCAAGCGCTTCGTAAAAAGTTCAATCAGTATAAACAGTAGCTGTTCAAATAATAAGAATCCACTAGAACATATTAAAATCAAACCAACTCGTAATAATTCAAATAATATGTCTCCTAAGTCAGTATTATTCTCTAATAATTGCAAACAGTTAGATATAATTGAAATAACTTCATTGGGCACTAAAAAGTCAGAATTGCAAATTTTGTTAGATACAGGGGCTGATGTTTGTTTATTAAAGGAGTCGATTTTACAAGACTATTCAAAGCTAGATCAAAACTGTATTATTGAACTAAAAGGTATAAGTAAAGAACCGGTTTTTACGAAAGGTCTATATAATGTAACAATCCAATTAAAAGATAATAAAATATTAATTCATCCTTTTCATATCGTACCAGATAGCATTCCTATAAAAAATGACGGAATTTTAGGCCGCGATTTTTTGCAAAAATATAAAACTAAAATTAATTATGAAGAAGAAACTGTTTATTTTGAGGACAATTGCTTTAAGATTTTGCCTTCAGAGACTTTAACGACTATACCCCCAAGATGTCGAATGATAACTTATGCTTTGGCAAACGTTTCAGGTACTGAAGGTATCGTAAAATCGAAACAACTTGCTGAAAATCTCTATATAGGTTCTTCTTTGACCAAAGTACATAATCATAAATGTTTAATTAGTATTTTAAATATATCTAATGAACCCTTAACAATTGCGTTACCCAGAGTTAACGTACAACCTATCACTAAAGGTGAATTTGACATTATAGAGCTTAGTCATAATAATAATAATATTGAAAATAACACGAATATAAATTACTTTGAACGTTTAGAAAAATTGAAACATTCTCTCAACTTAGAAGGATTAAATGTCGAGGAAACTAACTCACTTCTAGAAATTTGTGAAAATTTTATCGGTATTTTTTATTTAGAAGGTGATAAACTCTCTTGTACAAACACAATAAAACATAAAATTTCTACAGACCCTACTAAGGGACCTATTAATATTAAACCCTATAGATTACCTTTTCAACATCGGGAGGTTATAAAAGAACAAACCGATGCAATGTTAAAGGATGGAATAATTTCTCCGTTTTACAGTCCTTGGAATAGTCCCTTATTAGTAGTTCCTAAAAAAACTGATTCATCAGGTTTACCTAAATTTCGCGTGGTCGTAGATTTTAGAAAAATTAATGAAATAACTGCAGGGGATGCATTTTCATTACCTAATATTACAGATATTTTAGACCAATTAGGAAAATCGCATTATTTTACAACTTTAGATTTAGCCAATGGATTTCATCAGGTTCAAATGGACGAAAATGATAAAAATAAGACAGCTTTTAGTACTTCTACGGGGCATTTTGTTTACAATAGGATGCCTTTTGGCCTAAAAGGAGCTCCGGCAACCTTTCAGAGGTTAATGAATGCGGTCTTAAGCGGTCTTAGTGGCATAAAATGTTTTATTTATTTAGATGATGTCGTAATTTATGCTAATAATTTAAAAGAACATAATGAAAGGTTAATTGAGGTATTTGAACGGTTTCGGGAGCATAATTTAAAGCTTCAACCATTAAAATGTGAATTTTTAAGAAAAGAATATTTGTATCTAGGTCACATTATAACAGATTATGGCATCAAACCTGATCCTTCAAAAGTAGAACGTGTTTTACAGTTTCCTCAACCAGTAAATCAAAAAGAGGTAAAATCATTTTTAGGGCTTGTCGGATATTATCGAAAATTTATAAAGGATTTTGCGAAAATTTCAAAACCTCTTACCAAATTGCTCAAGAAAGATACGGAATTTAAATGGGACCATGCTTGTGATATTTCATTTCAAACGCTTAAAAATAACATTACTTCTCCTCCTGTACTACAGTACCCAGATTTTTCAAAAGAATTCATTATAACTACCGACGCAAGTAATTATGCGATTGGTGCAATTTTATCACAAGGAAAAGTTAATAATGATCGACCTATAGCTTATGCTAGTAGAACTTTTAATAAAACCGAACAAAACTACTCAACGACAGAGAAAGAATTAGCGGCAATTGTTTGGGCAGTTAGACATTTTCGACCATATGTTTTTGGAACAAATTTTAAGATAGTTACGGATCATAAACCTTTACTTTATGTATTTAACATAAAAGACCCTGGGTCGCGTCTTACAAGATTTAGGTTAAAATTGGAAGAATACAATTTCGAAATTATTTATAAGGCCGGAAAGTTAAATACAAATGCTGATGCCTTAAGTAGAATGATTAAAACGGTAAACGCTGACATGATAACAGATTATAATAACATAACAATAATAATTTAATAAAACCCAATTTAATATTTTCTGAATCTGAAAAGGTAATATAACCTGATAATGAAAATATATGACACAAATTATGAAAATATATGGTCTTGTCTACTAAAGTTAAAAAACTCTCCTTTATGGCGGATATCATACAATAATAATTTAATAAAAGGAATTGCTTATTAGAAGAATTCCACAACTCTCCTTTAGGCGGTCATCAAGGTACACATAAAAAATTATCCCAATTTTATACCTGGAGAGGCATGAAAAAAGACGTAAAAAGATTTATAAAAAAAGGTGAATCTTGTCAAAAAAACAAATTATCGCGAAAAATAAAAATGCCAATGGTCATAACTTCAACCGCGACTAAACCTTTTGAAAGATGTTTTCTCGATATTGTTGGTCCTTTACCTGAAACGGGAGCAGGTAACAAATATATTCTTACCTTCCAAGATGACCTGACAAAGTATAATATTAATGTCCCTATAAAAAATCAAGAAGCCTCAACAGTAGCTTATTACTTCGTAACGAAAATAATTTGTCTATATGGACTACCTGAAACTCTAATTACCGATCAAGGTTCAAATTTTTTAAGTGAAATCTTTAAAAATACTTGCAAACTTTTAAAAATAAAAAAGGTTCAAACTACTAGTTATCATCCAGAATCCAACGGAGCTTTAGAACGTTCTCATAGAGTCTTAGAAGAGTATTTAAGACATTTTATCAAAGATAGTCAGGAAGACTGGGATAGCTGGATTCCATTTGCAACATTTACTTATAATACAACTCCGCATATTGCAACCCACTTTTCACCTTTTGAACTTTTATTTGGCCATACCCCTAATTTACCTACTTCAATTATTCAACCTATGAAAACTCAATACACATATGATGATTTTGTTGCCAATCTTAAACAAAAATTACAATATTCTAGCCAATTGGCTAAAGAAAATCTATTGAAAAGTAAAAGCGTTTCAAAACAAAATTACGATAAAAATTGCAAAATTAGAGATTTTAAAATAGGTGATAAGGTGCTACTTTATGACGAATCAGTGCGAAGAGGCAGAAGCAAAAAACTCACATCCTTATGGATTGGACCTTATATAATAATAGATAAAACTTCTGACGTTAATTTTATAATACAGAAAGGCAAAAACAAACAATGCGTCCATGCCAATAGATTAAAACAGTTTTATGATTAACACAAACCAAAAAAAAAAAAAAAAACATGTATAAATGTATTATAGAAAATAATTTAAAATATAAATGTATGTAGATAGTATTTTTAAATTTTATGTTTTCTCCTATTTCAGAATAATACTACTCAGTATCACTATATCTCTGAATACCTTTCGTTCTGATAATAGCCACGATTATAATGTCACATATTACGACCACAACCCAGGAATACACTTTGAAAAACTTGGAGAACTGCGACTCTATAATAACAAATGGAAGCTAATTACATATGTAGATTTTAACAACATTATAAATAAACTTCTTTCTCTAAAAAACTACAATAAAATAACCTTTGAATTATGTAATCATAAAAATTTTCAGTACCACTTATCCATTTGTGACACGTTTTTAAAGTCAACTAAATATAATTTTGATAAAATTAGCTCAGATTTAGAAACTTTACATCAATTGATAGGTTATAGTACTTTAAGTAGAAATAAACGAGGATGGTTCAATATTATCGGAAAGGCTACAAAAATTCTATTCGGTACTTTAGACGAAGAAGATGCGAAATATTATGATAGCAAAATTTCAGATTTATCGCAAAATGAGGGTTCAGCATTAGCTCTTTTGAAAGAGCAAACTAAAGTTGTCAAGTCTACACTAACAAATTTCAACAATACTATTGGAACCTTAGATTTTAATGAAAACATTTTAAAAAATAATGTTAAAATTCTTTCCAAACAATTAGAAAAAGAACAAAAAGATATTACATTTTTAGACTTAAAAGGCAATCTAGAAGAACACATTACGCTGACAAATATGATGTTACATCAACTACAACTCGAAGTAATGACTTTGATTAATGCAATTCTTATTGCCAAGAAGGGTTTATTACAGCCAGCAATTTTAACACCAGTTCGCCTAATTGATGAACTAAAACAAGTTACGGATTCTCTTCCCCATGGTTTAGATTTTGCTGTGCCTCTTGATATAATGCATTCTAATCTTATATTAAAAACGATTGAACTAAAAGTTTACTTTGAAAATAATCATTTAATTTATATAATTAATATTCCTTTAGTTGAAGCACAATTGTTCTACCTATATAAGGTATCGCCTTTTCCTAAGCTATTAGCCACTAACCAATTGTTTTGATTCAACCATCTAAATACATTGCAATAGACGAAACAAAACAGCAGTTCATAACTTTCTCTGATCTCGAATATAATAAATTTATAAAAATAACGGATGATAAAATGATTTGTCAGCAACAAAAAGCAGTTTCATTGGCTCATTTAGTGGAAAACTGTGAAATAAAGTTACTTCAAGTAACAAATAAAATTCCAGAAGTATGCGAAAAACATATATTAAATTCTAATAGAGGTATCTTTATTCAGTTACTTACAACTAATACTTGGCTGTTTGCAGTGCCTTGCCCTGAATCATTAACCATTTCATGTATTAATCAAAATAAACCAGTAGACGTTATTTTAAAAAATTGCGGCAGTGTCACCATAGGAAAACAGTGTAAAGCGTATAGTGTTTCAACGATGCTCGTGCCTCACGGTAATGCCTTTCAGTCGAAAATATTTAGTGAGTTTGTTCCGCCATTAGAAATTAGTGAGGACTGTTGAGAAAAAATAAAAAATAATAACATTAACCTGACAGAAATTTTAATAAACGAAAATTATAAGACTCTTTCAAAGCACATTCCTGAACTGAACATCGCTAGCCATAAACTAGACGACATAGAAAAGCTAACGAAAAATCTTGAAAAAAATAATTTTTTGTCAACATATAATATTTCTGGTTCTGTTTTAGCTGACATTGTATCTGTTGTTGTATTATTATTTATTGTTTACAAAATATATTCAAAATGTATAAGAAAAACTTCCTGTTGTGGAATAATACCAAATATTTGCGTAAGGGTAAATCAAACCATTGAACCATCCCCGAGAAGTAATAGATATATAGCTCAGTATACTAGTGAAACTTCTAATAGAATTAATAATGATGTTCACCCTGAGGACGATCAACCAGGTATATCATACACGCCTCGCAGAGCTATTGGTCACACGTCCTCAAGACGATCAATTAGATAAGTAATAATATTATGTTTTATTATAAGTAATAAATTTCTTTAGTAGAATCTAAGTAGATTTAGAATGCCTAATTATTATAAAAAAAAAACAGTTTTCAATATTATATAGGTTAGTATAATATAGACTAAGAACATAGTTCATAGCAAATTTTGTAAAATCATTTCGAACATAATACTTTTGTTAAATATTAGTATCAATTTCAAGGATGTATATTTTGTATCATAATTTATATTTTAACTCAGGAACGAAATTTTCTAACAATTTCATTATTATAAAATCTCTCATTTAGGGGGGAGGTGTTGTGACCCCATTATTTTATAGTCATTTTATTTGTGAATAGTCTTAAATATTATATATTCATTAGTCTAGAGATAGTTTGACACGTAAATGCAATATTTAGACATACATTATATTTCGGCGGAACCTTCCGACAAAAGCTGCTTTAATGGTCGTTTATTGCAAGGGAAATTCTAAGTAAACAATATGTATTTTAAATTCTACTTCAAATTCTATTTTATGCACGTTCTTCCGCCCCAAAATATTATTATACCCGAAAAAACCTATCATAAACTCATTTACACTATGTCGATAAAGCTTGGGAAGGTTCAGCTATAAAAACATTAAAAGAAACCATTGTAGTACAGTAAGCAGTGGCGTAGCAAATACTCCCCAAATTACTTTTATAGACACCTTTTTTAATCAATTTTACAGATACGCCACTGCATCTCAAATTAGGGAATTCATATAAAAATAAGTTCTAGGTCAGTCATTATGTCAGTACTATATTGTCAGTAGAATTAAGTCAGTAGACACAGTAAGAAAGATTTGTTAGAAGTAAGAAGTGTCCCTCTTGTACAGAAGATAATAGAGAGATTTGAAACAAGTTGAAGTGTTTACATTTACTACCAGTGCTAATACAAAATACTAAAATTATTAAATCATAACAGTGGTGGCATTCGGCGAGTAATAAAAATATTAAAACATAACAGCATGACCACACAATACCTATCAAATAGACTAAATGGGCATAAATATACAAAAAATGCTTCCACAGCACTACAAAAACACGAAAGAGATATGGAACATGAATTTGATTTTTAGGGTACAACGGTCTTATCAAAAGAACGACATTACCATAAACTGACATTCAAAGAAATGCTCGAGATAAAAAAAGAAAAAAATACAGTAAACGATCGGAAAGACATTGACAATCTCAGTCAAATATGTCACAGTCTAATTTAATTCAATTGTTATAAACTATTTCCATCAATCATAAATACATATTGTATACTGTCAGACTCACACAAATACTTTTAAAACAATTTGATCAACCAATAGTGTCTACAATGTAAATATAATCAAAAAAACTAAATGATATATAAAAAAAAAATACAATTCTTTAACCAGTGTATCACTTACCTCCACACCGCCAAGCAAGGCAAAATAACATTTTTCTCAAGGTATGTACTAATTGTTTTTATTTTTTAACTTGCATATATACACTATCTGTATTTAATTTTTAGATGTGCAGAAATAAATATTTTGAAAAAGCCTGAAATGGACAGGCGAAACGTCAATTAAAGTTTTTTTGTTTCAATCCACGAACCTAATCTCAAGAAAGTACTTGATATTTATATATATATATATATATATATATATATGGATCTAAATTGAGTCATACTTCACTATTTCTAATAAAAGGAACGATTCATAACGAGGGAACTTCTGTGCAAAGGAAATTTGCCGATTTTTCAAATTGTTTTTTGCTGAATATTCAAAATTGTTGTCAAGTTAAAAAATTTAAGTAAAAACTCCAACTAATATTTAGTGAATCGTAGCTGAAATACGTTTTAATTTCTTGCTGGAATATTGCAAATGTATGTTAAATTTAACCATACACGTTTTTATCAAACAATTTCTCTGTTTAAAAACTGAAATATGTTCCTATTTCCATTTTATAAAAATCTAATAGCAAATAAATATTTTTTTCTGTTTTACGCTGATTTATTTAAAATGATTTTATCATTATTTTCATCAAAGGGACAAATAAAATATTCTGTTACATCTACTTGATATTTTCTGTGTATCTTTAACATCACGATTTAGCTGAAGGCTCGAAAACATAAAAAATTGATGTTTTCAGCAAGAGGGCGATTCGCTCTCTGTTGCTTAAAAACGACTTTAAAATTTTGTTGAATTTCATATTTATCTTAATTTATTAACTTTTCCTTTCAGCATAAAATGAAGCGTTACTGAAAATTGAACGATGGCAATATTAGTAAACAGGTCAGTTTAAAATCAATACAATTTTAAAACTGTTTTAAACAGCTCCGTTAAAATTACAACATAGAACAAAGTTTGACAGAGATAAAAGAGAATTTTATGTATAGACACAACATATGACAAAATTCATATTAAAAATTAGTGCAGCACCGAGTCTTCTTGTTAGGTCTTTTCTGTATTCTAAATGTAAACGTAACACAAAATTCGTAGACAGATATAAGTTTTTATAGTATTTTTTAGTAATAATGGGAATATCATATCAATTTTTAACAGTTTATACAAAGCTAAGTAAATACTGAATTCTTTGTAATTGTTATATTTTCTAATCGACCTTCTAATACCCTCAGGGCGATATCCATACCCTCTTAATGCTTGAGTCAGTTTCTCTGTTTCCGAATGTACAGAATTTGATTGCTTCTGTGTCGGATGATAATGTGAATTTGTATTTAGGCCTCTATTCGTATGTGTTAACTTTCTATATACAGAGTCACCGAAGGAACAATACCCTTTTCTTTGTACTAGAAAATCTAGATAGGGAATCGTGATTAAATGTCCATTGCAAATTTGATGTTAGAATGTCATTGATTCAGATGATCAAAAAACACGGGGATAATTTCTGGACCATGAGGCAATATGACAGAATGTCGTCTAATGTGATCCACGATTTTGGCTTCAATGAAGACGACTCTAAGGCTTCCTTCTCAAAAGCTTCCATGAATATATTGGCTATCAAAGGTGACAGCCGAGATCCCATGGCTGCTTCAAGGTTTGTTCATAAGTGCCTTGAGAAACGTTATATGCTGTATGATGCAACACATGCTTCAATTAGATCTAAAGTGAGTTGTCAAGAGTACTGTGGTAAAATAGGTCTGATATTATTGAAATTGATGGGTGCATTCGTATATAGCGTTGTCACATCGAAACAGACTAAAATGTCTTGATTGCTTTCATTTTTCTACAAAAAGTGTGTACTTTTTAATATACGAATGTGTTTTTCATATAAGATTATTAAGAAAATTTGAACGATATATTCCCATTTTGTAAGTGGGCGATCCTATTACACTGAAGATAGATCGAAGTGGTACGTTATTTTTGTGTATTTTAGGTAGTCCGTAGAACCGCGGGATCTTAGAGCAGCTTATTCTTAACTCCTCTTCTGGCAAGTTGGATACGTCTATACAACGTACTACATTGATTATGCATCTCTTGATTTTGTTTCTGGAGTCGGTTTGGAATACTCTGTACGTGTTGTCGTTCTCCACGTAAGTTGTTTTATCAGTGACAACAGTGGGGCAAAGAAAATGCTTTTTTTATATGTTGTCCTTCCTATACATTGAGATAAATGCCCTATAGCAAGTTTAGTAATTTTTAAGTTGTAAAATTGGGCCACACATGGGCTCTTGACTTGGATCCGAGTCACCTGCGTCATATAACGCTTAGTTCGAAAATCTGATTTCGACTTTTTTTCGAAAGAGATAATCAAACAATAGTATGTTAAAGTTAATTAAGAAAAACACTAACTATGGCAAAAATTTAATGATACGGTATAACACCCTATAAAACAAGAGGATGCAACTTTTCTATAATACTATCTAGAATCTTGCTTATGCAGTTCAATTCGATTTGCTTCATTTAAATCAGAAATATTTGTTTATTACACATATGGTACAAAAATTAATGTAAATTTAGAAGCTATTTAGTCGTTTAAATCGAAAATAGGTAACATGCACACCAATAGGTTTTCCATCAACTTAGCCTAAAAAAAAATTTTAAATTTATATTTGTGACAACCTGACGATATTAAAATTTTATATGATTCAATTTTTAACTACCTCTTTTACATCACAAAATCTCATTTCATTGTTTTATTCCGTTTTATACATTTGAAAAGGATTTATTCCCATTCCCGTCCGACCATCCGAACAGTTCCCCCGCTTGCGCGTCTCCACATTTAAAATTCTTTGAAAACTCGTTTTATTCAAATTAAAAATTGCATTATATTATCCCTCCAGACTTTAAAGCCGACTGTCGCATTGCTCTTTTATTAAAAGAATCCGAAAAATTTAATAAAAGAAAAGGATATTTATATTTAAGTTTCAGTGATTCCAATATAACTTGCGAATAACTTATTCCCCTTCTTTGTTGTTGGTTCGATGTGTCTCGCCCCAACGGAGATAGTCAGTTTGTGTATTTTTCCTTTATATAATAGCTACATCGTCACGTCAAAACGACTAGTTATTGCAAGCTAGTGCGCAGTTTAAGAAAAATAATTGTTTTTTGCAATTTTTGGTTAATTTTTTTTAACGATATATTATATTGAAACACTAGTTTCACAAGACATGATTTTATAGCACGAGCAAAGGCTTGTGTGATTAACTGACTTATTAAACGAATATTTTATATTATTATTTTTTTGTGCATTATACTTTAAAATAGTATATTGTGTAACAAATGTATGAAGGCAACTTCTATGGACGATTATGGCGAGAGTCGCATTATCAGTTGTGTCTATAAAAGTCTTCACGCACATTCTACTTTTTCTACGACTGTAATTAATACAAATACAAATTAAAGTTAAATTATTTAATTCTCTCCTTTAAAATAATGGTAATTATTAGGTAATAGCCACACAGTTTATGCAGCGTTTGTATCGGCACTTTGACAATTCGTTACAATGAAAATGATACAAATTGCAAAGCACGGCCGCCTAATAAAATTATTACTGGTGCCTAAAATTAATGGTGGTCAATGCATTTCTTATGGAACCGATATCTATAAGAAGTGCGTTGTGCTTCAGGCATCAGTGTTTAAAAAGGAAACTTTAACTAAAGTAAACGTAATAGCAATTGACTTTGACGTTATTCAGGTTAAAAAGAACGTTATTTCTGGGAAAACTTTAATCATTAACACTGTAGTGACAGATAAGGTACATCGCATCTTATTAAGAGGTGATGAATGCGTTTAGAAATACATTTCTTATAAATAAGATCAAAATTAGTATACCTTTTGTGTATTAATGTATGTATTAATTTTGCATCCATTAAACTTTCTGCTAATAACCACCTTTTTTAACAACGATTTGTTAGGTAATAAATACAATAATTATTTAAATCAATTCGAAAGTATTAACATTATTTATTCAACCTACTGAAGCTTTATTGTATTTACAAATTATTAATAAATATGTAATTTTATAATTCTATTAAATCAAAGCTATTTACAGATATAACTAAGAGCCCTACAACATGATTTTATGAAGAATAAAATGTATTTTTAGGAGAAATATGTTAAAATGGCTAGTTTACATAAGAAGGTTTTTAAATATTTCAGATGATATATAGGAGCAGTTCAAAGAGATCATTTTGACTATAGTAACAACGTAATGCTGCATAAAATTATAAAAAATCGGTAAATTTCTTTACCCGGAAATTCCCTCCTTATGATTTTTTTTCCATTTGTTCGGAATAGTGAAGTGTGATCCAATTTTGTTCAGTGCATAGTCACAGTATATAAGTGTTACTGTCTTTTCATTTTTATTTGTTCCTTCTTCTTTCTACCTTTGCCACATTTGACTTTTGGGGATAATTTAAAATAAATTCAATAAGTAGTTTTTACATTGACACATACCGCCATCTTGCTACGTCTTGTTGAATTCGTACCAGTTTATCAATATATCACATTTAATTTTTCTGCAAAATTTAAAGTCAATTGAACAAGTTTTTTTACATTGATTTTTTAAAAATTTTATTTGGCCGCCGTTTTGTTTTGCTATCTTAAATTGGAACCCAAATTATCAATCTTTACCTAGTCCGTTGGTCCGCAGATACTTCACAGATATTAAGTTTTTAACTGGTTTTCGTTAACGATCCTCTTGTTGTTATGTTAAAGTGGTGTATGATTTGGGGTTAGGATCCAGTAAAAAAGCAACAGTTTTACCCTTTTTTTAAAATGTCGACGTTTCGCAACTTTATTGTTGCATCCTCAGGATATCTTACATGAAACCCATATTATCAGTCTTTACCTACTCCGATGGTCTGCAGATATTTCCTAACTCCAAATAATAAACCACTCTAACAAAAAGAAGATTGCTAACAAAAATCTTTTAGAAACTTAATATCTGGGAAATATCTGGGAATCAACGGAGTAGGTAAACATTGATAATAGGGGTTTCATGCAGGATATAAAATTTATGTGTCCTGAAAATGCGACAATGAAATTGCGAAACGATGAAAATTTGAAAAAAGACTTGTTTTTTTGACTGGATCCTATCCTCAAATAATACAACGAAAACCATTTAGAAACTTAATATCTGGAAAATATCTGCGGACTAACGAAGTAGGTAAAGACTGATAATAGGAGTTTCCTGCAGGATATAAAAATCTACATGTGTTCTGAGGATGCAACAATAATGTTGCGAAACGTCGACAATTTAAAAAATTCTCTTGTTTCTTTACTGGACCCTAAACCCAAATAATATGCCACTCTAGTATAACAAGAGGATCGTTATCGGAAACCACAGAAACATAATATCTGGGAAATATCTGCGGATCATCGGAGTAGGTAAAGAATGATAATATGGGGCTCATGCAGGAAATAGAATCTACATGTGTCCTAAAGATGCAACACTAAAGTTGCGAAACGTCGACTATTTAAAAATAGATTTGTTTTCATACTGGACCCGAACCCCAAATAATACACCACTGTAACATAACAAGAGGTGTGTTAACGAAAACTATTTAGAAACTTAATATATAGTGAATATGTGCGGACCAAACGAGTAGGTAAAGACTAATAATATGAGTTTCCTGCAAGATATAGGATTTATATATGTGTTCTGAGGATGCACAAATTAAGTTCCGAAACGTCTACAATTTAAAAAAAGGCTTGTTTTTTTTACTGGATCTTAACCCCAAATAATACACCACTCTAACAAATTCTTTTTAACATTGCTCAGCCATGTTGGATTTTTACCAAAATATTACCAAGTCATCCTCATATGACTCTTAATTTATGGTCAAAATTTGAAGTCAATCGGCTAAGTAGTATTTAAGCTATGTCGCGAACTGACAGACAGACCGACAGACGGCCCGACGGAATTGATAAAACATATCTACATGTTTTTTGGCATCTAGGGATGCTAAAACGTGAAAATATGTAAAACCTGTGAGGCTAATTTTTTCATGATTACAAAAATTTTATTTGGCCGCAATTTTATTGCGCCATCTCGAATTAGTAACACAGTTTTACTAGTTGAGGTTTATATCACAATTAGCTATGGCAAACAACTTGAAATCATTAACTAGTTTTTTTGTTTTGTTCTACCATCTTTTATTCGCACCACAATTTTACCAGTTGATTCCAATATAATACTTGATGTTTATGCAATTTAAAATAAATTCGACAAGTAGCTTTCATAATAATTTTTTAACATTTCACTAGGCCACGAGTATGGCAAAAACAAAATTTTTGCCATACTCGATTTTTACCAAAATATTACTAGATCATCCCCATATGACTCCTAATTTTTGTTAAAATTTGAAGGCAATAGGGTAATACTACTTACCCTAATTAAGCTATGCCGCGAAAGGGTAGTAGTTTTCTAGTAAGCTATTCGGCGAACTAATAGACAGACAGACAGACAGAAAGACCGACAGACGGACCGACGGAGTTGATAAAACAATATTTTTTGGCATCTAGCGACGCTAAAACGTAAATATGTGTAAAAGTGAGGTGACTTTTTCACGATTACAAACATTTTATTTGGCCACCATTTTGTTCGGCCATCTTGAAATAGTACCACTATTTTACTACTTGATCCCTATACCAGAATTAGTTATGGCGGATAATTTGATATCAATCCATTAAGCAGTTTTTTCAGACTAAATTTTTAAATAATTTATTAAGCCGCCATCTTGGATTCGTACCAATAAGTTACTTGTTGATTCCAATATATATTACTTGATGTTTTTGCAAAGTTTGAGATAAATTGGATGAGTAGTTGTTTAATAATAATATTTTTAATATTTCACTAAGGCGCCATTTTGTTTTGCCATATTGTTACCAGGTCATTCCCATATGACCCTCAATTTTTGATTTTTTGAAAATTTGTTTTGTAAAGTCAATTAGGTAAGTAGTTTTTTAGCAACGCCGCGAACGGACAGACAGATAGACCGACCGAATTGAGAAAACATGTTTTTCGTCATCTAGGGACCCTGAAACGTGAAGATCTGAAAAAATCTTGGGAGATTGATTTTTTCACGAATACAATACTTCCCTTTTACGAGGGAAGTAAAAATGAAAGTGTAAGAATATTATAAAGAGGAAATGACTATTGGAAATGGAAAACAATTAACATCTTAATTTGAGAGAAATAAACAATAATTTCTATAAATAATTATAAGCCATTTTCATGGTCAGAGGTATAAAAATCAGTTAGGATCATTTAATGAAATCATCAGTGACAGTGTGCCATCTCAAACTTTTTTTATATCCCAGGAGTCTCTAATGATTTTATTCAGGTGGGCAACATATTTCTTCCAATGGTCACTGGATATTTCATTCAGTACTACATACCACGTAGCCAGTACTTCGTTAACTATTACTTTTTACGGTAATATGTACTGATCGTATTTCCTTTTATATTCCTACCAAAACATGTCAAAGGTGGTCTTAAAATTATAATATGTCCAAACTGTAAAACATATTCGTCAAGATAATATTTTTTTCGAGACTCCTTTAGAAAGAACTAACGCTCAAATTTCGTCCTTCATCGCCTTTTCTGGGTAGTCGATGTTTCTGTATTCTAGCCCTTCTAGTTTTTGTTTTGGCCAAGACTTAGTGGAAATTTCCTCAGAAAGGGCAGAGTGATAACTTGCATTATCCATAATAAGTACAAATTGGAGGTAAATTTGGAATTAATTTCTCTAAATCTAAAATGTTCCAATTATTATCCACGGCCGTCTGTATAGAACTGGTAGGAGTATCATCCTGTCAACTGCGTCTGAAGGCTCCTGTGCTGAATATCCATCTTTCATCAAAAAATGCTGGAGTGTAAGGTCCTTGCGATTCGATATTTCTTGTATATTCACGCAAAAATTTCAGTCTCTTCATTTGAATGTAGGGTAATTCTATTAAATGTTTTCGGTTACTAGTTTTCTTCCATCTGAATCCTATACTACGGTACCAATTTCACAGAGAATAAAGGGAATAATTTAAAAAACTGCTGAGTTCCTCATTTAAGTTCTTGTCTAAATTGGTCATTGTAACGTATTCGTTTTTAAAATACATCATACAAATTGAATCCCTAATTTTATTCTTCATAAAATCAGAAATTTTGGTTCTGTATTTCGTTATTTTTTCTGATATGTTGCTTGAATATGTTTCGTCTGATTGAACTCCTTTTTTAATGCGAGATAAAGTGACTTGACTTACTTTGAATGCCTTCGATGCCCTCATTAGTACATTACTGTAGTCAATTGGTAACCTTTCTCTAAGATGCTGCTTTTCCAACTCAAAAAATGCCAGCATATTAAAAATTAATAATTCAGGATTTCCTAATGAATGACAATATTATTTTGACACTGACATTGACGAACAGGTAAAAAAATCAAATGGCTGTACAAGCGACAATAATTTTATATTAAAATATTTTATTGCCTATGTTTTTTATGAATTAAAAAGAAATATAAGAAAATAACGACACAATCAGACCCTATTACGTTTACTTTACTGCGATCAATGTGTGAAATAGTATTTCAGGTACGGTCGCGGAAAAAAGCATTATCACTATTTTTCTTTTTCAATTAAAAATTCTGACCAGATGCAAATTCCTAATTGTGATGACTCAGTATTGCCAACATTATAGAGAAAAGAAGTTCATTACGACACTATTTGCATATCGCAAAGACGACTTTATGATTGCAGATTAGAAAACAGATTCTGTTTGTTTTATTATTTAAAAATTATTTTAAATCATTAACTTTTTAAGTTTTTTGACCTCATCATATTTTGTTCATAAAATTAATGTAAGTTTGTCTTCACTGACTTTTAAAACTAGGCGTTTAAACTGGGTCTTTTTTGTTTATAAGACTGAATCATATGCAAAGCAATAAAATTTGAATTGCACTTAAATAACTCGTTATAGCTTCAGAATGATATATTGTCTTCGAAATGTAATTTTTAAGTTTAGTCTAGCAGTTAAAAATGCATATGAACTCTTCGAGTATACAAAACCAAAAATCTTTTGAAAATCGAATTAGAAATTAATTCTGAGATCTGTCAATTTTTTCATCAAAATCATCAAAAATCTTATCTACGTATCACATATATGTAAAACCGTTTAAAAATTACAGCTGACAGCTATCAAATTAAACTAAAACCAAACCTACAAATATTCACAAACTCTAAATCGATGTAGATATGATCTTGACAAAACCGTTTTGTTATTTTAAAAGCTTTTTAAATGAAACAACAATATTCCACGTAAATTTTAAAAGTCTATATTTAAAAATACAGCAAACTCTATTTTTAAACTTTTAACTTTTAAAATCCACAGAATATTGTTGTTCTGTATACAAAAGCGTTTAGGATATTAAAATAATTTCTCTGGCTTACGATGTTTTGTCAACAAGAATGCTTATATCGATGACGCGTCGTCAAAGTCCGTCTTAAAAAACGACAATTTTTCTTTAAAATGTGAGTTAACAACTCGAAACACGAGAAATTATTTTTAAAAAATCAATTTTATTTCATAAGCGTACAAAGAGAACTGACTACAAAATGTATTTTAGTTATATTTATAAGTTCAGTAATGCTTATGTTGCATGAGAACGAAAAGATAAAAGTCTAAGAATTGCAAGTGCATAAATGCAGAATTGCATTTCTCACGGGAACGTAACTCCTCCCCTCTTAGTTGAAAGCACGTTCTTAAAGACGTGTTTTCAAAAATTTCCAAAAAGGTTTAAAGATTATTAATATTTTAGAAAATTCTATTATTTTCTTCAATATCTAAAGTATTAGAGTTTGCATTTAATTGTTTTTTCTTAGACTTTTTTACAAGTTTTTTGTATATGAAAAATATAAAAATTATTGAAATGAATATGTAAAGTAAAATTGTCCAAAAACTGGTCTTCTTTACATAAATCGTTGTGGTCATTTCTTCTAGGGCCTTCTTTTGGTTTTCCAATTTGGCTTCGATTTCTTTAGTAGTTTTTAGGTTTACGTAGTTTAAGTCCATACTAGGAGGGTTGTAGAATGAATCTCGGTTTTCCTTAATTAGACTTAAATTAAGGGTAGGTAGATTAATTCCATTAAATGTTAATTGACTTGATTTATATGTTTCAAGCGTAATTGACTTTATCCGTACTTTACATCCTGGGGATGACTCAAAAAGATAGGAACCATATAAGGGTATGTTATCTTCGGATTTTTGACAATTTATGACGGCGATTACTTGTATTGGTACTGTTATCAGCCATTTGTCGTCGATTATTTTTGTTGTCTGGATCTCGTGCATTTGAGTTTCGAATGGGTGGCAAAACGTAATATTTGTGTGATGTTTGATAAGTTGAACAGCACAGGAGGGGCTGTCTTCGACAAACGTGGTGTGGGCTTCTTTACACAAATATTTTTGTGGTTGGATTTCGTGACATCTTTGGTCCATATGGGCATATTTTGTATTGCCTAATGCTAGGTAGGGTTTATAAGGAATATTTACAAGAAATGATCGATTATTGGGAATTGGTAAAGGGAATAACTTAAAATATTGATATATCTCCGATTCCACAAGAGGAAGTTCAAATATAAATACAATATTAAAGTTTTTTAAGAAACTTTTAATTTCTATAATTTTTTCGAAATTAAGTATATTTTTATAAGTTACTTCTAAAGGGAGTTTATCTGAGCCTAGATGATCTTGTAAGTTCTTTATTTCTATAAATAGTTCATTTGGTTCTATTATTGAATTATAAAGTACATTAATTTTTGCAAAAGTGATACCTATTTCAATCTTATTCAGAATATCGTAGATTGATTGATAAATTGTTGTTATTTGATTGATTATTGTATATATTAAATAAAATTCGTGATTACTTATTTGTTCCATTTGAACTTTATTAATTATTTTTTCTATTTGTAAAATGCGTGACTTTAGTACCATTTGGTTATGTGTGATATTAGATATAATTGTTTTAAATTTATTAATAGTGGATTCTAAAAGTGTAATTTGATTGATAGCGTCAATTTTCAATTTATTTTGATTTTCTTGTAATTTCGTGATTTTGGCATCAATTTGCTCTGCGTCATTTTGATCTAAGTTTCCAGTTATACTTTTTATGAATGAACCTAAGGGGTTAAAAAGACCTCTTTTACTACGATAATTTTCTTGATTTGGGACAATTTGTTCTAATAGAGTTTCTATTCTTTTTTCAAGTGTACATAATGTATTAAAAGAATTAAAATATTCCTTATGGTATTCGCTGTTATTTTGAATGTTTATGTATATTGATTTTGCTTGTTTTTGAATATTTTGAAATTGGTTAATTAAAGGGGTTAGGTTAATATTTTGAACGAATGTCCAGTGATTGGATTTAAGTTTAGCGGTTCCCATTTTGAATGGTAGTATTCCTGGATGTTTATTTAAATCATGGAATTTTACGTAGCCGCCGACGATGGTCCAGCATCTGGAACAAGGGGTATTATTTTAGTTTCGTTAACATGTATGATTTCTTTGTATTTATTTTTGGGATTTTCTATTTGTATTTTATTATTTTCTAATATAGCCGTTAGTATGAATGGGCCTAAATATCTCTTTTTTATTTTTCCAGATCGATTATCTGATTTTTTATAAATTTGTGAGCCTATTATTAAATTGGTCGGGGTTTTATCCTTGTTTGCCCTATCTATAATTTTTTGTTTTAGTTCTCGTGATTCCTTTGTAATTTTGTCGTACAAAATTTGTGTGTTATTTTTATGATTATTGACATACTCGGTATATACATGAGCGGGTATTAAATCCATAGGATCTCTAGAGTCTGTGTGTCCGAAGACAAGTTCGTATGGGGTAAAATTCGTACTAGAATGGATCGTGTTATTATAGGCAATAATTGCGTACGGCATAAGTTTGGTAACTTCTGCATTGGGGTCCGATTCTCGAAGTAATCGAATGTGTTCGATTAATGTGGAATGCAGCCTTTCAACAGGGGAGTTTGATTCATGGTGGTAGGGGGTAGTGAAGTGTATTTTAATATTATGTGTATTTAATAAGCCTTTAATGACTTCGTTCTGAAATTCAGATCCGTTGTCTGAAACTATTTGTTTTGGAATACGTAAAAAGGAAAAGAAATTAATTAACTGTTCACAGCACGACACTGCATTTCCAGTATAAGGCAAGGCTTGTGCGTATTTGGAGAATTTATCTATAATAGTTAGGAATTTTTGTTTACCTATGATGAAAGTGTCGATATGAACAATTTCGAAAGGTTTGCTTGGCGTTTCGGTTAATATCAAAGGTTGATCTGGTGGTTTTCGATTATATTTTGATCGTTGACAGATTTCACAATTATTGATGTATTTTGTTACATCTGCCTTAAGTGATTTCCAATAATAATTTGCTTTTAAAAATTTGCAAGTTTCTTCGATTCCTCTATGATTTGTTTTGCCTTCATGACGATATTTAATTAGTAATTCTCGTTCGTCAGGTTGAGCATTATTTATTAATTTTGAACATTCTATAAGTTTTAAATTTTTAAAATGGTTATTCATTGTTTGTTGAAAATAGGTTCTTAGTTCTTTGGAAAAGAAATAAACATATGTTGTTTTATTTGTTAAATATTCTTTCAAAAAGTTAGTAATTACTATAATATTAGTGGGTAATGTCGCGTGAATAATTTGATGTCCTTCGAAATTTTCACGTTTGGTTTTAACATATTTGTCATAAGGTGCTTTTTTAATAATAAGTTGATGAGCTTTATTATTAATAATTTCATCTAATATAGTCATATTGGAATGATTTTCGTTAGCATTTGTACTATGTATTGTTTCCGTTACGGGTGGTTTTATTGGAATATTAGAATGGGTTAGTTGTGTTATAGGTGGAGTTATTAGAATGTCAGAAATAATATTAATTTTGGGTGTTGTTTCAGGTTCGTGTTCTAGTCTTTCTATTGTTTGTGACACTACTTCAGAGTCAAGGATATCTGGGTTGAATTGGTCGTTTAGGAATTGCGTTACGTCGGTGTCTATATCGCCTGGGTAATTTATTAATGATTCGGATTCGATTGCGTTTAATTGAATTCGGCTAAGGGCGTCAGCGTTAGTGTTTTGTTTCCCTTTTTTGTAGATTATTTCATAATCATACTCTTCAAGTTTTAGCCTCCAACGTACTAATTTCGAATTTGGTTCTTTGAGGTTAAATAACCATACTAATGGGCGATGGTCAGTATATATTTTAAATTTTTTGCCATAAAGGTAAGGTCTAAAGTATTTACATGCCCAAACGATTCCTAAAAGTTCTTTTTCAATCGTTGAGTATTTTTGTTCTGTTTCATTTAGAGTGCGCGACGCGAATGCTACAGGGTTGTCATTTGGCGGGTTGCCTTGAGAGAGAACAGCGCCTAGGGCTACATTTGAGGCATCTGTCGTAAGGACAAAGGGTTTTTCAAAATCAGGATATTTTAGTATTGGAGCATTAATAAGCAATTCTTTTAAATGGTTAAAGGATTGAATAAAGGCTGGTGAGTGTTCAACTTTCGCTCCTTTTTTGAGACATAATGTAAGGGGTTTTGTGATTTTTGCGAAGTCTTTGATGAATCTACGATAATATCCGGCTAGTCCTAAAAATGACTTAATGTCTTTTTGGGTTTTTGGTATGGGGAAATTTTTAACTGCGGTGACTTTATCAGGATTAGGTTTTACACCTTCGCTTGTAATTTTGTGACCTAAATAAGCAACTTCTTTGTGTAAAAATTCTGATTTGTCTAGCTGCACTTTTAAATTGGATTCTCTAAGTCTATCAAAAACGGATTTTAATCTATCGATGTGCTCTTGAAGTGACGTAGAGAAGATTATTATGTCATCAAGATATACAGAACAGATTTCATTTTGAAGTCCCCGAAGGACGTTGTTCATGACTCGCTGAAATGTAGAGGGCGCATTTTTTAAGCCAAAAGGCATGCGTCTAAATTCATAATGACCTGTATCGGTTGAGAAGGCTGTTTTAGGGATATCATTCGGTTCCATTTCTATTTGATGGAAACCGGTTGCTAGATCCAATGTGGTGAAATATTGAGATTTTCCGAGTTTATCGAGAATATCCGATATATTTGGTAAAGGAAATTTATCATCAATACTGCGTTCATTGATTTTACGGAAATCGCAAACGATACGCCATTTACGTTTACCGGACGCGTCCATCTTTTTTGGGACAATCCAAATTGGACTACTCCACGGTGACGTTGAGTTTTGAATGATACCGTTCTCTAACATTTTGTTAATTTGGGTTTTAACCTCTTTTTTATGAATTTCGGGATATCGATAAGTTTTTGTATATATAGGTGTGTCATCGGTTAGGTTTATTTTATGTTTAATTTGATTAGTAAATGTAAGTGGGATGCCCTCACAATAAAATATGTCACGATATTCGTAACACAAGTTTCGAATAGCTCTGTATTCTTCCTGATTACAATGTGACAGTCTTAAATTTTTTAAGTTTTGTTTTTGTGTATTATCCATATATTCATTTATTTCTGTATCGGTTTCCATTTTTTCTATGAAGTTGTTTTCTACTTCATTTATGGTTTCGATATCTATGGGATTAAATATTTTTATTTTAACTGGGTTTTCGCGACTATTCGTAATTATAGTTGTTGCGTAGGAGTCAATGACTTGTACTAAAGCTTCTGGCATCTCTGCGCAACCAAAATCTGTATATTTTAAAATACCTAAACCATTCGATTGATTTACAGGCAGTTTGATTCTTTGACATGTACGTGGGGGAATTATTATTTCGATAGTTTCAAAATTATGTAAATTTGATATATTATTTTGATAATATAAAGGCAATGTTACAAATTGAGTATCTAAAGAACAATGTTTTAAATTTATATTAGCTCCAATATGTGTTAGAAAATCAATTCCTAAAAGTCCGTCAAATTTAGGTGAAAAATCAAAAAGATAAAACTTATGATTACCTGTATGATTAAAACAAGGAAATATTGGTATATTAATTACTTCATTGTGAATGGACGTAGCGTGGGCTGTCCTTACTGAGAAAGGTTCCGAAAAAATGAAATTTGAATAAATTTTGTATGCTAAATTAGGCTTTATAAAACTTTTGCCACTACCTGTATCAATTAAAAATTTTGCTTTGATTTCGGGTATGAAAATTACTGGTAAATCTGAATTTGTATAATTATTTAAAAGTATTATGTTTGGTTGTTGGAAATTTGGTTCTCCTGAAAATTTTCTTCATTAAAATCAATTTGATTTTCATAAGGGTTATTTTCTAGACAAGAAAATTCGGTATTGGAGTCATTATACGAATATTGCGAATTATCGGTGTATTCCGGGTAATAATATTGAAATTCAGCATTGCTAGTTTGAAAATTTTCATTTTGATCATTATCGGTATTTATCGATTCGACTGATTGATTATATAGTTCTTCTACAACAATATTACGTTGTGAAGAATGTGGTTGTTGGTTTCTTCTAAGGATTGTGTTCCCTGAAGAAGTATCCATCGGCTCAGGCTTTTGTTGGCGTGATATTCCAGAAGAAGTTGGGCGTTGATTTTGGGGGTTAAAAGATGGTCTTGGGGTAAAAGTGTTTCTTTGCATAAAATTTTGATTTGGGAAATTCGATTGTCTAAAATTATTTGCGGGTTGCCTAAATTGTCCAAAGCCCATAAATTGATTATTTCCATTATTAAAATTTGGGATTGGTTGTTTATAAGAAGGCATAAAATTTGAAAATTGCTGAACGGGGTAATTCGAAAATATTGGTCTCACATTAGCAGGATAATGTGCTTGTGTAGGCAAATTTATTTTTGGTTTTTGTGAATTAAAATTTGGGTTTTTTGGTAATATGTTACTACGGTTCTTATAATACATAAAATTTTCTTCTTCCAAGGCACAGCTCATTGCCTCTTCTAAAGTAACTGGATTTTTTAATCTAACCACAAGTTGCATATGGTAGTTTAGACCGTTTATGAAGGTTTTTAATACTAAATTTCCGTATTCATTAATTTTTAAAAGTTTTAGAGCTTGCGTTTCATTGCTTAAATTTACTTTGGAAAATAACAAACTGCGAGCGTCTTGCAAACGCAGGCCAAATTGTTGCGGAGTTTCATTTTTTTCCGGTTTGGACGTTATTATATCTTGAATAATACAATCAATCGATCTATGATCTGAAAAAGTCGAAATTATTGCAGCTTTTACTGCGGGCCATGTATTTAATTCTATTCTAGAACAAATAATATCGGCTGCCCTACCTACAAGTTTACTTAATATAGTATCGTGTAAACATACATTTATAGGTGCATTATTGTCAGTTTTATTTCTATGATTATTATAAAAATTATCACAAGCATTAATAAATCTGTTTATTTGTTTTGGATTCCCATCGAATAAGGGAATATTGTCTGCCTGATATCTGACTAGTTGTAAATTAGGTTCAGTAGTCATTATTTTACTTATTTGAATTAAATTAGAAAAAGGTGTTAGATTTCCTTCACAATTTAAATTTCCAAAAGCTGATGTTAAATCTTCCAGTTTGCGGAATTACAAGAGACGTAAATATCAATATTTAAGATAGGATAAAAATAAAATGAAATAAGGAAAATTGAAAGGAAGCACTTACAGCAATGTACTGAAGATAATTCCAATTCTCATTCTTAAACTAGGGTCCAATAGGAGAGGCGATGTGGTCCTTTCCCTGGTTAGCAGCTATGAGGGTGGGACGATGTGTGTTCCCAAACTCGCACCAATAGGACGCTGGACGATGCTGTTCCAAATCCCTGGTCAATTTTTGAGTTTCTTAGTACACCCTGAAGATTTTTTAATTGTCCGATTTTTGCCACGAATCGTTGAGACGAAACCAGAAAATACGCACGATGCGCGACTGTTGGCAATAATCCTACCGACTGCGCCAGTTAACAACTCGAAACACGAGAAATTATTTTTAAAAAATCAATTTTATTTCATAAGCGTACAAAGAGAACTGACTACAAAATGTATTTTAGTTATATTTATAAGTTCAGTAATGCTTATGTTGCATGAGAACGAAAAGATAAAAGTCTAAGAATTGCAAGTGCATAAATGCAGAATTGCATTTCTCACGGGAACGTAACTTGTGTGCTTTTTTTTAGAAACTTAGGTTTAATTGACGACTTTGGACAAAAAATAGTAAAAAATGTTGAAAAAAGTTAAAGTTTCTGATCTGTGTTTTTGAAGGAAGGGCACAAATATCAAATATTTTTGGATAGCAAAAATTACAAAAATTAAAAATTTGAATAATAAATGGCTCTGGAAAGAAAGGGATTTTTAAGATTTTGCTTCGGTGTTTTTCATTGCACGGCTGGAATCTACATGTTCTTTACTTTTGTAAAAAAAAATACGTTTTGACCTTTTTTTTAATGGATATGCATATAACGGTCCTATTGATACGACCGAATCAAGAAAAAAGTTTAAATAGCAATATCTTATATTTCAATAATACCTTTTTAATAAAAATATATATAAGTTTTTTTTAAATATAAACTAAAGTTTAAATCATTTAGAAATACAATTATATTGATTATAGCTGTTTTTTTTTTATAAAAAATATTCTTTTGTCACTAGTTAGCTTTTCTTTCGAGTATAATCGCTTTTTCCTCTATATCTAATTAGAATAATAGACCTCTAAAATAAGAAAAATCAAATTTTGACGAAATTTTATGTATTTTTTTAAATGGAGGTATTAAATAGGTATCTTTATTAAAAAAACAATCTTGAAGTGCCCTTTGGAAGAGAATAAAACCTGCACAAGTAAAACATGTGTTTATCAATGACCACCTGAAGAATATTTTCATAAGTTTGTATTAAAATTCAATAAACACAAGTAAAATTATGAAACAAATTTACTTTTTCTATGTCATGTGGTTTTTATTGTTTTCTGGTGATATTTTGGAAGTCTAGGGTAGTTTTGTCGACATTTTAAAAACGAAAGTAATATTTTTTTTGGTTCTGATCGAATGAATAGCCGGTATACTTATGTCTTTTTATAAAAAAAATTGCCAAAGACAAAATGGTTCTACAAAAGTCAAAGACATATGAGATATGACTTCCGGTTATTGTACAAAGGAAAAACTTGAGAGTCCCTTCCTTTGTGATCCCACCACCATGTTTAACAAAATATTTTAAAGAAAAGCAGTTATTTTTTCACGGAGATTTTCCTAGTGATTGATTCCAGTATTACTGTTTTCGAAAAAAATCAGTGAGATATGTAGACTGTACAGACAAAAACCGTTCCTCGGCATTTGAATAAAAAATTAATTCGGTTCAATTTCACATCTCGTGAAAAGTTTTTTCGACCTTGATTCATTTCAACAATATTGGGACAGGGTTGCCTTATTCAAAATGGAGGTCATTCGTAAATGTTGCAGAACCTGAAAAATCAGGAGTAAAAACTCAAGTATTTAACTTCTCACGTGATCATTAATAGAAATGTTCATACGATAGGCCTAAGAGGGGACTAAGTACTTCTGTTTTCTGTTTATAGAGTGTTCCAATTTTAAATAAAAGTAGAATTAAAAAAAAACCACTAACTAGAAAATTATTATACTTAGACCTCTTTTTCATAAAAAACAATTATGAATCACGAATCAGTTAAGAAGATACAAACTAGGTAAATCTTCCAAATTTTCTTAATCCAATTACTGGAAAAACAGATTTTTTTTTATAAAAAACTCGACATATTTCGTGATACAACTTAAGGCAATCTTGTTGGATCCCGAAAATATTTTCGTCAGTTTCGAAGTAGAATCACTATACATAAATGTTCCTGCCAACGACTCAATTTCGATTATATCAGACAGATTAAATCAAAATAGCCTTGAAAGTACCTTAATAGACCAAGGAAAATTTCATTTTTCAAGGAACTCTTGATGAACAAACTTCAGGGGTAGCAATGGGATCTGCTAGCCTTTGAGGAACCAAAATACTTGTTCAGATATGTAGATGATAGTTTTGTTGTTTCGTCTTACTTACCGGATAATCTCCTTATGTTTCTGGACCACCTTAATCAACAAAATCATAATATCAAGTTTAAAATGGAAATTGAATCTAATGGAACAATTCGCTTTCTAGATGTATGTGTTTAAAGGAATGTAATTGTTACATTAGAACATTCTGTGCATAGAAAACCGACCCATACAAATAGATACTTAAATGCAAATTTCCACCACCATCCAGCACAAGAGAAATCGTTTATTGACTTACTAGTATTTCGATTTCTGATCAAGATTCTTTAACAACAGAATGGCAATTGCAATGAAGATAAAACGCGTTCAATTAAAAAATATAATAATCAAACTCCGTAAAATGGGAATGATAAGAGGCCACCATTAGGTAGTCTTCACCAGTCACTACAGACAAAATGTAAATATTGGACAATGCTTGCGATATAAGATAGTGTACCATTTCAAATAGAAGGAGTATATATATTTCCCTACTCCTGCGAAGAAGTGTATGTGGGAGAAACACTATGCTCAGTATCAACTAGACTTAAGGAAGATGACCGATGTATTAAAATGAAGCAAATTGTTCAATCTGCTGTAGCTGAACACCAGCAACACGTTGGCCATATTATAAGCCTCTATATCTACTACATCAACAATTAATGATTACTCGTTTCTCTATTAAAATTATTTACACAAAACAACACCGTTGGAGACTGAATCGCATTGAAAGTGCCATGTTTTTTGTGCTCCTTTTAACTTTTTTGAATAGATAATAACGGAAATTTAATTAGTTAAATATATTGTTTACTGGTATCAAACTAATTTTGTTATATTTTATTTATCGACTTAAGCACAACAGAAAATAGAAAAAGAAAGAAGGTTTCTAAATGGCTAAAATCCATATTATTCTTATTTTCGCAAACTTGTAACAATTTATGATTTTTTTTAATTACTTATTTCCCATTAACTAAATAGCCTCGTTATCATCATTCGAACTGTGGCATATTTCTGAATCTGACTTGACAATAGCTGTCGTCTTTTAAAAGTTTTTCTTGCTCATTTTTGTTCTTGAAGAAGTAAGATCATTTCCGCAAAAACTTAAATTCTTTTAGATTCTCGCTATGAAAGGGTGAGAGTTTCGTTGTTAACCAAGAGTTAGAAATAAAACTTTAAGGAGCAGAACTCTGTAAAGTTGGGTCGCTAAAAATCTGGACGTAGTTTGCTGTAAAATTAATATATACTGGCATTTTTTTGAAAAGTTTATACACACAAAACATTCAAAAAACGTTTTGGTAAGTTTATAATCCTCAATTTTCTAGTTTAGTCTTCTGAACATTTTTTGGGGGGTTCGTGATTTAGTTTCGGAGATGTGACAGTTCATAAGCGTAACATCACACATTAAAATATTTCTTAACATTTAAGAATATGCGTCGAAAACTCAACAAATATAATCTTACAGAAAAGTGGTCTTGATCAAATTGTTTGAAATTTTAGTATACTTCGCTTGTACTTCCTGATACAAGATATTACACTTTGCTTAAATTCCGTATATAATATATCGGGAAAACAGGATTACACAATAAACGTTTTTTAAAAATTTTAAGTGTACATAAGTAACACCCTACCGGATCAAGCATTTCTGGACCTATTTTCACATAAATTTTTTCTTACTTTGGAAAGAACTTATATGTTGATAAAGTTGACGAGATTTGAGCAAAGTTTAACATCTTAAGGTTAATATTAGAATTTAATTTTGCCTATGTGACCATGAGAACAATTTCTTAGAAGTTCGAGAACTATCTCCTACTAGATTTTGAAACGATTTGACTAGGAACACTTTCCTCATTTACATAATTCCCAAAATTCTTCTTTATACATAGTTCTAAGAACTCGCTTTTGTTGTTGGAAAGGTTATAGGGGCGACAACATGTGTGGTAATCCGATTGGCTAAACCTGCACTTTTAAATTATTAAATCTAAACTTAGTTAAATGAAAAAAGATTAAATATTAGTCTGATAAAGAAAAATAAATAAATACAAGGTAAATCTGCTGTGCATTGTATATACTCTAAGTACCGGCGATAAAAAATATTTATGCATTGTGGCTTTTTCGGTAAAACGATAGTCTTCTAAAATATTTTATTTAATTTTTTTTTGTTTGACACAGGGTATTGTGAAAATGTAAACTATTTTTGTACTCGCAACTTTGTTCTAAATTTGGCATCAAATAAAACATACTTTTTTTTGTTTTGGGCGTTTTAGAATACTTCGTTTTTAGAAGGAAAGCAAATAATGTGAATACAATTCTTACTTTATTTTCTGGAATTTGTATTTTTTACTAGGACAACTCTAGGATCCCAAAATAATCAAAAAAACTTGCGACGTACGTATATAATAAGAATCGTTATTTTGATACTTTTTAGAGCCTGATCTACCCCAGTCCAAGTTCCTAGAAAGAATTTTTTGGATAACTTTATTTCAAATCTAATTAATCCGTTCACTTCCTAGCACCAAAACACTTATTTATCAGATCGTCTTGGCATAGTTTTGAGCATCTTTTGGCTCATTATCGCTTAATACTACACACTTCGCATAATTTTTTCTAACAAGAGTTTTCGGGAAGGCTTTAAAATCGTAGCTAAGATAAGTTACATGTAAAAAAGTAAAAAATGTTAGCTTAAAAAAGCAATCAAAGTTTTGAATCAAGAATATAGGACCTAACTCCATTTCATAATATTTTTTTACTAAGAACAGAAAATGTGTCGTATCAAATAAAAATTTGCAAATCTCATAGAATTCCTCTCCCGAATTCCAGATTTCCTGTTAACTTTCAGCAGGGATTTAATTTTTCTAAACTGTGAAGTAATGAGAAATCTGTATTCGCAATTTTTCTGCGACGCTTAATCTTTTCAAAATCTTGGAAGATAATAAGAACGTCTAGGTAATTTGTTACTAATAAAATTTTTAATGTTAATGACAAAAAACTTTTTTATTCTCATTTAGTTCAAACCAGCCCTACAAATACATTGTTCATCAAGTAATCTTTTAGTTAAATAATATTATATAGGACGATTCTCGGGGGCCCATATGAAATGATTGTATACATATAAAGCTGAATTTTTTTTATAATAATCGTAATTTGAAATACACAGAATGATCTCAGTTTTAATATCGATATAGCATGAGTAATCCTGTATAATGTTTGGAAGAAGCGATTATAGGGTACTGGAATAGGTTTTTTTTATTTTATAAAAAAATTATGCTCTTTTCAAATCACCATAAAACTAAATGTTAATGTTTATTGTATCAACTAATAATAACTGAATATTAATTTTAAACTATTTTTATCATTCAATCCTAAATTCTTGAATATTGGTCAATATTTGCTGCTATAGCGCCGAAACTAACTGACGAATATCTTAAATTTTGTTCTAAAATCTAAACTAAACATTTAAAACTACAACATATAAAAAATATAACAATTAAACTTTTTCAATGTATTTTGTAGTTATATATCACATAAAAACAAAACTGGGCCGTTATAAGATTTTAAAATCGGTTATTGATACAAATAATGTGAATAAAATTATTATTTCATTCTTGCAATTTGTTTTCTTTTACTGCGACAACCTTAGGATCCTAAAATAATAAAGAAAACTTGCGATGTACGTTTATTATAAGAATCGTTATTTTCAGACTTTTTAGAACCCGATCTACAATTCAAGTTCCTAGAAAGAATTTTTGTGATAACTTTATTTTAAATCTAAAACACTTATTTATCAGGCGTAGTTTTGAACACCTTTTAGCTCAGAACCGCTTAATACTACACAGTTTCATAACTTTTTCTAGCAACAGTTCTTTAGAGGAGGAGAACTCTGAAATTCCGAGTAGGTTTTCAAGGTCATAATTTATCTATATATATATATATAGATATATATTAGATATATATATATAGATATATATTAGATATATATATATATATATATATATATATATATATATATATATATATATATATATATATATATATATATATATATATATATATATATATATATATATATATATATATATATATATATATATATACAATAATGACAATGTTATTGTCAATTCTACTGTTCTAACTATACGTTTTTCGTATTATAGTTTTTTCTCTTACCTCATTTTAAAACTAAAAGTATTAAAAAAGTATTAAAAAAGGTGTTATCTTTTGATCATAAATAACAACATAAATATGCAACGTTCTAGGGCGTTTTAAAAAGTTTTAAAATATGTATCAATTTTATCTGCACTCACTTTACAAGTAAGAATATTGTTATTGCACAATACAGATGCGGTAATGTAGACCATATAATACTTAACCTAGGAACGACACGATGATAAACTAAGGCAGCCTTAATTACTAAAGAACTTTTCTGATTACATTTTTTTTTTATATTTTGGCAAATAAGTCGTTTTTTGCAATTTTTATAAATAAATGTAAATTTTGACAGTTATTACATGTCCCCTGAGTTTTTTCATACTTAAAGCCTGGGTTATAGATAGAAAAAGTTTGTGTCTTGCGTCGTCCGTTTGAGCTAAGTGTTTACGCGAGTTCTTAGCCCGTCTTATAGATTAAAAACGTTGGTCCTATGCGTCACCGTGGAACTAACTTTACTTTTATGTTTATTTTTGTGGACATATTAATGTGTATCTCAGCTGTAAAGTTGTTGAACAGAAGGCTCCAAAGAAAGTGGCTTAATTGGGGTAAAAATACTTAAAACTCCTACCAGGATTTTCTTAAAATTAAAGACAATGACCCTTAGCAGTTTTTTTAAATGTATATATTAATGTCATATGTATTACGAAGGACGAACGTTTTGAATGACCCTCTAAACTCCAGCAATTTCATTGGTTGCAGCTTAACGCAAACGCCGATTTAACCTAGCCGCTTCCGTCAAAGTTCAAGATCGCCGTCTTTTCGACGGCTAGCGGAAACTCAAACGGCGACGCAAGACCCAAACTTTTTCAATATATAACCCAGGCTTTATGATTCAAAAGTTAATGCCAATGCAAAATTTTGACAAAATTAGGTACCTAATAAAAAAATCACATATTTTCCCAAGTCACTAGATAAGTTAAATTTTAATATCATTTCCTTAAATTTATATAGACGAAAAAAAATGTGTATCAGCATTAGAATAAGTGATACACAAATCTTATAATAATTTGGAATGCAAGATATTTGCAAAAATATTTGTAAATTAAAAAAAAAATATTTTACCAACCCAATTCTCCCATTAGGTAGAGTGGTACCATCGAAAACCCGTTACAGAAGCAGGCCTTGTTATCAGGGTAATTAGGAGCGTTAGAGAAAAAGATAAACAAGGGCTTCATATTATCATATACAAAATTGTATTTTAAAAATTTAAAAGTTAAAAAAACATATTTATTCTTAAAAATAGTTAACTTCAGCAATTTTAAAAATATATTATTTTAAAAAATGTTTTTCCAAGTAAATCAAACCTGTGTTATAAGTCTATGTTTTTTATAAGTCGAGTTAACGCAAAATAGATAATATATATTTAAAACTAGAAATGTCTCCAGTAGTCTTCCAACCAACTTATTACTATTTTCTCCAGTTAAACCTATTTGTATCGTAAAGACCAAAATTTTTGGCCTAGTTAAAGATCCTCAGTAACTGTCTGTGTGTGTCTAAAATATCTGATTTTTCAGGCCAAATAAAATTATTGAAACGTTCGGATTCCATACATTTTAAAATACAAACTCTTGTCCTTGACTTGATGTTCAAAATATTATCAATATACCAACGACCTTCGTACTGGCTACAACATCAAAATCAAAATTATCAAAATCAATATTTTCGTCTTGGGACAGATCAGTTTTTCTCTCAGAAAAAAAGACATACATCGTCAGAAGAATCGTGTAAGGAAATATCTTCACTTTACTTAAAGTGTCGATTTTGTTTTTAAAATTCGTATTTTCCTAGGAAGGGAAGAAAACATGAAAGTATCCTTACTGCTCTTGCCCTTGGTTGAATTTAGTTTTTTGTTCTTTTTCGCTAACATTTCATTCTTTTTCCTATTCATTTGTTGCAATACCTCATGTTCTGTTAGAACTTTATTATTTAAGGTCATTTTAACCTTTTTATTGGCGAACGGATGGGACTCTAAATGAGCCAATACTATCTAAACTTGGTTCTTCTTCGGTTGATTGAAGCGCTGATGTTGAGGGCACAGAATTATCTTGACCAGTACCGACTTCATTTTGGGGTTCACAGTCTACAGTCACGTGTAGGCCTTCATTAATTTATGTATTTAGCGTACAATTAAATTTTGTTTGGGGATTTAATGGCCATATTCCAGTTGTCCGGACTCTCACAATAATATTTTTACATGGAAACCCACCTTGATCTCGTAATTTTTTCATTACTTGTGGATCGAAAGACGTATACAGAACATGAGGTAAGATCTGAAATAATTCCTTTTGATCTTGATCCATATCTGTTTAGCTGGCTCAAAAACACCAACATCGAGAGGTTGAAGTGTTTGAGGCCAGTGAGCTGGCAATGTTAAAATTTTAATTTTTTGTGTAATGTAAACTTTAACAGAGTAAGTATACGTGTTTTTTTTGTTTTCTTTTTCATTCTCTTCTGTGTACCACCGGTGGTCCACGACGGCTATAATGAATATTTTTTTCATTACAGCCGTCGTGTACCACCGGTGCTATAGGTATTTCATTTTATAATGTAGTTTTTGTGTAATATAAGCCCTAACAAAGTAAATATAAGTGTTTTTTTATTCTTTTTTTTTTTCAAATTTATCTGTGTATCACCGGTGGCCCATGACGGCTATAATGAATATTTTTTTCATTACAGCCATCGTGTACCACCGGTGACCCATTGGAAATTACTGTTTTTGTGTTATTTAATTTTTATTTTGTTTTTTTTATGTAATATAAGCCCTAACAAAGTATAAGTACGTGTTTTTTCCAAATTTGTTGCGTACCACCGGTGGCCCATGACGGCTATAATGAATATTTTTTTTTAAGTTTACAAATTGAATATTGATTATTAAAAATAACTATTTTCTGAACTGAAGCTAAAACTGTTAAAAACAAACACAAAATTACTTATAGATTGATAAAAAAAACCTACTAACTTAATGACAGGTGATTGGATGACCAGCAAAAAAAAACGAATTACCCTAGGTTTAAAAAACTTAGGGCTACCAAAACAAGGTCGAAATCTTATTAAAATAAGAAGCATAAAATAACCTGGTGACAAATTTCTCGTCTCTCAGATTGAAGCACTTCCCTCTTGTAATCTTTCATATAAAGCGAATGACCTGAGTTTTAAAGTCTTCTTAAGGCTATCAAAATTGAAAATTGATTCGAATCTTTATTAAAGTAAGCAGCATAAAATGACTAAGTATTAACTTTCTAGCCCTTTAAATTGGGGCACTTGTCCTCTTGCATATTTTCATATAAAGCTAATACCTGCGGTCAGTGGCGCAACCAGACACCGATTTTAGGAGGGGCTCAAGCCCTGAAATTTATAAGATAATATTGGTTAGAGGATAAAAACCAATTTTAAAGAAACCATGATTTTTTTGTACTTGATATTTTTTCCAAGTTTGTAATTTTTCGTGTTAACCTTATCTTAATCTTAACACTACAATGTATACAAAAAATTAAACAAATTTGCCGTATTTCACCGTTTTTCGAAATATTACCTCTTTTTTATTTTAAATATGTATAATTGAAAAAAAAATCAGAATCTACGCCAATGACTTCAGCTATATATATATATATATATATATATATATATATATATATATATATATATATATATATATATATATATATATATATATATACATATATATATTTTTCATTATATACATTTATTATAGATTAAAACAATTGAAACTTACCTTTCATTTCGTATTGTCTTGAAATAAATACACCTTGGTTTATTATTATTAAAAAATTTGTTTTCCATGCATCGACGCATAAACTAAAGGTACAAGAATAATATTTTTCGTAAAAAAACCAAGAAGTGCATCGGCAAAAAAGTTAGGGCAAATTTACATAAATAATAGTAGCATACGTAACGCCCTCTAAGTGTTACAGGAAATCCAATACCAAATTATGATTCCTCACCTAAAAAATACCCCGAATGCACAATTTCATGAGAAAATTTTATTATTTGCAACAGATATTTAATAAAAGATAAAATAAAATTTATAATTCAACACCCTCTATCTCCGTAACGAAGATTTCTGGATCTAGGTTAATATGAAAATTTATTTATATAGAATCACCCCTTTCATTTTGTAGGGTTTGTTCGTGCACACCCTATATATATATATATATATATATATATATATATATATATATATATATATATATATATATATATATATATATATATATATATATATATATATATATATATATATATATATATATATATATATATATATATATATATATATATATATATATATATATATATATATATATATATATATATATATATATATATATATATATATATATATATATATATATATATATATATATATATATATATATATATATATATATATATATATATATATATATATATATATATATATATATATATATATATATATATATATATATATATATATATATATATATATATATATATATATATATATATATATATATATATATATATATATATATATATATATATATATATATATATATATATATATATATATATATATATATATATATATATATATATATATATATATATATATATATATATATATATATATATATATATATATATATATATATATATATATATATATATATATATATATATATATATATATATATATATATATACATATATATATATATATATATATATATATATATATATATATATATATATATATATATATATATATATATATATATATATATATATATATATATATATATATATATATATATATATATATATATATATATATATATATATATATATATATATATATATATATATATATATATATATATAATATATATATATATATATATATATATATATATATATATATATATATATATATATATATATATATATATATATATATATATATATAAATATATATATATATATATATATATATATATAATGACTTCAGCAATTTTTAATGTTACATTTACCCCAAATATATCTATTTTCAATTTGACTATAATTGATTTGGCGTTCTCAAAATATAAAATATTTACAGTTTTGCACCCTTAAAAAATCGAATATCTACGCCCATGGCATCATAAATCTAAATTGTTGAGACACTTTTTTAATTTATTTTTTGGTACAAGTTTGAAACGAATTAAAATGCGTTCTCAATATCTACGCCCATGACATCCTAAATCTAAATTGTTCAGACACGGTTCTTTTCGAATAAATTACGACACTTAAATTACATAGAACGATGAAACCCGTATATAAAAATTTTAAGGAGTTCAAAAGTTACCCACTTCTCCTGTATAACGTAGTATATGCTTTACTTGACCTCTTAACTGGAAACCTGACAAAGTGCCCCCACCTTTTTAGTCTTCCCCTGTATAACGACCAAATATTATTTTGATACAAAAAATTAAATAACTTCGAGAAGTTTCGCCGTTTTTTGGAACATCACCTCAATTTTATTTTAAATATGCTTACTCGAGAAAAATTAAATATCTACGTAAATGGCTTCCATTATTTTTCAATGTTAGACCATTTACTCCACCTATTTCTATTTTCAGTGTGACTATTATCGGTTTTGCGTCCTAAAAAGATGATTTTTTTACTCTTTTATACCCCTTTCTCAAACTTTTAGATAACATAACTTCAAATTAAGCGCGCTCGCCGATGGTCGACTGACCTTGACACCGCTGTCTTTCCACCTTGAGCGAAAACTCGTAACCTGGTCCCAATATACGAACATAAACATTTTGAATGTTAAAAATGTTTCAAAGACCCTCACAACTGCATGATCTTGTACACTCCAAGAGCCAGTAAATTTTGTTTTCGTAAGTGTCCAATTCAATTGGTCAAAAGTATACAAGGTTTTAAAAATTAGAAAAAAAAAAGGAAGATGCAAGAGAAATATGAACTACGATACGGAAGAATACCTTTTTACCCATTTTTAAAAAAAATTAGAGTTTAAGTGTTATTTTTCAAAAAATATAGAAGGCGTTGGAACACAGTAAGAGATATTCTTTTCAAGTTTTTACCTTACCTATGTCGTAAGTATTAACTATTGTAACAGCAAAATCAAAAGTATCTCAGAAAACAAACTTAAGAACATTACTCAAAGGTTCACTACGTCAAAATCAGAACCTGACGATCGATCGACAATAGTCGGCATTCCGCTTGCTCGGCCTTGCTCGCAGAATCACGCCACATTACATGTTTTAATTGACTCTCACCAATCGCCCGGTGGGGGCTAAGCTCCTCCTAGCCCCCCCTAGTTGCACCACTGCCTGCGGTTGAAAATCATCTGAAAGCTGCCAAAATTCGCCTAAATCTTCACTAAAGCAAGCAGAATAAAACGCCTGCATATAAGCTTCTCAGATTCTTTCATTCTCTTGCAATTTTTCGTAAAAAGTGATTACCCGGGGATTTAAAATTATCCTAAAGCTACCAAAATTGACCCGAGTCTTTACTAAAGCAAACATCATAAAATAGCTGAGTACCGAGTTTCTCGGTCCTTAGACTGAAGCACTTCCCTCTTAGTTCTGTTTATATAGAGTGTATGACCGGGAGTTTAAAACCATCCCAAAGCCTACAAAATTGACTTAAATCTTTACTAAAGCAAGAAGCATAAAATGACCACTTGGTCATTTTATGATTCTTGCTTGTATAAAATATTTCTTTCTCTTTACTTTCTAGCCCCACATATTGAGGCATTTCCTTTTTGCAATCTTTCTTAAAATCTTAAAAAGTGAATGACCGGAACTTTAAAGTTATCCTAAAGCTAACAAAATTTACTCAAATCTTCACTAAAAGAAACAGTATAAAATTGCAATGCCTCAATCTAAGGTGCTGGAAAGTTGATACTTAGGCATTTTATGTTGCTTGTATTAGTTAAAATGTATAGTTTATTTTGATTGCTTTAGGATGAATTTAAACTAGCGGTCATTTACTTTATATGAAACATTGCAAAAGGGAAGTACTCGAATCACAGCGGCTAGAAAGTCAATACAGGGTCATGTCATGCTGCTTGCTTTAATAAGCAATTTCAATCAATTCTGGTAGCTTTAAAATAATTTTAAACCCCCGGTCATTTAGTTTTTATGAAAAATTGCTAGAACGAAGTGTCTCAATCTGAGGAACTAGAAACTCGCTCATTTTATGCTGATTATTTTAGTAAACATTTGAGTCACTTTTGGCACCTGTAGGCTAACTTTAAACCCCCGGTCATCCACTTTATATGAAAAATTACAAGTGCTTCATTTGTTTTTCTTTTTTGTTGGTCGTCAAATTACCGGTCTACCCTAAATTGATTTCTATATCCGATTCAACTTATTTGAATTCCTAATCAACTTTTTAAAAATATATATATATGAGCTCTAATTAGGATAGGATGGCTCATCAAATTTTCCAAAAAAAAAAATCCCACTCCAAAATCTAATAAATGTGAAAAAATATAAAACTTAGGTTTCGTATTTAATTTTTTTTATATTAACGGAAAAAGAGATAAAGGGGGATGGAAATATAAAGCAACTGGTGATAATAATATAAAATTACATAAAACGGGAGATATAGCAGTATAGCTTAAATATTTCTAGCTTCAACTTTATATATGCCGCATATGCAGATCGACCAGACTGATATTTACATAACAGGGATTTTTCCAATGCTTTGCCAGCTTTGCTTTCTTAATAGAGCCTACTACTAATTTTTTTTATATTTTTGGCTTATTCTTTACATTTAATCTCTTTTGTGGAATTTTAGAATATTGAGTAACATTTTTACATAAGTAACATACTTACTTAAATGATTTTTTGTGTGCTATATTTTTCTATATGTTTTAAGCCTAAAATCCAGCATTTTTGTGCCGCACACAATGACAAATTTGTATACAGGAATAACTGTAATTGAACAATGTGTTCCTTTCAAATCCAGACAGGAACAGATTACCCTACGTTAATGGGGCCTGCTCTTTCTCTTTCCCATCCAGATATTTCGGGAATGAAGAAATATTTTTATTTTAACATCGCTTGGCGGTAAAAAAGGGTGATAAATAAAACGTAGCTAAGCGCTGAGCGAACATCGACGGTGAAGATTAATATTCAGTTATTTCATCATTATTTGGGGATAAATGTATCTTTGTTAATGACTGTAGGGTTGCAGACAAATTTACGACGTTTAACATGGTATTTGCTTTTCGTTGTTATAAAGATGTTTAATTTTAATCGATGTAATTTTCTATGATGAAGTTTTAGAAATTGGGGCATTTTCTTTCGATCTTACTAACAATTTTAGTTTCGACAAAACATGTATGGCAATTGGGAATTAAAGAGAATTACCGGTTTATATAGAGGAGGTGCAAAAATTTCCTATAACAAATCTACCGGCCTACGTCAACCAAAGAGCCCAGAGCCGGACTAAGGCCTACAAAACGACAAGAACTGAACACTGAATTGCAATGGTTTTTGAAATTTCGGTGTATTAGTCAAATGCTAATTAAAGAGTGGACAAGTGTCAAATACTCCCCAGATAACTAAGAATTTTCTAACTATATTTTGCTTAGACTATTAATGAAATAAAAAACTCACGGTTCGCCTAATTTTGATGACCGTAAGCAGAGGTTTTACAACTTTGGCAAGGCAGATTTGACTTTCATCTCAATTCTAACCTTAAGATATTCCGGAACTTCCGCAAAGTACCTTTGTAGCAAAACGCATTTCGGATAACTAACCTAACCTCGAATTCTCAATTCTCAGGAAAAGCAATCTAAGGGAAACCTCCCTAATATCTGGCTAATTCCTTAACTATATATATATATATATATATATATATATATATATATATATATATATATATATATATATATATATATATATATATATATATATATATATATATATATATATATATATATATATATATATATATATATATATATATATATATATATATATATATATATATATATCTCCTCCACATACGGATACTATCATACACCATTCCTAATCTCCCTACCTTTAAGTAAAACTTTTCCAGACTTTCAGACCGATTTAAACATAATCAAACATATTGCAATATATAATGTATATTCAATTAATATAACTGATAAAATTCTATTTACATAAAAAAACTGTAAATATGATTTACCCTAATATCAAAGAAAATACAGCTGCATACAAAGTTCTATCATATATTCTAGCTCTAAAATAAAAAAATTTCTAAACGGTTTAGATATTAGAGTAGCATATAAAACAAATAATTCTATAAGTAAGTACAGGTTGGTCCACTTAAGATGCTCCTATACTTTATCTCAATAAATAAGACACTGAGAAAAAGAGTTAAATACAAAAAGTATTTGACCCTAAGTATATTTTTTATTTATAATATTTTTATGTATACAGCGTGTTCCATTGTGCCAGGACAGTAACCAACTTTTTTCTTTTTAATGAAATGGTATGAATATTTTTAGAAATTCTAATTCTACGCTTGATTTTGAGTATTTTTTGTCATCATAGCATACGAAATTTTGAGTAGTTTTTGAGAAAAATTAACTTCACTATTTTTTTTCGAAAAACAGGTTTTTGGAAAAATGTGATTTTTTCACACTTGAAGACTAAAATTGTGAATTTTGGTTATGGATCCATGGGAGTGGTTAATATTTAATACTCTGACCTATCAAGAGTGAAAATCCATTATACAGGGTGGTTACAAATGACCATAAAAAAAATGTTTTTGTAACTAAAAAAACTTAATTTTTTTAAATGGAACAACCTGTATTTAACACTTTTATTGTGTTTAGAATTTAATTCTGCATCATTCCATATATATATAGTTTATATTCCAAAAATTAGTAGTTTAGAAGTTATGACCAATTTTCTATAATAATTCAGGTATTTTTGTTAAAAATCTAACTAAACCTAAATAATATCCTATTCTAAGTTTTTTTTTACCATTATAATTAAGTTTTACATTAAATCAACAAGTAATGCAAGAAAGAAAGTAACTAATTACTTATTACAAAACATTTTCGACATAACCCCCGTCTTTGGCAATACAAGTAGTATAATATTACGGTTACGGTTTTAATTTTCGCAATAATAGAATTTCTAAACGCGTCTTAATTTTACAAGATATCCATGGAAAAACAAAACTAGTAAAACTGTTGCCTGGACACCAATAAATACACAGTTTTTATTTGACGTTTAGTTACCTCTTACTCTTTTCAAGGGAAAAATAAATGGCTTTATACAGTGTCCAAGAGCGTTTAAATCTTGATGAATGTTACATAAGAAATAATAAGAGTCCAGCATTAGCCTTGCGGGAGTATCGGTTGTTGTATCCTGCAAGACGGCTACCCACGAAACATATTTTTTCACGAATTGTTCGTGATCTTGAACGTGGAGTGGTAATCAATAAACAAAAACGGCGCCCAAAAATTGTCCTAACAGAAGAAAAGCAGTTAGAAATTCTCCTGTATTTTGAAGAAAACAACGCAAATTCGCAAAGAGATGCATCCCGAGATCTACCGGGAATTAGTAAGACTAGTGTTCAAAGGACTTTAACTGATAATAACTACCATCTGTTCAAATTTTCACCAGTTCAGGAATTATCCCAACAGGACTTTCAAATAAGGCTTTTTTATTGTTCTCTAATGATGGTCCCATTTTGAAACTGACATTTTTAAAAATATTTTATTTACCGATGAGGCAATTTTCAATACGGCCGGCATGTTCAACCGAAAAAATACTATTACATTAAAAAACAGGCTCGGAGGAGTGTTTATGTGTGGTGTGGTATTATCCGTGATCGAATAATAGGTCCAGTATTTTATGACTTTGTTCTGAATGGTGAGAGGTATTTAAATTTGTTGGAGAAGCCGAACGATATTATAGAAGTGCTTGTTTATCAACAAGATAGTGCTCCATATCACACTGTAGTTCCTGTTAGAAATTGTTTGAATCAACGGTTTCCATTTTGGATTGGTCGGTACGGGACCATAGATTGGCCAGCGAGGAGCCCCTACTTAACACCCCTGGATTTTTTTTATGGGACAACCTAAAAACGAGGTGTATAAAAATAGGTGTAATACTGTACATAAACATTTCTTTACTCTTTAAGTTTATTCATTCGAAATGTAACAAACGTCCGAAGCTACTGTGTAACGAAACATGTTACGTGTTTTTAACAGATATAGTGGAAGTACTTGTGAACAATAGATTTGTTTTTACATTTTACATAATTTTATTATGGATTTCCACCGAGTATCGGCTGGCACAATCGTATTCTTAATGATTTATGTTAAAAGATTGCAGTGGTTTGTAAAAATAAGTTTTAATAATTTACACCAAATTCTTTACACAAAGTCCAAATATCGGAGTGTAAATTTTACAGAGTTTTTTTTTTCGATTTTAACAAATTATCATGAAAACACAAATTGTTTAGTAACATTGATTTTCTTTCGGTTTATTGCTGTACACAAATATTCGTTTTATCTCTAAAATGTTCGAATATACTACTATTCTATTTTCTGATTCTATATTTTGATTACCGGTCATAATAATCTTAGTGTTTTGGAACTATACGTCGAAATGAGACCTGGTCGCTGAATAAATAATCTTTGGTATATAAGTTTATACCTCTGAATGTTTTGGGCTTAACTTCTACATTACATACTAACATTTTAAATTTCTCTTCAATTTGTATATAAAAGTAATAATTATACATTTAGCATAATGTCCATTTATTTTTCTCTCCTTCATTCTTTTAATGATTTAGTTTTAATAAGACAAATAACAGTATATACCATTACGTTTGAATATTCAATTATAAATAAACAAGTAAACAAATATTTATCGTTTAACAAATTAAATGAGTAACTTATACAGAAAATTGAACAAACGCCATCTAAAATCTTCATCTTCTTATCTTAACAAACTTAACATATACCATTTGGAGTGCCTATGGTAGCTTTCTCATTTTTGGACCAATACAAGATTATTTCCTCTTGGTAATAGTTCATATGGCTAAAGTAAAAAAATTCTTTCCGAGAAAACTGCTTCAGATCGACACGCATGCCTTCTTGCCGATAACGTCTTCTATAAAGAAGTTAATACACACATTGAATAATTCCAAAAAATCGGCAATTAAAGAAATACTCTTTCAATTTAAATTGAATATTATGTCTAGAATAACACGATAATGAATTAATTATTTTGAATTTTGTTTCTGCCATATAAAACACTTTTGACCAATTCGAACAGAAAAATGTACACTAGATCCCCTTATAAGTATACTTTTCACATAAGTTGTTCCATTTATTGAATCTAGTCGCCACTGACTTTTAAAATCATTGACATGAACTAATTATGCTTACCAATTTTTATGTTTAGCTCAAAATAACAGTACACTTATTGTTTAGACTATTTAAAAAACGGCAAAAAAAATTGACGTATACAAGAATAAGATTAACATTTTAAAATCACATAACGTCTGAAAGTACTTCGAAACTGTTTCTGTTGTAGCGTAAAATTTTCAAAACTATTATTTAGTTTAAATGTACAGAACTTACTAATAATAGCAGAATAATAACTAGAAAGCAGTATTAACGAGATAGTTGTTTACAAAATATGGCCCAACGAAAGCAAAACTCGGTACAAACAACGTTCGATAGAAAATTCTTTTGATACGAATTATAATGGGGCGAAGTAGTTTACTACTGTTAATCACATTTATTAAAGTGACTATAAGTATGTTTGTTCTATTGATTTTCTGACAATAAAAGAAAAGATAACGGCTGCATGAAAGATATATAAGAAGACTCCCTAAGAAAAACGAAAAAGCACTCAGCAGATATATTATCTGTGTATTGAATTTCCGCTAATAGAATTCACCAATACAGATCTCTTTTGTGTGAGTTTCAAGTATTGAGAGAGAAAAATTCAAGGAAAATTTACCGGTAAAATCTTCGTTTTCTGGTTATTTTACCTTAAAAGGTCTTGAAATTTACTATCGGTATAAGTGGAATATTCTGTAATGGGTTCAAAAAGAAGCAATTATATGTTTTATAGAAAACAAAGTAGATATCCCTTGCTAGGAAAATTGTTAAAGAAAACACAAGAAGTAGTCTTTGTGATGTGTTTTCGAGCTTTGGATAAACCTTCCTCAAACACTGTTCAACAAATTGCAAGTTTTGATGTTTTCTGCTAAGCTCTATGTAAAGGATACCGAAGAATTACAAAATAAAAATTATAGACCTATAATTTGAAACATTGTTGAGCTTGCTGTTTTTAAACTTTAAACAAGATCCATGGCTAAGAATATATCAGATGCATACTTCTTCGGTCGCCAACAATTTTAAAAATGTCTTTGAAATATTTTAAATTAAATTTAATATAGATCTTTTTTCATTCCTATATCGTTATATATTTAAGAATATTGTGATTATAAAATAATTTAAAAAATGATGCATTTGCATTTACCTAGAAGTTCTCTGGTTACGAATTTCACTTTTTTCAAAATATAAAGAAAAGGTAACACAATTCACGTTTTATTATGCAATTTCGAAAGTGATATCTTTCACTATTTCTAGAAAAGAGTTTTTATTTGATTTTAGCTGTTTGAATATGCTATTAACCTAAAAAGGGATTTTTATTAATATCAAATGAAATAATTGTAGAATTTGTTTTAATAACTTGGCTGCCAGCCAATATAAAAACGCACAACTACTACTTTTGGGCGGTACATTCTTAATTAACTTTTCGTTCGCCATTTCGTCAATGAAATAGTCGTTGGAAGTAAAATCGTAATATTATCAACAATCTTTTGTAATTTAAATTAAAATATTGGAAATATGTGAAAATCTTAAAATAGATGTCTGTTTTTTAATTGCAATATAATTATTTATTTAACTAAAATATATATTATTTATCGGTAATTGAATATTCAATTTTCCATCATCATTTCTGTTGTTAGCCACATTTGTTCACCTATGTATAATTTTTTTTTCTAAACCTGCAAGGGAGATTTTTTTTGGTCTATAAAATGGGCTCGGTATGTCAAACGTTTAATTTTAATTTTTAATAATAATTTTATTTTATACGTTTTATAAAATACGCCTGAACCTGAATAATAATATTTAATATATGAGTTTATCGTTTTGCTTTTAAAGTATGCCAGGTACACTGGTCCACTCCATAATTAGGATATTTTAAATTGGTATAAGTCTTTTATAGTATAGGATAGTATTTTTTCGAGTTTCGTATTATGCAACTGTCAGATAATTTTCTAACTTTCTTGGTGTAAATCTATTAAAAATAATAAACATATAAACCCTCATAACTATTTTTTGATTAACTACTATTATCATAAGTATTAAAAAAATGGAATCTAGAAGTTTATCAAACATTTTATCGATTCTTTAATAATTAATTGTTTTAGTCTCTTACATTACTGAGTTATCTATGATTAACGTAAGATTCATCGATTCAAATGCATATTTTAATAAATGTTTGCTTTTGTGAGACGAGTCTGGGTTTTAAAAATATTTTATTATACAATTTGTTTCCAGCTGTTTTACCTGTAATCTGCTATTAACTTAAAAAAAATGATTCTATAAATGTAACGTGAAAAAGGATAGAATTTATTTTGATAACTTGGCTGCTAGTAGTGCCAGCCAATAAAATCCCACTACTTGAACCCGGTACTTAATAAAGTTTCGTTCGCCATATCGTCCATGAAAATGAAAACATTATTATAATACACAAACATGAAATGTTATTGGAATTAAAATAGTTATGTACAAGTTTAGCTTAATAATTTAATTATTGAAGATTTATAAGACTTACTTACGTGTAAGAAAAAACCAATCTTGCTTTTTCGAGCAACCCAGTTTTTCTATAATAGTATGGTGGTAAGTTCCATTTTAAGGTTAATCGACACCCAGAGTTTAAATAGTGTGTAAACAAAAACATCCCGGACTGTCAACGTGACCCTGTTTTATCAGTTCATAGTTCATTTGTATCGGAGCTGATATCACTGGTAAGGATTGTATAAATGGGATGATGGATCCTGTTATAGAACGACTACGATGCTCGAATAATCAAGATTGATTTTCCTTACAGGTAAGTCAATCAGTCTAATAGTTATTCTTCGCATCCCCGTCCTTCTATGATAGTACAACTCAGTACGACTAAGCGCAAATTTTTAATCTTATTATAATACGTTAAGTAAACAACTATAAATAAATCTGAGAATATATAAAAAAATATTCCAATACAGAAATTAATTTGGTATGGATACATTTGACAAAACCTAGATTTTTAATATATTAAAAACATCTGGAGGGAAAGCTATAAGATTTTCTAATATAAGGTCTAAGAAAATTAGATATCAAAGTTGAGTTGGCCAGTAAGGAACTACAAGTATTCCTATCAGTTTGAATTTTGTTAATTACTTTGCCAATTAATAGGAAAGGTATAGAAGTAAAAATGTTTTTAGTTTATTATCTGATCCGTGCCCCAAGAAGTGTAATTTTTGATATTTTGTATTAATTTTTGATGCAAACACAGTTATATTAAGGTAACCAAAATTATATAAAATCTGGGAAAAGGCTGCATGATTCAATTGAATATCTGTATTTGATATCTTATTTGTGGCGAAGAAATATGATTTTATCATTTGTGTTTATATATGACGCAAAAAACAACCAGGTTCCTAAACTCTTACCAGTCCCAGATTTTCCTTGTTATATTATTGCAGTTACGTTATCTATTCTTATGCTTAAAAGGCAGCACACAGCTCGTAAACAATCAATATGATAAGGTAATTCATTATCGCCCTAAAACCCTTTTGCTTCGTGGTATTTACAAGATGCACCATATTGTACTTATAACAATTAAGGGGCTGTGTGTAAGCCAAATGACAAACAACTAAATTCATATAAGCTATTCTAAAAATTAAACCTCAAATATTTTGTATATTTCTTGTTGATAGGCAGAAAAAGATAGATCTAACTTTGTAGTATTTAAATTTTTTTTTAGATTAAAAATAAAACTGCAGCTGCCGTTAGGTTTCTTGACTAAAATGTGTAAGAGATGTAAATTGGCTCTTTGTATAATGGGATGAAGATACTGCACCTTTTTCCGTTAAATGGTTTATTTCATTTAGATATATTTGTGATTACAGGGGAAATAAGTAACTTCGAAAGTAAAATTTTATTTCCTGGTATTAAACCCTCTTTTTATGGAGGGAAATAATAATGAGTTTATTTTTATAGACTATGTAGATAAAGTGATTAAAAATAATTAATAATAATAATAATATAAAAATAGATTCAAAACAAATAAAAAAATCGGTAAATTCGCCTAGCTACAGTAGAAATTTTCACTACGTACAAGGAATACAGCTCATAATTATTTAGTAACAATTTAATACGAATCCTATAAATGGTAATGTATTTGATTTTTTTTACCAAACAACTTTATGAATTGATAAATATTTTCCTATATTGTAAAATCTTAAAGTGAGACGTTTTACGCTAACAATCTATTTTTTTCGCATATATCTTACTTTTATTGATGTAAGTGAATTCTTCGGCAAAAATAGATAATATATAATTAAAATTCTTAAAATTATTTCGAATATATTCTAATTCATCGATAGAAACATATTTTTTAATGTAATTCTGGAGGAGGATGTAACATTTTAATTTCGTCACTACATTTTAATGCATAAAAATCCGTAAATCCGGTACTGTAAGTCGCCTATCGATGTAGTAAGGTGCTCGCGGTCTCTGCTTAGCGTAATCTTCCGCTTCATATTGCGGCAATTCAATAGTCTTCGTGCAGATGGCGCCTTAGTTTTGTTCAATTAGTAATTTTACTTGTAATTTTACTTTCTTCTTTAAATATTTTTTCTTTCCTGTGATCCAGCTCAGGGATTGGCTGATCTATTGTCCCGATTTGGTCAGTTTGATTTTAGTAAAGTGGCACCACTGACGGATTGTCATCCCGCTACTGTTGCCTTGACCTGGTGGTGAGGTAGGTTGAGCTTCTTGTCTTTTAGGAAGGTGAAGGTTAAGTGTGAAAGTTTGTCGGCGAATTGATCTTGTTTTAATCCAGGCCATCTTTTGGGATTTACGTCGGCAACTTAGTTAAAAAGGCTCCTATGTGTATTTAATTACGTTGTACCTTAATATTTTTGGTTGAGGAACCTTTTATTACTCTCTTGTGAGGATTTAACTGCACTTGACCACCTACCATATCTTTTTGATGGGACAAACTTTACGAAATGACTAATAAGAAACCCTTTACCATCAAATAAGGTAAGATAACCCAATTTTATATTCACTAAAATGTGATATATTTTCCCTGTACATATTTTCTTGAATTTTGCCATATTATTTTTTATAGGTTATGTTCTAACCTCTAGCTTAGATATAGTTTCTCGGCTATCACCTTATGTTTGTTATAATTATTAAGTTTATTTCTGCAATACAAAAAGGTCTATTTGTAACCTCTATAAGCCAATTGTTATTTAAGTTTGCATAAAGTAAAGAATAGTAAATACATTGGGGATAATTTGTTTTCTTTAATAAGTGTGTTTCAATACAACTATTACTGGTGTATGTTATAATTAGGAAAGGGGCCTATATATCTATAAAAATCACTTTAATTTTAATATTTCTTTGAAGACCGAAACAACCTTGTAAGATATAAATACATGCTATCTGCTTTAACCAATTTGGCAAAATTGAACAATATTGTATTAGTGATTTACATTTTCTGTCTGTAACATCTTATATTAGCTTACTTATACTGGAGTAATGACATTTTGTATTGATATTTACAAGATTTTAAGGGTGGATTCTTGTTACTATCACTATAATGGCTGTAATGTAATGTAAATTAATTAATACTATATTAGTATTAATTAATAGATATGTTGCTTATATTTTGTATATAATGTTAAGGGGTTGCAGTTGATAATATTATGTATCGTAATAGACATGTACAAGCCTAATATTTTGAATTTCTATAATAGAATGACTTAAGATTTTTTGTAATTTGGGTAAATTGGTTTAAATGAAGTCAAGCTGTTAAATATTGATATATTTTTGTTTGGAATTATTTTCTTTATTTGATATACTGGGTGTTGAGTTGTTAAACAGACCTATATAATTTTATTTGGGGTGTAAATCTTAGACGTTTGTACTATTCTAGGGTTTTTTTCTTCTTCTCCCTCTTCTACTTCTTGTTCCTGTTCTCCTAACCAGGGTTTCAACCTGGATATGTCATTGTAAGTGGAGCAGAAGTCTGTTACCTAGTACTTAAATGTGTACATACCCAGTTTTCCTGCTGGAAATGTCTTCGATGACACTTACATCATAGACTGCTGATCTAAGTCACCGATGCTGATAGACACTTAGATAAGTATCTTAATTTTAACATCCCTTGTGCTGAATTGACTTTATTGTTTATTGCTGATTAATTTTTTTGACTTTTTCTATTTCTTTTGAGTGTAGACTATACTTTTTGATATAAAGTTCTAACTACTGCTGGTGTGCATAAACCATGATTATTGGTGTTGTCAATAAGATTATTTTTACTTTATAACTTATGCTGATACTCAAATATCACATTATAAGTTTAGGACACAATAATCTATAGGATTTTGTCAACATTTGACCGTATAGTAGGCTTTAAGATACAGAACATCACAGTATAAGTTTATGACACAATAGTCTATAGGTTTCTGCCAACATTTGATTGTATTTGATTGATAGTTGTTGTAAAGTGTGATCACATCTTGAAATTTTAACTTATAAGATCTAATTAGTTTATACAAGGTATATAAGAAGTGTTATAGACAGGTAACACTACTGGAATATGTGATGATATTTATGATTTATTGTATTTACTCGCTTTAGAAAGGTATTTTGATATAAAACAATGGTGTCAATTTGTTAGGTAACATTGGTGATTGGATTTGAAACTTAGTTATATAAATTTTTCTTCTTATTTGCTTGCTCTTAGATTCACATAATACTCTTTTCTTTCATTCTATTATTGTTAATTTTATTTGAATTAATGAAGTTAATTAATTGCTTGATTATTTTGCATCTTTTGATAAATTTTTACTTTTAGATCAAATTGTTCGGTAAATTAAAACAACTTAAAGATTTTCTTTATAAACATTTATAGATTTTGGAGTCTATTACTTTTACCTGTCATTAGCTGATTGAAAATTTCTTTTCTCATCCGTATTACTTAATTTTTAGGTTTTATTGAACATTTCATAAAACATTTTACACAGTTGATCTAATATTTGGGTAGTGATTTCTATTTGAATATCCTTTAGATTTTTCTCTCAGCATATGAGGTATGAAAACTGATTAACATAGGATCATTACACAGTGAATTGTCACTTAAAAAAAAGGCCAATTTCTCTCATATGTTATATAAAATAACCTACAGGAGATACATATTTCTTGAAATATTTTGGGGAGCACTGAACTTGTTAATAAATGTTATTTGTTAAATATGCTTCTTTTTTGTTTTTTTACTATTAACTTTAATTAATTTTATCTTAGTGGTCTTGAGGAGTGGTACTCATAACATCTAGAGCGGTTAACAGTCAACTGGTTCAGAACTGTTGGCGCCCTTATAAATAGAAAACGAACCAATCTCCCTGAGCAGTCGGTGATTTGCACTACTGCCTCTCTTTCAATCAACCACTTAGTGTAGATTTATATTATTTTAAAACGAATACATACTCTCTGTTATCAAACAGAGAAAGAGTGTGACAAGGAATTACTTTAATCATTTTCCCATTAAATATTGGTCCAATAATACTAGCCAGACAATATGAAAATTAATAATTCTTTCTTCGGAATGAAACTTATTAATTTGGAGGTACGAATACATTGCTGGAACAGATGTTAAATTAGAAAAAGTTAGTGAATATGGGGCTGTAATAATTGAACGTAATAAAAAAAAATTATACATTCTGAACCAGTATTTATACGTAATTTAAGGAAATTTGTAGTCTACGTTTTGTATTTGTTTGTTTGCCATTATGTTAGACGTTTTGCTGATTTCCGCAAAAATTATTGAATTATGTTTTTCTAACATTTTAGATCAAAACTTTGAGGAACATGTTAATGATTTCTGCTATACATAGTAAATAGAAGCTTCGAGAGTACGGAAAAAAATACTTTTTGAATTTAGCAGTGTAATGTTGTGAAAATGTTTTTATGTTTGTGTAAGAATATATTATATTCGCTGTGAAAATTGGCATTTTCAGTTGTACCCAAAAGAACTAGCAATAAACTATAAACATAATTTGTAAATGTAAATTTGACTTTAAAAATAGATTTTAGTTTGAGTGGGAAAATCGCCCAAAAGTTATTTTATTTCAAATAACACATCATATATATACTACACCACATGGTTTACAAATAGAAGAAATAAGATTGGTTCAATGTGGAATATTTGAGGAACACCGGAGGTGGTTCTACCTCGCGGGAGGCTCACACGCCGATATCATCACGCTGCCGATGATCTGGCAAATACGACTGAATCCTCCTGAGTTAGATGCCTTTGATACCATTTCTATAGTTTTTTGAGAAGCCGATGATGGCATACACTAGCAAAAGCCTTCGGAAAGTCGGTATAAACCGCATTAACCTTCTCACGTGACTCGGAAGCTTCTACTGTAAATGGTAGTAGTTGGTAGTTGCCTTAGTTTGTTACTGTGGAACGGCTCTTATAGAAGCCATGTTGCCGTAAATCTTTTGTAAGTATTGTATATTTCTTTTGAATATATAGCCTTAAAGATGTGATATATACAGCCTCAAAGATAGGTGATATGACAGGATGCATACACTTCGGTAGTTAGAAATCTCGGACCGATCTCCAGACTTGTGAAATGGAATTAGGATTTCGGAAGTAGGAGAGAGGCGACAACGACAGGGGGGAAACCGTCAGGTCCAGCACCCTTCGACGGGCCCAGTCCTATAAATTTAGTTTAGACTTCATCTTCACAGAAGATATGATGAACAAGCAGCTTTCCACACTCATCAGCACAAATCCCATCTAGGCTAAAGGCATCATAATACTTGAAGCATGATTGAAAAAGCATTGGAAATATCCTCACGATTGTCAAAAACACATTCGAAAAATCTCAAGGTAGATGGTGTCCTTAAATCTCTTTCTGGGTTCTTGGTGTATGACCAAAAGTGTTTTATATTATCTAGAATTAGGTGTTCAGTATTAGAAATAAATATATTTTAATTCGTGGTTTAGGATAAGACCAAAAAAAACACACGCTGATGAATTCCTGTTCGACGATTCTTTCTTGATTCTTTTTGACGCACTGAGCTGTTAGTGTCGCCATGTCTGCGATTTGCCCATTATTAAATTATACCTAAAGGAAAACATTTGAACAATACAAAAACACACATTGTACACGAAAAACAATTCTCTAATAAAACGCATTACTTACGGCTACGTGTGATCAATATAGTACTATATTTTATTGATCACACTTAGCCATACTACGGTTTGATTAGAGAACCATTTGATGTCAAAAAGTGTTATAAAAATATAATAATATGGAAGCATCATAAAATCTAAATTCATTAATATTTTCCCTCTCTTAAATTAAGTGTTAACAACCATTTAGGGACAAATTTCATTTTAAAATAAGAAACATTTTCGTATTTTTTTCATACGTATAGCTTTGTTATTCGATGTTCAATTGTTTTTTCGAAAATAAATTAAAATTTTTCATTTACTTTTAAAAAAGTATTAAAGTATTTTTAGTCTTCTTTGGATCACAAAGGACTCAATGGGGCCTACGTGCTGTGGCTCAGGGCACCTAAATCTATGATTTCTAGCTATTTAAAATGCATGAAATACACGTTTTATTAAGAAATTGCGATTTTCATCTATGTTACGTATTGATTTTGTATTCTTCTTAGTCTGCTTTTTTTTCATATTTCTAATATTTTCGTAATCCTTCATGAATTTAAAATGTTTTGTATACAAGCATTAGGCAGTTAGTAAAACGATGTATACATGATGAGTCACCCAATACCCGTCGGTCTCAAGCTACTAAACAGTACTTTGTTTTTAAATGTAACTTTCCACGGTGTCCTAAAAATATAATAATTTGAATTCACCATAAGATCTATATAAGTGGATATTTTTACTCTTTTCAATTATTTATTAACATGCTTTCAAGGACAAAAACTATTCTAATAATAACCCTCATTTATATTTCTACCGTTCATATTTGCATACTGTTATTTTTGCCGGGAAAAGAATTTTTCTTACAATAAATGTGCATGCAAACGGTATTACGCCTAGAAATATAGTTCAAGGTAAACACAAAGAAAAAGTATAATTTCGCTTTAAGCCTACATACCTTTATATAATATTTAAACAATACAATTTTTATTATATTTATAGGATAGTGTTAGGCACAGGATTATGGCAAATTATTTGTCATTTAAAAAATATAGATATATTTAAAAAATTGTGAAAAGCTAGTAGGCTCTTGTTTTAGAAAACCTATTCCAAATGCCTAAAGTATAAAGTTCGTATCCTGAGTAAATAACCATAGACTACAGATCCCCGGACACAGGGCTGGCGCTAGGATTAGTGCAAACAGTGCAGAACGAGAGGCAGCCGGCATCCAAAGGGGTGGCGGCAACCTATCTCCGCTCCACGAAAACTAATAATGTAATTCCTTCATGTTGAGTCATCATTCTCACAGTCGAAAAATATTTTGCACAACTACGAGAAACTGGGTCTTAATGTTCCAACTCCGCCAAACTAACAAAACAAAAACTGCCGTCAATAAATCAAAATGTATTTAGGAACTCAGTCGGGTTAGTGGACGGAGCTAAATGTAGCTAGTATGTGAAAAAAAAAACTGTCTAATATCCTTCACAACATTGAAGCTTTTTTATAAATACTTTGGGAATCTATATCTTTGACCTTATTTCTTGTATATATTTTTAGGGTTTTGTTGTTTCTTGGATTTTGGTCAGTAAAAACCTAGAGTATAAATAATGATTGTTTTTATTGCGACAACTGACGTGTCGACAAAACATGTCTTCTTCAGAGCTAAAAATATTTTCAATAAAAGAAAAAGGGGTCTTTTTGAACATTTTGTTATGTCAAATAGTGGTGTTAAAAAGGGCAGTTCAAAGGTTTAAAAGAAGGACAAAACAGTAACTTACACATAGAATTTGGTACATCAAAGTTAAAAAATTAATATTACTGGAAACACACCTTAAACAAAAGAAAAATCAAATATTAAAATATTAAGAGCAGACAAAACTAATAAAACAGTAATTATGGCATCAGATAATTATAATAAAAAAATTAATGACTTAACAGATAAAAAACATACAAGCAAATTAAACTGGACTCTACCAACATATATCACAAGAAAAACAACGAACTGATAGACAATAGTCAATCTAGGGAAGAAAATTTATATATTAATCCTGATGATGCTAAAAAAATGAAAATAAGAAACACTGTTCCACCTAAAATCTATGGTCTCCCAAAGATGCACTAGCCGGGTGTTCCTTTGAGGTTAATAGTATCTTGCATCCAGTCACCTTTCAATGCACTATCTAAATACCTAAAAAATATTATTTATTAAATTATTTATAAAAATCCTTACTCTATAAAAGTTTCAAAGCATTTAAAACAAAAAATTAACAATCTCAACCTCCCGCCAAATTATATACTAATTTCTTTAAACGTAATTTCGATATACACTAAAGTGCCAATAAAACTAGCGGTAAAAAATAATAGAAAAAAAAATGGAATAAAATAAAAAATACACTGATATTCCTCTTGAAGAGTTCCGAAATCTGTCGAACTTACGTTAAATTCTGTTTATTTTGCATATGAAAACAGTCTTTACAACAAGGATGTGCGATGCGTGACGGATTTGCAAAAAATGTCGTCATTAGAGTCATACAGTTGTCAGACAAGGAATTTAGACATTCAGCTATAAAAATAGTAAAAGATGCCTCAAAAAAGAATAATTTTCCACCCAAACTTATTAGGAAAATTTTTAAAAACCGAATTAACAAATTTTACAATGTACCAAAAAAACAAAAATTAAAAAAACAACTGAAATCAACATTATATAGCGTTACCATTTATAATAATTACTAATTATTAAAACAAATTTTGAAGCAAATTTTGCCCTTTGTGCAGACATCTATTTTGTAATTTTTAAGTATTTTTTTTAGTTGTGATAGGCAAGTTTTTGTGGTAATTATTATAAATTGTAACGCTATATAATGTTGATTTGAGTTGTTTTTTAATTTTTGGTATATTGTAGAATTTGTTAATTCGGTTTTTAAACATTTTGTTAATAAGTTTGGGTGGAAAATTATTCTTTTTTAAGGCATCTTTTACTATTTTTTTAGCTGAATGTCTAAATTCCGTGTTTGACAACTGTATGACTCTAATGACGACATTTTTTGCAAATCCGTCACCCATCGCACATCCTTGTTGTAAGGATTGTTTTCATATGCAAAATAAATAGAATTTAACGTAAGTTCGACAGATTTCGGAACTCTTAAAGAGGAATATTAGTGTATTTTTTATTTTATTCCATTTTTTTTTATTATTTTTTATTGCTACTTTTATTGGTACTTTTGTGTATATCGAAATTACGTTTAAAGAAATTAGTATTTAATTTGGCGGGTCGTTGAGATTTTTAATTTTTTGTTTTAAATGCTTTGAAACTTTAATAGAGTAAGGATTTTTATAAATAATTTAATTAATAATATTTTTTAGGTATTTAGATAGTGCATTGAAAGGTGACTCAAAGGAAAACCCGGCTAGTGCATCTTTGGGAGACCATAGATTTTAGGTGGAACAGCGTTTCTTATTTTCATTTTTTTAGCATCATCAGGATTAATATATAAATTTTCTTCCCTAGATTGACTATTGTATCAGTTCGTTGTTTTTCTTGTGATATGTGTTGGTAGAGTCCAGTTTAATTTGCTTGTATGTTTATATATATATATATATATATATATATATATATATATATATATATATATATTTTTTTTTTTTTTGGTTTTTTATTTTCTTGGGATTTTCTTAGGGTTTTTGTGAAAGTAAAATGTGTTTATGTTCTTATTCACATATTTATGAACGTTTCGGTCTATTTTGACCTTCTTCAGAATACATTGAAGTTAGAAACTAGGAACATCAATTTAGCAAAATGCATTGCTTCAGTCATAAACTATAATTTCCTGGATAATTTCTCATAAAACACAAATCAGTTTTAGTCATTACTCGTAAGTACATTTAACATGACGTTTGGTACGAAAATCAACAATAGTAAAATAAAAACATTAAACATATATGGGACAGAGAAATTTTGGAACTGTATATATATGTATATATATATATATATATATATATATATATATATATATATATATATATATATATATATATAGCAAGGCAAGAGAAGGAGATTGACACCAAAATTGCATTTAAAATCAGAAGATTATCATTTTCATAATAATGATGAAACACAAAGATTCACCAAAAGTGTCCTTACCGTTAAAATTCTAAAACTCTAAAGAGCGTTATAAGACTCTTTGGCAATGAAAGTCCAGTCCATAAAAAACAAACTTTCAAGGAATATTTACCAAATTTTGCATTCCGGGGTAGCTTTTTTGTTGTTACGATTACTCTGAGAAATAGATGCTTGGAACCAAAAATCTTCCTTTGTGCTCAATGAAACAGTATAACATAAACAAGAATGTTAATTTATTCTTTGATCTAATTAAATTATTTTTAAAAATAGTGCACTTTGTGTTTCTTTAACTGAATCTGCCAAAAAGTGAAACAAATCTCAGGCTGGGGTGCTTTATTTAAAATATTGCACGGACGCAGTATCCATAGTTTCGTCGATTGAAGTGTCAATAATGTAATATTGATATGTTTTATGTCAGTAATGAAGTTCACAGTCATAGAAATTGCACTAATGTTGTGTATCTTCTAAATATTAAATACTAAAAATATAAAAGTTACACCCGAACCCTGAAGGGACAACTATAAAATAGAAATACTAGCTTTATAAAAGGAATAAGGGGCTTTTCATCCTGATTTTAATATTACTAGTAAAATACATCAGTGTTCGTAGTAGTTTTATAGCTCAATCCGAATAAGGTAATTAATGAACACTGATTAAGAATATTTTTTAAGTTTTCAGAAATGAGTGATGCGGATAGTATAAGTATTTTGATAACAATTTGTGTGTGCTCGAAGAAAGGCTGACACTCGTCTCTGAAGGGTCCTGCTGTTCTAAAATTCCCTTAACTAAAGTTTATTAATTTTCCATTTTTTAACTTAAATACGTGAAAAAATGTATTAAGGGGTTTCTTCCTGTATAAAGAACAAGCTGCATTATAGCAGAACTGTAAAGTTTAGAGTACCCCATTTCTTATGGGGATTTACACGTAAAAATGGGCCACATTGCGGAAGTAGCTGTATAGCTTAAACTACGTTTTAATTTCACTTATTGAGAAAGTTGCAAAATACTAAAAAACTATTGCATTTAGATATAGGAGACCGTAATGCAGTTTGATAGGGATATATTTTTTTTATATTTTCAACTGATGTGAAAATATACCGTGGGCTCATTTAAAATAACAGTTATTAACGATTGAATTTAGTATACGGTGGAAATTATGAACTCTGGTATGCTATTTAATGACAGCAAATCTTAATACTGGTAAATCAGAGCGTTGGCTATTTGCGGTATCATTTACATATTCAAAAAAAAAATCGATATCTTAATAAAAAATTTTTCGAAAACCCTATAAGTTAAATAAATAAGATGCAGGCAGGATATTCCACGTGAAAAACTGAAATTTTAATATACTATATTTTTTTGACACATCCTAAATATATCTAACTAATTTTAGAATCTTGCTTTATCCGCATACAATCCCCAACTTACCTCTAAAAACAAAGTATTGTTTAATAGCCTGAGACCGACAGGTATGTGGTGCGCTACCCTGTACACAGCGTTTTCATTCCTAACATTTTTACGTAAAACATTTAAAACCCAGGATAGGTTATGACAAATATTGCAAACATGAAAAAGATTAAAGTAAACTTAGCTAAAAACGATAATAGAAATTAATACATTAGATGAAAATCGCAGTGTTCTATAAATCAAATAAATGGGACTAACTACCGATAATACGGATTTTTGGGAACTACGAAAAACACATTTAATTTTATAACTTACCCCTAAATAATAGTGCTTCTTATACTGTTTACAGTAAAAAATTATCCTTCGACATTTTTGCAGATCTTTGCGTTTTGGGGACTCTAGAAGCTGAAAAACATGTCACATTTCCGTCGGCCTGTCGTATTATCTGTGTGCGGTATAGCTCAAAAACTGGTCATCCGATTGAGTTCAAATTTTGGTCAAGAAGTAACGGCCATCTGGGGATTAAATGGTAACATTTTGATATAAATCTAATATAGCGAAACAAAATGGAGGCTTTATAAAATGTTATAAACTCAGTACCAAAGAACTATTCATCTAATTGACTTGAAATTTTTTACAACAATGAAAAAACATTGATGAACTGATAAAACTTTCAAGCAAATTGCATAAGGGAAAACAACATGGAGGGCCTAATGAAAAATGTAAATATTCGGTAAAATTGTCTTAGTAACGCATACGATTTTTTTTGGTAGTGTCAAATAACAACATACCTACATACATGTATACATAACTGTTAAACATATTACCCTAGTCTGTATGCGTAGTCGGGTAAAACTGGTCTCCGCTAGCTGTTTCTCTTTCTTTTTTTTCTAGTTGTATCTTGCAAAGCCGATTCGAAGCAGTCGGCTGTTTTGTTTTCTTTATAATAGTTAATTACCTTATATTACCCCATATTACTAAATTATAATGAAATAACGAGAAAAGGCTCATAAACATCAAACGTTCTGCTCGTTTCTTGATTTTCCTATATCCACTTGTTTGATTAAAAGTCAGGACATTTGACCATGCCATTACTTCTAAAAGAGAAAATAAAACAAGATCAAAGACAAATAGTTTGTGTGTGCTCAGTAGATCTTGTAATTTTAATTTTTATGGGGATTAAAGATTGAGGGAGATGTACCTAATTATTAGGAAAACCTAACGGTATAGTCAAATCGGAGAAAAATAATTTTTGGTAAATTGAGCTTGCTTTAAGAGTTATTATTACGTTATATTACGATAGAATTACTTGCGGTAATAAAAAATTATACATTTTTACAGTTACTATAAAGTTTTTGTAATTGATGAGAATCCATAAATTTGTCACTTGTAATGGATGAGAATCCATAAAATTGCCCATTTTAAACAAAATTTTCGAAAGGCTAGTGATGATACGGCTTATTTGGATTTCGTGATAAATTATAATATAAACTAATGTAGGAACACGATGCTCTTGGTAGAAAATGTAGAGTTTTCGCCTTATCAAGTCTTTGTCGCCATTGTCGAAACCTTTGGTGGAACCGGCATCTTTACGCCTCTTTCTTGATGTGATGAGATATTCACAGCTTTCTTTTCACTATAGTCAGAAGTACCTTAGTCAAACCAACCACATGTTTCACTCGCAGCAGCACTGCGTTAAGTCCTTTATTAAGTAAAGAACTAGAGTGTTTTTACAATTTCCCTAGCATCGACAGATTAATGTTTTTTCTTTAAGGGAATGCTAAAAGAAGCACCATCAATGTTTTTCGACGAACGCCACATAATACTGCAATGCATAATTATACGTATACTATTTCGTAAAATGATATGGCAATATCACTGAACATTTTCCGTGAAAAAAAAGACTGGACAATTTTACAAAAATATATTTAAAATACCTGCTATAGGTAAACATTTAAAATTATCTTTTATACCTATAACAGAAGAAATGTTATTTTTTTCCTAGAAATTATTATAATCCGACCCTCTCAATTTTTTTTTTTTTTGGTAGTTTATTACCAATCTCTTGTCTACACAATGTGAAGCATGCAGGTAGTTTTATTTCAGTCACTAAGTCAAAACTGTTTACTGTGAAATTTACTATATCTCTTGTTACCAAAGATTTGTTAACAGAATGAAACAATTCTAAATCAGTTTCCTAAGATGTAAAAAATGTTTTTTCAAATATTCTAATCGAGGGTTGTTTTCTGATATTAAGAAAACTTTTATTTTAAATCACCATTCCTAAAGGTATTGCAGTGGGTTTAATAGACTTACTCCAAAAGTTTTAAGCCAAAACTTTTTTAAAATTAATACACAGTTTCTTACGCAAAGAGAAGGTTTGACAAAAGATTCTTGCCTCTCGCCCTTCTTAACTGAGTTTTTCATGGAATATCCTAGAACAAAAAAAATATGCAGTAATTTTTTTACCTGCATAACAGCCTACAAAAGATACGTTGACATTTGCATCTTATGTATGGAAGATGACGTGTGACCCAATTTAGTTCAGTACACAGGCACAGGTTTATATGTGTCACATATACTGTCTTTTCAAACATTACTATTGTGCTCCATTTTGTTCTATCATATTGGATTTCTACTAATATTTAATATTATTTTTCCAGTTTCTTTCTACCTATGCACACATGAATTTTGGGCATAATTTAAAATAAATTCAATAAGTAGTTTTGTTATGTTGAATTGATACCAGTCTATCCCATTTTCACATTTAATTTTTCTGTAAATTTTATAGTCTATTGAACAAGATTTTTTAACGTTAATTTTTTAAAAATTATATTTATATCTATCGCACATTTAATTCTTGCACAAAAATTGAAATAAATTTAATAAGTAGTATTTTCAGGCTGATTTTTTAAATATCTTATTAGGGCGATATTTTGTTTTGCTATCTTGGATTCATATCAAAATGTTACCAGTTTGTTCCTATACAACATTTGATTTTTGTGCAAAATTTGAGGTAAATTGGATAATAAGTCTTTTAGTAATATTTTTTAACATTGTTCCGCCATATTGACTTTCTAGCGGATTGATGAAACATATTTTTACAAAAATGTTACCAAGTTGAAGTCAATCGGGTAAGTACATTTTAACTATGCTTCGAACAGAGAGACTGAAGATATGTAATAAATGAGAGGGTGATTTTTTTCACGATTACAAACATTTTATTTAGCAGCCATTTTTTTTAGCCATCTTTAATTAGTATTACAGTTTTACTAGTTGACCTCTAAACCACAATTAGTTATGGCCCACGATTTAAAATCAATCTTTTAAGTAGTTTTTCAGGCTGAATTGTTGAATACTTTTGAGGTTTGTGCAAAATTTGAGATAAATCGGATAAGTAGTTTTTTAATAATAATTTTATTAATATTTCACTATGCCGCCATTTTGATTCGCCATATTGGAGTGGAACCAGAATATTACCGGATCATCCTCAAATGACCGTTAATTTTTTCCAAAATTTGAAGTCAATCGGGTTAGTAGTTTTTAAGCTATGCCGCGAACTGGCAGACAGACAGACCCACAGAATTTAGGGGCCCTGAAACGTGAAGGTCGGAAAAAATTTCGGAGGGTGATTTTTTCACGATTACAATACCTCCCTTTTACAAGGGAAGTATTGAGATGAATGGTTCGCCGAGGTCAAAGCCTACTTGATTATTCATCCAAAAGACAGTATCGCCGCGCAATGAATGCGGACGAATGAACGAATAATCGAATTCTGAGTATTTTTCTAATTATTTAAATCGGTTTCATCTCAAAATTTTCTTTACTTAGAAAAACAATCTGAAGGCAGAACTTTTTTTTGGGCTTGTTACTAATACGCACTGATAAAAATATTGATTTTGAAATGTTTTTGTTAGTGTGTATTATGAAATAAATATAGAAAACCTACCTTAACTTAGAGTTTATTTCAATTTAATTATAATTTGACTTAAAATATAAATAAGCCACCTATACTTTATTATTAATTTTGTGATGTGATGTTTTCAAGAACGATTTAAAAATAATACGTTCAACAGTTCAAAGAATCAGTAGTTTCCGCTCAATGACGTTTTTTGGTAATATCTCGTCTCAATTGGCAATCTTTGCTAAACTCTCTGTTTGCATTGCTTTTGAACTAATAAATTCCTTGAGAAGCAACCATGTAAAGACCAAATATTCATTGGATTTATTTTCAAAATCAGAGGTGTATTTATTACACTGAAATCACTGTGAGACAGTTTATATTAACCAAACAGGTGGTAGAACTAGGGTTCAAAAGAACTTAAAACAAGTTGAAAAGTATAAAGATCGGAATCTTTACGTTTCCGTCACTAAGTCTGATTCTGGTAACTGTTTACTTGCTTCTGGATATCATTGTGATTTCTCTTAGATTTAGTAAAAAAGTTGGACGTCACTAGGGCTAAGGAGAGACCAGTTCTCATCTGTGTTAAAGAAGTGTTTACCTTGAGCCCCATTAAATTTTTAATAACCCAAAATAATCGTTAATTTATTAATGTTAAACAGCTACATAGTATGTCATATCCTTCTTCTTCCTTCTTCTTGTTTTAAATTTGCTCTCTTGCTATTAAGATTCTCTGCAAATAAGTTTTTATATTTCAAATGACTTAAACAGGTTGTTGTTGGACTCAACCTTTTTTCTTCCACTTTTTTATTAATGTCTGTTATTTTAAATAAGTGTCTTGTTCATCTTATTCATATAAAATATGTATTTTTGTATATATCTAAAGGTAAAATTTTTTGTCAATTTTGCATTTTGCTTGTTTAGTTGTTTTTGTTTCGTAGCAGGTCCGCTGATGCTCGAAAGAGAACAAGATTTAACCATTTAAATAAAAAATCTTATAAAGGAGCCTAATACTTCGAATTTAATTCAACTTAGTTATACCTTGGTATGTTTATACTTCCATCTAACTAAAAATGGCAAAATGGCGCCATTTTGAATTGTATATGTAACGCCCTGTAAGCAGTATATTGCGTTCAGCATATTATTTGGAAAGAAAGTATGCATGTTACATAATATGCAGTAGACCTAGTGATTATTTCTTAAATCTGACTTTTACAATATAAAACTCATATAAATAGACCTAAAATGGATTATTCTTGAAAATTTTAGTCCGTGAAATCGGCGTTAAACTAATACTAATCAAAACACTCAATACATCATAATAAAGTTTATTTAATAGTTAGGGTTATATGCGATATTTTAATATATCAGTTTTTAAATTTCACTTCCGATTTAACCAGACCCGAAGCATTATACAATAAAATTTTATTACACAACCCCATTAAAATTTAGCACAGGTCGGTATCCCTATTTTTCATTATTTCAAAAATATATAGATTTATATATTTATCTTTTAAAGTTTTCGAGATATTCGCATTTCAATATTACCTCAGCCTATTGGACTAGTAGACTATAGTAATATTGAAACGACAATATCTTGAAAACTGTAAAAGAAGTATGCAACATTATATCTTTTTGAAATCAGAAGCAAGAGCTCTATCGACCTGTGCTAAAATCGCATAAGATTGTGCACGAAAATTTTGCTTCCGATGTGGTTTCTGGTTACACCGGAGGTGAAATTTTAAAAACCAAATCTCTTATGCAAGGTGCAAATTCTTCGAAAATCAGTTTTTCCGCCATATTTCTTTATTTGTTATTTGACTTTCAACGTTCTTTTTATATCTTTTTTAATATCATAATCCGATAGCCCGAAAAATACTACTTAAGTTAGGTTTTTGAAGTTTTATCCTCGTTAAACAAAAACGGAGTGAAATCGAGTGGCTCTCTTACGTGAGACACCCTGTATATATGCCAATTTGTTATCTTTTACTTATTATATTATATGTCCCGGGTAATTGGGTGAACCAGATCTGAAAAGGACTTTAACCGAAATTTACTTAGTAATAAATTCTACCAATTATCAAGAACATTTTTAAGCGATTCAGATAAATATCCTATTGTTTCGTAATGTTGCATTTATGCCAGAATTATGAATGATTGCTTCATTTTTAGATAAGTCGTGCTTTGATACTGATTATCTTAACACTTTTTTAAGCCACAATTTCATTCCATCATATTGGATTTTACTTCTTTTATTGAAAGCTGTAGGGGATTTTTTTCCACTTAATAATATGCTTTTGCTTTATCAGCCATTAAAGTAACAAATCAGTAAGGTAATTTAAAACATATATTTTCTGTTAAGACACGCACAACTGTGTCGGATTATCTTTCACCCCCCAACACAATACTACCTGTCAGAAATATGAAATCGGTCACTGACCATCTCATTAAAACCATTCCTTGTCGCCATTAATACCTAACTAGATGTTGACACGATTTTTGGACTTTTTGTTTTCTTTAAATATTTCCAGACGAGACACTCCTACTTGTCAAGATTTGATGGGATCTTAAGATTTAAGATAATTAGACGCTTAGTTCTTAATACTTCCGTTAGACCTGGACACAGAGATATTTTGAGTTGATATTTTTTTCTTTAAATCTTCTCATAAAAATTATTTTTGACTTTAAATTTAGTTTCAAGGAATTTTGTGGCATACTACTACCACTCCTTATGCTTATGTAGCGACGCCCATGGTGTAAAATATTAATAAGATATTCTTCTTTTATATATTGCTGTGCTTATAAGGAAGTGTTAGAATTGTGTATCTTCTTTCGGGTTCACTTAGAATACTTGAAAATGTTAGTGTAATTTAGTGTAATCACATATGTTAAGTCTGATGATAGAAAAAAACAATTATTATCATATATATATATATATATATATATATATATATATATATATATATATATATATATACCTAGTATAGACGTATAGAGTATAGTATAGTATGTAGAAAATGCCTTACATACAAAAAAATAAAACAAATTTTATGTATTTTTTCGCGTATAGTTCAAAAAAAAATATTTTGTATTCAATTAAAAAATAATAAATTTGACGTACTTCGCCGTCTTTCGAAAAAACAGTATAAATTTTTCTTCAATAGAAAAAAAAATTGCCAAAATATTTTCCTCTAGTATTTATTTCTGATTTCAATGTGACTGATATATGTTTGGGCGTTCTTAAAATGCAGAGTTTTTATATATTTAAATCAAAAATCTAATCTGGGAGACATTAAGCTAGATTGCTGATGCAAATCTGACGAAATGCTTGACGGTTCTCGATTTATCGTGCGCACATACACATCCGCGCTAACATCATATTTTTTTTCTAAACATATATTTTTGTGTCTCTAACAAAAACTCAACTTAATATTTTTTGAAAATTTTTGCAATTTCAATACTTCCCCTATATAGCCTACACTATATAATAATGATGCAATGCCTGTTACACGGTGGACGAAAACTTATCAATAAACGATATCTACTTTAATTTTAAATATTAAGAAATATCATTTATTTACCATCAACTTTTATTGATAAATTAGGCAACCGTGGATGATTCTTTCACTTGAAATCCTCAATTTAAAGAAGGGTATCAAAAGGACGAAAGTCTATTTGCCTTATCTTAGGGACGGGATGTTATCGTCTCCTTGACCTGGTGGGTACAAATTTCAAAAAAACAAATTTGAATTTAGATTGGGTAATTTTTCATAAGATTTGCCTAAAGGAATTAGAGGAAATGAAATGTGTGGGAATAGATTCGGCTTTTCTTTAATGCGTATAAATGGCTAATACATTTTTCACAGAAAGTTGGAAGTGCTTTTTAAGACTTTTTGGGAGATTTGCAAATTAGTTAGCAATGTTATTTAACGTAAAGCAACGTAGGAAGGTGTATTCAATATTAACCTACGTTGTTAGATAAACTATTTGCTTACAAAGGAACAAAAAACATTTAGGTTTAATTTTTAACTATCGAGAAAGGAATTTCTCTCAATATTCTTTTTTAATTACACTATAGGTACAGTATATGACTTAATATGAACAAAATGAAATGCACGTATTCTCAAGTACGCAGCTAACCAATTTTTAAACAAATTATACGCGTATTACCAGACGTAATAGGAAATAAAAAGTGTCAATGTATTATTTAGGAAAATAGAATAAAATTAACCATTTTTGACTCAAGGCAGATGTTTATACATTCATGTTGTATGATGCTGATATTTCGCGTTTATAATAACACATATTTTCAATAAAGTTGTAACTTGTAACTGTTTATCCAGTGACAACAAACCAATACTCTTAAAACGCCTTTTCCTACACTATTTCTAAGTATTATATTAATTATTTTCTAGTATGTTCATTCTAATAGTCAGTAACTTTAAAACGTTTTCCAACCGACGAAAAAAAATCCTCCACTCGAAATGAATCTTTCCGTTTATTAGGAATAGTGAAAAATGTGATCCAATTTAGTTCAGCACATAGCCACATTAATAACACACACATATATATATATATATATATATATATATATATATATATATATATATATATATATTTTCTTCAAACATTTTTTTTGGACGCTACTTTGTTCCACCACATTGGATTCTTGCCAATGTTTTACCAGTTTCTATACCCTTGATTTTTGGGTAGAACTTAATATAAACCGAATAAGTAATTTTTTAAAAATTCATGTTGAATTCGTACCAAAGTTTTACAAGTGTATCTTTATATATCACATCTGATTTTTGTACAAAATTTAAAATTGTATAATAAAGTTCTTTACTTGATTTCTTAAACATTTTAATTAACCGCCATTAAATGCTTACCATAATTTACAAGTTTATCTTTGTTTCACATTTAATTCTTGCACAAAATTTAAATTCAACCTAATAAGTAGTTTTTCAGGCTGCGTTTTTAAAAATAATTCATTAGGTGGCCATTTTGTTTAGCCATATTGGGTTCGTACCAAAATGTTCCAAATTATATAATAAAAAATAAAAGCTTATTAAGCAGTTCTTAATAAAAGAGGTTTTATACCCCTTTTAAGTAACATTAATTTTATCGTCATGACAGCCGCGTTGCGCTGACTGATGCGCGGTCACTGGATTTGTAAATATATGTTTCGGGCATCACCTTTCAAAAAATATCATTTTTCAATTCCAAACGTTATTTACCGGCGATCAAAAGCTAACCGGAAGAGCTCAAGTTCTCTTAACATAATAAAAAAGTTTAAACTAAAAGAAGCTTTATTTCATCGAGTTATTTGGCTTTATTTATTGCAAAACAAAAGATTTTTGAATAAATCGATTTTGAAAATTTTGGTGACGCTCCATGGAAAAACGGATAGTTACGACTTAATTTTCTGGAATACTCAATAACACTTAAACGCCAGGAAATATAGAGATAATGGGAAAAATATGCTTTCTTGAAGAAGAAAGGCCAAAAATAGAGATAATGGGAAGAATTAAAAAAATATGTTTTTTTGAGAAAGGTGAAAAGTTTCAATTTCTTGTATATTTTCTCATAACGTTCGATAGCATATTTTATTCAAAAATTTAAAAATTTATTACTTGTTGGTTTCGGGATTGGTAATACCACATGTCAAAAAAGTACCGTATGTAGGTAGGTACCATATGTGCTTGACGCGCCTCATATAAAAACCTTATTTGTAAAGAATTTTATAGGCTTTTATTTTGCATACTAGCATATTTACCTTACGACAAAGATAGAACGAGTTTTCGCACAACAACCAACTTTTACCTAAATTGCATATTTAGGTCGTTTTGCCTTAGTCAGGGACAGTAGAATTTTTGATGGCTCTCGTGACTGCTAAATTAAATTGTTTAAAACAATTAAACCGTTTAGTTTTTCATACTTTTTTCCAAGATTTTATTTAATTTGCATTCTTGGTATGTTTGTCTTTCCAGTTCAAAATGTTGAATCCATTTTTCAAGCACTTACAGGTATTCGATTTAACTAATCCTTGGCAGTCTCCCTATCGTTTCGTTGGATCACGAGGCTGGCGGCCCGTGATGACCTCGTTGCTATAAACCTAAGGCGAGTTTTTCCCGAGTGTTCCCGATTGAATTCGCATAGGGGCGCGTAGGTAATATACGGCTTACGTTGGCGAATTTTGGTTCAACAGCCTCGACGAGGAAAGTTAAACAGTTTTGTCAGTTGATGCGTTTAATGTAAATCGTGTGATAGGTTGTGGTTACGATTCCCTATTTTTATAGAATTTATTTTATTTTCAAGACTTGTTTGTTGATTTTGTAGCTTAAATCAATTGAAAAAACTAATATTTTAAACAATAATAGCGACAATGGTTCAGAATATTAAGACTTCAAAAGCCGCCAGTGAGCTGAACTTTGAGAAACGTCTCGAATTTAAGGCCAGTTGTCAACCTTTGCCGGAACTTAAAATTCGGCCGACAAGTAAAGACAAAAACAAAAAAGGAAATCGTTATTTTAGTAAAAATATGTACAATTTGTGTAACTGGATATGCGATGGCGAAGGGATAAGAGCATTTTATTGTTTCGTGCCCCTGATTTTTTCAGATGACTCTTTGTGATATAAAATATAATAATTAGGAAATTAGGTATATATATATATATATATATATATATATATATATATATATATATATATACATAAGTATATATATTTACATTGACCCCCCCTGAAAACTAAGAACTACTCAACTACACAACATTACCCCTGCGTGTTTGGGTTCCTTGGATTTGTCTTGACAAGTACTATAGACTTAGGTGGTGACTAGGGGCTTATGATAGAGCCTAAAAGTAGCCATAAGAACTCCCTAACTAAACGAGAGTTGGATTTGTTTTGACAAATACTACATCACTATTATCTTCGTATTTGGTCTCGCTGGATTTTAAATGAAATTTATTATTATAAATTTCAGAAGGAGGTGGTTCTAACCTCCAAACCCCAGTGGGTGCGGCACTGGAGTTGATAATGAGTTTGACCCAAGTTCTAAAACAGGGACCAGAAAGAAATACATATATTAGGCAGCACAGATCAGAAAATTCTATTCTAAGATGGAAGAAAGAAAAAAACGAGGATAGAAGGTACATCTTGCTTGCTATAAGAAACGTGTAAGTGAAAGCGGTCTGGTTTTGGATATCAAAAAAAAAATCAAAACGAGTCTGTACTTTGTTTTAAAGATGTAACAGATATCCCATATACTTTACATGTTTAGTTTAATTGGTTATTTAAAGTTAATTTAAGACATGTCGTGATATATATGGCCTTAGGTGAAAGCCAAGAGCTGATGTAGATCACTGGGAATTTTTTATTAAAGAAAAACGTTCCCCTACTTTAGTTTATATTTTGTATATTTTCTCTTATAAAACTCCCTATTTAGCTTTAAGTTATCACAACGCCCTCTTATAATGGCAGTCAAAGGTGTTACCTCTAAAATGTGACAATTTAACATTTTAAGAGGCTTTAATATGGATATATACCATACACTTTATCATAGTGTCACTTTCCACTTTATCTCGATATTAAAGTTTGCCTGAATTAATTCGAAAGTTAAAAAATAACAATTGCTGGCATCATATTAAAGATTATAAAAAAAACTTAATAAATATGATTAAAATAGGGTGCAGACGTCTAAATTTTGCAGTCCGCCACTCAGAGCAGAACGTAATAATACATAAAGTATGTTTACAACCTTAACATTTCTCAAAACAAGTAAACAAGGCCTTAGATCTAGTTAGACAAATAACTGGTTTAGATTATTGCTTTCGTTGCACAAAATCTGTTGTACATTTTATGTTATCTGATTTTGCATAACATTTGACAAAGGAAAAATACTGGTAATTAACTTATTCACATCAATAATGGTAGGTATTATCATTTGGCAAGTTACTAAGAACAATCAGAACATAAGAAACACAGTAAAAATATAGTCTCACTAAAAACAAATTTTCATTTCTTACATTCCATAGCCGATATCAGAAGTGAATATCTATTTTTAATAAACCTTTTGCAATGTTGACAAGGCGTTTTGTATGCACTTGGGTACACACACAGACCAAACCAGTCATACGGCTAAGAAAATAGTTGTAACTTAGTCGTTTACGGAACTACTTTTGCACCAGCGACACAGTCCTCAGACTTATAGAAATTAAATATCTATGAAGTATATAACATAACATAAATTATGTAATAAATTCGGTAAATACATCACATACAATATGTGTGTGAAGGAAGCTACAATGAATGTGGTAGAGATGCACTTACAACACGTGCGGTGTTGTACTACCTTCCAAACAGAAAATAGTGCGGTATGCCTGTATTATTATTACGGCCCGGTTAAGTTGTTGATGAAGCGATATTTGCCGGAGAAATTCTGTCCGATCATAGGGTGCAACAAATGTTTACTTTACTGCAAACTTTATTAATTAACGGAAGTACTACACGCCGAGTACATTGTATTATATAATTATAATGCTGATAGCTAATAAGAGCTGGAGTGTATTTCATAGGTTTATATCAATCGATTTATCTATAAATCTGAGCTGATTTGTCTAAGACTATTTGCCTGTGTAAAAAAAACCCAATTATTTAAATCATACCTATTATCATGAACAGGGTTAAATGCGATAATATGATTTTATGGTTTTAAAACTTTCAAAATGAATCATTTATTCCTCATTTATTCAATTACCAATATCTTAGTTTTAAATCTTAATTTACATTTCTATTTAAAATATTAATAATTATACCAGCACAAAACTATTTTTTTTTCTTTGATTGACATAAATTTTAAGAAACACACATTTTTTTACTCTACCAAAATTCTTTTCTTTTGCTCCTTTAAAACAAATAAGTTAGTAACTTACAGTTTAAATGCTGCTAAATATTCCTCTTTCAAACCTTTATTCCGACAGCAATGTAGGCATTGCATAAGGGTTGAAGCACAGGACTCAGGACACCTTATTCACAAAAAGAACGTCTTGTAGGGACGCCTTCTTAACGAGAGTTTAGTTTAGAAAGCATTTATAGATAAAAATGGGACGATTTTCACTTGAAAATACGACAAGCTTCTTCAAGGGCAGACAGCAGCAACTTCAATCTTTCTAAATCTAAGATTTAAAAAATCAACTGCACCACTTTTTACCTAGTAGTAACTTAAACCTGGAACAACTATTTGAAATTCCATTGGGAAGCTCAGGTTATTGACTGACGTATTCAAAATATTTGATCAAGTCTGTCATGACGTGCTTCTTAACAATCTTTCTGCCTATGGTTTTCTTTCAAAATAATTTACTTGAATTGCTACTTTTCTTTTCAACAGATGTATTTAAGAAGTGGTTCATGGTCATGTCTTTCACAAAATTAACTCAGACAATCCACAGGCTTTAGTGTTAAAGCCTACTTTATTTCTTCTGCCCAACAGTTCAGTGATCTGATTTTTACTACCAGTTGTTGAAATTATTTTATAATCATGTCCTATTATAACCAAATGAGAATAATATATTTTACATATATGAAAAAAGCTGACAATTTAAGAAAGTTAACAACATGAATTAGTTATATGATTTTTTAAAAATAGGATACCTTAAATATTATTATATTTTCGAGTTATACAAACAAATATTAAATTTTATGTTCTAAATGAAAATTTTACGTAACTTTAAGTTTGATTTATAGATAATGGCTTTTCACTATATACCGAAGTAGATTATCAAATTTATCAGGTTAATGTATTTTCCCCATAATTTCGTACATGGTACACTGGAAGTAGGGCTTTTTTTCTGTTCAATTCATCTACTATGTTCATCAAGCTAATTTTCTACTTTGTTTCCAGCTGCTTAAGATCCAGTTTAATTTTGAAATTTTGACAGTTTTTTAGAGATCTTATTTAATACAAGCTATTTCTTTAAATTTCAAAATTATATATTAATTACCAAAAAAATACAATAAATTCATTATTATAAGAAACATAAACCCAATTGCTTCAAGCCCCGAATGTGGAAAATATATCGCTAGGTGATTAAAAACAAGAAAACAAGGTAACATATTTTTAAATACTTTATATGAAACCTTTTTACAAATTTATAATTTTGTTATACCTTGGCTCAAAGGTCCACGGATGCAGAGGTCGCGGGTCTATCGCTACCTAGGCCTCATAGTACTTTTATACCGAGTAGTATAAGCAAGTGTAAAACGTAGGTAAATCATATGCCAACCCATTCGCTTCAATCAGTAGGATTGATACGAGAAGTTGGTGCAGCAAATGCTTGAGAGTTGAAAACTCGAAGGTGGGGTGCAGGCCAGCGAAGATTGAGTGAGGATCGTTGTTCAAAGTCCACGTTAAACTATAGTCCCTTAATAGTTAAAGAATCTTGTTGTAGAACTTGTTCAATGAATATCTCAGCCATCCCTAAAATATCATTTCATTTATTATAAATTTAACACAAACTTAATTATAGTCATTAGGTTAACATTTACTTGTCTAACTAGCTGTTTTTTTATTTCACGTTGTTCACAATAAACGAGGAGTTTGTTGTGATCAACGTGAACGAAAAGTTCAGCCTTTATATACTTATGGGAAAATACCAGTGTTAAATTGAGGAAGTAGTCATCTTTGCAAAACATATATTTTTGCATACTTTTCTTGGATTATTTTCTGTTCTAGCTAAATAAATGAGCAAAACGACGTACACTGCAAATTTTCTATTTTTCAATCTAGCTGTTACTTGCCAATTTGCAATAAACGAATGTGCCTTATGATGTATTGGAAATGCGAATCGCTGGTGCAAATTACCTTCCCTCTCAGCCACCGTCGGCTTGATTAACCAATAAACAATTCATGATATTTGCTGGCCGCCTGCTCAGAGGGCGCTATTGTGTTGCGACGTGCCTATCGCCCGCCATACGATCATTTATTCAGGACCCGATTGTGCCTTTTAAAAAATCGACATTTACGGCAATTTGGGAATTCCCTATCCAGTCGGTTACGAAGTCTCGAATTTAATCCATATCTTCCTGCATTGTGTACGACTGAATTCGATAGTTTGTGGAACTTGCATTCAAATATTTCCAATACCAAAATTGGAGATTTAAATGCACATATTTGCCAGGTATAAAATATTTTCCTGCTTTATAGTATAAGTATTACCCCAATGCAGCTTCATCTACCCCGTTTTTTAAAACCAGCTATGAAAACAATGAAACCAAATAATCAAGCAGACTTCAAAGTGAAAAGTGACTAATTTTATACCATTGTGTGAATAATTTCACACGGTTCAAAAACTATATTCTAAGGATATATCCTAATTGGCGTGCAGAATCAGGATCCCGTTTAGGGGTGGGCAAGGTGCACAGTGCGACAAATTTCTGAGGGAAGTAACTTAATTTTTCTAATAGTAATAGGCTGAATTTCAAACAATTAACTTATGGTATTATAAAAAATCGGTAAATTTCCTTTACCCGGAACTTCCCTCCGTTATGAATCTTTCCCTTTATTACGAATAGTGAAGTGTGACCCAGTTTAGTTGAGTACATAGTAATTTAGCAACACGTCTATATTGCCTTTTCAGTATTTTTTTATTCGGCGCCATTTTGTTCCACCATATTGAATTCGTACCAATATTTTACCAGTTTCTATCAATGCCATACTTGATTTTTGGGCATAACTTAAATAAATTCAATAAGTGGTTTTTACATTGACACACAACGCCATTTTGTTATGGTTGAATTCGAAAGGGTATATCCCTATATCACATTTAATTTTTTTGCAAAATTTAAAGTCAAATGAATAAGATTTTTTTTACGTTGATTTAAAGAAAAAATTATTTGGCCACCATTTTCATCTGCCATCTTGCCACTTTATATCTACACACTTAATGTTACCACAATTTGAAAATAATCCAATAAGTAGTTTTCTCAGTCTGATTACTTGAAATATGTTATAATGCCGTCATTGTGTTTTCCTATGTTATATTAATATCAAAATGTTAGCAGTTAGTTACTATGTAACCCTTTTTTTCAGGGAAATTGGATTTGTTTGTAATAATTTTTTTAACGTTTTCACTAAGCTGCTATGTTGCTCCGGCATATTGGATTTTTACTATAATATTGTCACGTCATCCCTATTTGACCCTTAATTTTTTCCTAAAATTTGAAATGGATCTGAGAGTAGTTTTTAAGCTTCGAACTGACAGAGAACCGACGGAATCGATAAAATATATTTCTTGGCATCTAGGGACGCTAAAACGTGAAGATGTTAAAATCTGAAAGGGTGATTTTTTCATAATTACAAAAATTTTATTTAGCAGCCATTTTGTTCTGCCATCTTGAATTAGTACCACAGTATTACTAGTTCAACTCTATATCACAAATAGTTACGGCACACGATTTGAAATCAGTCCATTAAGTAGTTTTTTCAGGTCGAATTTTTAAATATTTTATTAAGTTATAAATTTTGCAAGTTAATTCCTACATAATACTTGATTTTTGTGGAAAATTTAAGATAAATTTGATAAATAGCTTTTTAGTAATAATTTTTATAAAAATTTCACTTTTTAGCTTTAGTTTTTTAGCTATGCCACGACAGACAGACAGACAGACGGATTTTAAAAAAACGTGTTTTTTCGGCATCTAGGGACCCTGAAGCGTAGAGATCTGAGAAAATCTCAAAGGGTGATTTTTTCACTATTACAATACCACGCATTTACGAGGGAAGTAAAATATATAACTTAATTAAACCTTATAATTTACAATTACACAATAACATTGATTTAAGCGGTATTTTTTAATATATATTACATCTTTTATGTTTGGCTTTAACGATGATTCCTATGCGCTCCGGCGCATCTATCTAGTGCTACGGCACGCGGGGCTTTATTTTGCACGGATCCGCCTATGTAACAAAATAACTGCGAGCATTTAAAACAAAAACTGATATCTACGTTGCAATGATAATCTAAGTTAATCCTATAAATTTATTCTAATATCTAAACCATACGAAATCGACAATGAAAATATTAACATAACTAACAAAAAGATCGAACCGCGGAGCTTTACAGAGAAATTTTTAGCATATTCACTACGCGACGGCTTACATCTGAAAGTAACAAACAGTTCCATATTTTGGGAGATACCTCTCAAGCCACCGCTATATGCTATGTAATGACTTTGTGGCTTGAAATGTCAGCAAAAAAGTTAAAAGTTATTAAAATGTTTTGATAACCATTGAATAGCGATTCAATAAGTAGAAGAATACCTACATAATCTAATCATAACACTTTTTATGTTGCAAAATGAAAGTAGTTGTCAAACGTGGAATTTATTATTTTTAGTAAGCTGATTTTTTACAAAACGTAAATTTAACCTCAACTTGAATTTACAAGTTAACCCTGGAATACGATATAAGTAATATATGGAACAACAAAAATAAAAGTAAAAAAGAAGATACACGCATGGTGATACACACATGCGTTTGAAGCAAAACCTATACTTCAAAAGAGTATCCAATAGAATACAAAAAACACCCAAAGAAAAATAACGTTTCATGTAAGCGTATGTTGCATTGTGCTCCACTCTATCCATTCGTTATTTTTAACCGACTTCAAAAAAGGAGGAGGGTCTCAATTCGACCTGTAAGTATTTTTTTTGGTCGCGCATATTG